>CM061540.1:116959012-117559012 GCA_030864215.1 Capsicum pubescens | reverse complement strand
GGGGGATCCATAGTAGTAATACCACTCCTCGTGGTAATGGAAAAAACATAATCATCATTTTTTAGATTCTACACAGTATTTCTCGAAGGGTTACCTGGTTGTCTCTAGTTTAGAGTTGTTGATATCTTCTTGAACTAGTGCTCCAACTGCTTGATAGCAGTTGTATGAGATTTTACCTTTTGGGTCAACCCTGAAATGTCGGCCTTAATCTCCTTAAGTCTGATCTCCTAATTTTCTTGACCCTTTACTAGCTTAGCCAACATTTTTTTTTCATTCTGCATCTATGTCTTTCTCCAGTCACCATCTTACTTTTTACTACGGTCTATGTATATATCATAGTAGTTCTGATCTTGGTTCCCCTTCCCTTGGGCTCGGTAACCCGCCAACTAACGATGCAGATAATTTTCTTCCTCCTCTAATTCTTACTCATAAGCTTTGGAAGTTGACCTCTATGCTGCTACTGCGCTTACTTTCTCGAAAGTCGCTGCTGCAAGATGCTTTTCTAGTACCCTTAGATCAATTCATAGTAGCATAATTTCTTACACTACTGAATCATCATCTACTTTTTGGTCACAGGATGTTCCAATAGCATACGTGCCGGATTCCCTTTTAGCCTCCCAAGTTTGCCATCCTCGTTTAGTGAGTTAAATCTGATCTAGAATATCCGAAACTGCCTCCAAGCATAGTCTTATAAAAGATCCTCCAGATATGGTGTCTACCATAGCTTTGGAGCTGATGGTCAAGGCTCGGTAAAATATCTCTAATAAGCTTATCCATGACAACTATTGATTGGGCACTATACTCAGCTTCTTCTTGAACCTGAACTATGCCTTGTACATAGATTCTGACTGCAATTGCTTGAAATTATAAATCTCTTCCTTAAGATACAACATCCTGGATGGAGGAAAGAACCTATTCAAGAACTGCATATATAACTTGTTCCATATAGTGATAGAGCCTCATGGCAATTCCCCTAACCATAAAGATGTTTCTTCTGTAAGTGAGAAGGGGAACAAACTTAGTCTAAGCACTTCCTAATTCACCTCGGATTTGTATACGAACTGCAGATCATAATAAAATTGGCAAGGTGAAAATTTGCATCATTTGTAGGCAGACACACAAATATACCCTTCAGATTTAAGAGCTGGATCATTGTACTTGTTATGCCAAACTTGATGCCTGGGTGTAAAATAGGAGGTATAATAGATCCAGTCTCTGACGGCTTAACGTATCCCAAATCTTCTTCATCATATATATAATGCACATACTGATATGTTGGGATCACTTCAACATGGGCACCTCTAGCTCTATTCTAGTTTCCACCGAGTGTTGCTCGACGGTCTGCTTTTTATCTCTGCCTCCCAATTATTAGCTGAGCTTTTTTCATTTTCCTCCTCTTATTTTTAGCTTGAGCTAAAAGTTAATCTGTCTATCAATCAAAAATATCCTATACTCCTTCAGGAGGATGGGGAGGTACAACATCACAAACCCTTTCAGGATTGTTATCTCTTTTCTGCTCCACCATCTTACTAGGTGTTTGTAGGATCCTCTATGGATTCAGATTTACTGGGAGTAAGGGATTTCCTCTACTCTATGTTATAAGGGATTGCCTTACTCCGTGTGCTAGGTATCTGCCGACGTATGCCCAACTAAGAACAAAAATAAAAATAAAAACTACTATAACTTCAAATCACAAATCAACACGTATTCTCTAGCAACGATGCTAAAATTTAGTGACGTCCAAGCTACACCTCCTCTCAGAAGATGATACGGTTGCTGCCAAATATAGTAATCCAATAGAGGTTGGGGTAGAATCCCAATAAAATACATGAAATTATGGCTCTCAGCTGTTGTAATCAGCGGGAAGAACTGAAAAAGTAAATGGGGGTTTTGAGTATCAAGGTTGAAAAAGTAACGAATATCAACTTTGATTGGAATCAGTCATAAGTGAACACTAGGATTGTGTTCCCCCTAGATTCTCAACTTTGTAGTTTTATCGTGCTTTGTTGAACCAACCCAATACCTTCCATGCACAATCGATAAGTTATGTACTTTGTACAGCTTTTGGACAAGTGGAAGGATCTCACCTTTTACAGTTTGAATCTCAGGATATCGCCTTACTAACCCTTATCTTGATCCCAGTTAACTATTAACTTTTGATGCTCTAGTTATTAGATGAAATCTAACCATATTACTTAGATAATAAATCTAACCATCTTACTTAGATAAAACCTAGAAGCGTGGGTCGACATCTAAACTCTAAATTACTGTTGTCTTTATTATTTCCTAGTCACGACTCCTTTTTTGGAGTAAGTAGCAATAATCTAGGTGGGATCCTAACGTGTTCACCCATTAAGAAAACTATTATATTAAATATAAATTAATACATGCATGGGTATCAGTTCAGAACAATAATAACACTTCCCCTACTTCGTTAATCTGACAGGGTTTCCACAACCCTAGCTATGGGTTTCTAGCCGCTCATGTTTGTGAATAAATCAACAATATTTATAATTGAAAGCATAGATGAAATCACAATATAAGAAGTATAAAAACCCACAACCAGAAATGAATTAATCAACTGAATTCAATACAAGAGAATCCTAAGATCAAAATCTAATCTTGAAATCAAAATATGTTTGTGAGTATCAAAAGTGCATAACCCCTACTAAAAAACACATAAAGGGTATTTATAGTACATGAGGAAACCCTAAAACTAAAACCCAAATGAAATAGGATAAAATAAGGTCGGTGTCCACTTATGGTCTGCATTTGTACCCTGACCCTGGGCGCAGGTAGTACTTGTAGCCTGCAGGGTGGGTGCAAGTGTAGGGCATAAGTGTTGGGACCCATAAATCCTGTAGGTTAGCTCTCAAGATTTTGCACTTATGGCACTTGCTTTTACCACTTGTGTTTCACATTTCCTACTTGTGGTCCACATGTTGACTTAGTGCCGAGAGTCATCTTTTCAGCTCTTCTTTAATTTTTGAACATACTTTGATCACGATCAAGCTGGAAAGTATCCTGAACATTCATAATTGCTCCAATGAGTAGCCAAAAATACCTTTTTTCATCTTTTTCACAAACTTAACATTCAAAACATGATTTTCTGCAAAACATACCCAAAACACATCATATCTAACAAAACAACCTCGAAAATTTGCATATTTTCTAGTTTTAAGCATCGGAAGTGCTATATTTAGCACACTAAACCCAGAAAATGTGCAAGATATGTTGTTTCTAATTAGTGTAAAATCTGAAAAGGGTTAGAATGAAGAAGATTGTATTAAAAGATTGCAAAATCCATGTTTGAAGCAGAATTGAAGGAGAATGTAAAAGAAATGAAGTTGTTGGGAAGGAATTGTTTGGATGATCTTTTGTGGTACAACTTGGAGACATAGTGTAAAAGATACTTTGAAGAGCATAAAAAATGTGATGTTGTGAGAAATAATATGGTAGAGATTTTTAATGCATGGATACTGACTGCAAGGTTCAAAACAGTCATCACAATGCTTGAGGAGATTAAGGTGAAGATGATGAAAAGAATTGGTAAGCTGAGACAGTTTTAAAATACTTGGATCACTAAAATTTCTCCTATGGATCTAAAGATTCTCCAAGAAATTATTGACAAGTCAATGCAGTACAACTTGTCTTAGAATGGGGAAAGAGGTTTTGAGATAGAACACAGAGGTTTCACACATATTGTGGACATTATTAATAAGAGTTGTAGTTGCAGAGTTTGATAGCTTAGGGACATTTCTTGTCCTCATGGTGTTTTTTCCCTTCACCATAAGAAATATGATCCCATTAATTTTGTGGACAACTGCTATCACAAAGATACCTACCACAACATATATGCCTATTTTATTTAGTCAATGAACAACATGAAAATATGGACAACATCAAATAATCCTACTGTGAAGCCATGAAAGGTCAAGAAATTGTCTGGAAAACCAAGTAAAGTTAGAAAAAATGAGGCTAATGAAAGTAGAAAAATTGGAAAACATAGCAAAGGTGGTGCTGTTATGATTTGTAGCAAATGTGGTACAGAATGACACAATTAAAGAGGATGTCCTACAAGAGATCAACCCGGTCCAAGTTAATTAGCTGGAACATCTTCTTAGGCACATATATTTATTAATCATTATCAAATGTACATTTTGTTAAGTACAAGGATTAATATTTTAAAACACAGGCTTGAGATTTTACTGGTAGAGGAAGAGACAGAGCAAGGGGCAGTGGTCCAAGTCAGTTAGTTGGAACATCTTCTCCGGTATAGGTATATTTATTTATTTGTCATTATTTTTTTAAGTATATGTACTAATTTGTCAATAATTAGGCCACCAAAAACATTACAAGTGGTAGAGGAAATGGCAGTGTTCCAAGTGTTTCAAATGTCCCAATTGTTCCAAGTTAATTAGATAAAATTTCTGCACAAACATAGGTAATTTATGTAGTTATTTTTAGAAAACATAGCTATACTCATTTGAGTCTCAATAAATAGGTTGCTATAAGGGTTAGAGAAAAAGGAATATCTAGAGGAATGAGAGATGGCAAATGAAGAGGGACGCCTCAAAAAGACATGTGAATGAAGACATGATAGAGAAAGAGGACTGACTTAAGAAATCCAAACTAGGTTTTCCAGTAGAAATGGCATTGTTGTGTCCTACCATACTGTCACGACCCAATTTCCCAGGTCATGATGGCTCCTAATATAATCCACCAGTAGGCAAGACAATCCTATAGTTCAAAACTACTAGTAACGAACTACCAAAAAATGAAGGGAATAATGCAGAATTGATGTAATAAAATACTAACATACATAAGATATATCCAAAACCTGGTGAAATTAGTACAAGAGCTTCTACTGTCAATGAGGATACAAATGAGGTACAAAATGAATATATAGATACAACCATCTCTGAATACAATATATTAGTCTAGTACATAAGAGGGAGGAAAGAAATACTTCAAACTTTGGGAGCTCACTCTATGTCTTCGAACCATGGCTACTCTACACGACACACACAACACCAGAGATAACCCGTACTATGATCTGAAGGCTGCAGAAGTGTAGTATGAGTACTAAACACGTGGTATTCAGAAGGTAACTACCGACTGAGCTCCAAAGATAATGTAGATATATACAACATATAAATAGAAATAGAGTCTAAATCTATATATCCAGTAACCACATAATAAAACTAGTGAGATAATTAGGGCAAACTATCCTACTCATATCCAAGAAACTTAACATAATAAGGCTAATGAAGTATTAAAGATTAACTATCCTATTCCAGCCCTACTTAGGAATCTCAACACTACATAGTACATCACCGGTCAATATATGAATAAATGGGAAAAAGGATATGTAACAATATATGATGCCAAGGAATAAATATACAACCTGAATAAATGAAGGAAGAGAGGGGTATACGATAATACTATAGATACATACAAATATATATATGTATAAATAAGGTCAATTAAAGGTACAACTTAAATCATCAAGCCAGCATCTTAATACCTCATAATCATTGCAGGGACTAATGCTAGCATACTTTAGGTTTCTAATCCATACGTCTAATCATGAGTAAATCATGCATAACAATACAATCATAAGATGAAAGATCCAGAATTATACCTTGAATCTTAATAGCGGATCATTAAAAAGATGCCATAAACTAGCCATAATAATGATCATAACAATAGCAACAACAACGCGAGTAACCGTCTAGTCCAAACAAATAATACCAAATTGAGCCTTTCACGAACCCCTATCGCCACATGATCAGAAGGTTCAATCAACATACAATACACTACAAGCCAAACTCATCACCCATGCCTATGCAACCCCCCATAAGGCTGATAAATATAGGTGCATACTTGTGATAGGCAATGCACATGAAAGAATGAATGCCAAGTTATAATCCATAACACCATAACCAATCCAAATGTCATAAGAGATAGCCAAAATCAAACTGATAAATGTACAAATATATGCATCATCATAATCATCCTTTGGCCTTGCCGGGCATATAAGTATATCATCTCAATCATCCTCCAACCTAACCGAGTATATAAGCATATCATCACAATTATCTTCGGCCTTGTTGGGTATATAAGCATATCATTAGAATCATTTTCGACCTTGCTGGATATATAAGCATATCATCATAATCATTCTCTGGCCTTGTCGGATATATAAACATATCATCACAATCATCCTCCATCCTTGATAGGCATAAATGTATATCATTAACACACACATATATAACATCAATACCATAATCTATCATCGGGTTTTACCCAAAATTTATATCATCAATACCATCCTCCTCCTCTATCCTATACCAAAGAGATGTGTATATAGATATATAATAGGTCCAGACTTAGGTCATGGCTAAAAAGAGTGTAAATCCACAAATCTGTTGTCTAGGGTAAACTTAGGGACTAAATCATCATAAAGTGTAGAAAGATTTGGAATCTCTCACAATCAAAGTAAATAAAAGTATCAAAATCATAGACTAGAATCTGTCTCAGGTAAATCCTTACAACATCATTTCCAAATCTCTTTACACATAGGTAATTAATTAAGATGGTGCAATTATTGTTATGAAGAAGTCCATTTTAAGGTTAAAAGTGGGCTTAAACCCCTATTTAAAAATAATAATAATAAAATAATATTTTAGATAGAATCATGCCATTTATCAATTTAATGACCCGAATCTATGCACGCCATCTCCAGTATTCAAAAAATGGAACTATAAACATCAATATAATTATAAACTACAGTCACATCCTTTACAAGGACGAACACTCCTCGGATGTCCAACTGATATTAAACACGGCCTTGGGCCCAATAATATGTCTAGAATAATTGCAACATCATAATCACGATCCTAGACCAATATACATATTTGAAATCTATATCAATAATCATATCCGTAAGCCATCTCATATCTATAAGCCATAGCATGTCTATGAGGCATATCATATCTATAAGTCATATCGTAGCCATAAAGCATACTGTATCTAGAGGCTATAAATCATATCTTTAAGGCATATCTTAGCTATAGGCCATAAATCACATCTATGAGTTATGTCGCACATATAGGCCACATTATATCTATAAGGCATATCACATCTATAGACCAAATTATATCTATAAGCCACATAATTTCTATAAGGCATGTCATGTCTATAAGGCATCTCCTATCTATAGGTCATATATCAAAATTATGCTTATGCCTATATTACTAAGCATGTCGGTAGATCATATCATAAATCAAATTCAAAAACCTTATCATAGCTACAAGCCATTAATCATAATCTGGAAAAACCATCATCATTCACCAAGTCATGAAGTAACCTCATACTAAAGGCTCAATAGCCTCAACTATGTCTAACATACGTAAATAAATCCACTAGGGCTACACTAGACTTGGCCTAAGGTGGGTCGGAGGAACCTACTTCTAATCCTCGAATTCCATATTTAGTAAATATTGACTCCTAGATGGTACATAGGCCATAATTAGCCCTAAGATAGGAATTCCACCTAGAACATGAGCAATTAAGTCAACTCCACCTAAATTACGGTTTCAAGGTCACTAAATAGTCCATATAAGGATATTCAAACTAATCACACTTCCAACACTTAAGCTAAATCCCACATCTAGCATAATAGTACCATTATTCTAAAAATTAGCTCCATCTATAAGAAGATAATAAGACCACAAAAGTGTAATAAGCATTTCACCTTACGGGTCAATTCACCCATCTAATCCCTAAACCTCAATAATCAAGACTAAGACACAGTTTTATACCCATAATCAATCGTAACATTCACATTCACATGCAATATATAAAATACATCATCTTGTGAAGAAAAGTAGATAGAAGCCTACCTCGAGGCCGAACCGTACCAAACGTCCGTCTTCACTCCATGATTCTAAAATGCCACTACGCTATCAAAATCGTAATCTAGGCATCATTAGGAGTCAAATGAGACCCATATTTCCATATAATGGGTCGATTCATAATTTAGGTCAAGAATAGGCCTGTAGGCCCATAAATAGAATCCAAAATTGAACCTGTCATGAGGTCCCTCGAAGGACAAGAAAGTTGTGTCCAAAAGTTTAGCACAAATGGAGTACAAACCGGGTCTCAAATCAACCCTTAAAGTTTAAGAGTTCAAAGCCCTAATTTCAAAGAATTTATTAAGAAATAAAAGGAATTTTACCATGAATTTGAAGGGAAATCACAGAATAATCGATAACCAAGCTCCCCAAATCATCTATAAGCTTCAATTTTTCTTAATATCACTATTTAGGGTTTTATCTCTCAAGAAATAAGTGGAGAACAACTAATTTCATGATATAAGGGGTCTATTTATATCCATACCAGGTCCTCGGGTCCCTTTATCACAGCTCAGGACCTACGATCACAGCATATTATGCTGAATACGTAAGTTGTGATCACACCACATAAACCACAATTTCAACACTTTTTCTGCCAAGGGTACCATGATCGTGGCCCTTGGCTTGCAATAGCAACCGCAATAGTTGACAACTGAAACTTGAAAAATCTTCCAAGTCTTTGCCCAACCCTCAGGATTCATCTGGAATCCCGTATACATAAGAAAACTATGTAACCACACCAAATTCGATATTTCAGACTTAATGGCACAGTCAAAATTTCCATATGTGATCATTTCGATGAAATATGGGTCCTACACCCAATTTTTAATTTCTTAACTTTTCGATCAATAGGTCAAAATGAGCCTGGGTGCCTTGGTACCCGAACCAAGAATCCACCTAGACTAAAATCAATGTTTTAGAGCTAATGACGCTGTCTGGTTCTCATTAGAGTTCATCTACTAGGAGTATTGGTCCGAGACCAAATCTTGAACAACAAAAGCTCCAAAATAGGAAAATGATCCTACAATCGAAACAAACCGTCTGATCACTAAACCTACAGTTCCAGCAAGTCATAAATGACCTGCAGCCATCGTGGGAAAGCTCAAAACTTCAAAAATGCACGCAAATTAAGGAAATGACCTGGAGGGTCATTACATTATCCATTACTAAAAGGACTTTCATCCGTAAAAGTCAATGGATAGAAGGATCTCAAAAGCTTGGAAGGATGAAGTACTGGGCCTGCATGCTCCGGACATGACTTCCCAAATAACCTTTTAGTGGGGAGGACACTTCAAAGGTATTTTGCCATAGGTATCCCTTTTTAACCAACTCTTTCACTTTACTTCCAAATAGCTAAAACTCAACCTCCACTACCAACTAGTCTACAACCAAACCGAAGGAGGAGAATGCACGCAAATCCAAACCATGATACACTGATACCATATCGAGACCTGCATAAGTCAAGAAAGGCTCATTTAATCCAAAAGAAAACCAGGGCATGAGTCATACAACCGACTCCAATCTAAATATAACCTTCCTTTACTACTCCACACCTGTTCTCTACTCCAAACTAGGAGGAAAATCACCTGAGTCCTGCCTACACAATCTCATCACAAAACTCAAAGAACCAAAACTGATCTACTAAAAGTCCATACGACAAACATGAGGATAAACCTATATGGAGCTATCTGGGCTCAAAATATAGATAACTGAGGATTGGAATCTAAGTCAATGTTATAACTGGTTTGGATGATCCTCAAAAATAAAATCCAAGAGTCTAAAGTACAACTACTTACCACTAAATGATCTATTCCAGGATGTCCCATCAATAAAAAAAGAAGCCAACCTGAATCCAACTCAAGTATACTACTCCCACTGAGTATATCGTCTAATAATCTCAAAGAAAACTGAAGAACCAAAGTCAAAGCTGAAGGAACTAATACCGTATCCATAGACTATCATCTGAACACCTATCAACCATAATCAATCCAAAGTCGAGAAGACCGAATAGGTAACCACAGAGTAGGCTCAACCATCATATAGATGAAATTCAAACTAGGACAAATCTAAAACTGAAGGTTGCATTCAAGATCTACAACTCCAAGCTAAAATCTCAATACCAAGGATGAATTGCTCGATCTCAAATACCGAAACCAAACCTGAAGACGGGTAGGCATCATGCTCACAATCATTCATAACTTCCAAATCGCCATTCCAAGGCGTCAACTCAAAACTGAGCCAATAAGTCTATATTAATGTCAACTACATAAATGAACCTTAGTATCCATATCTGTCATATCTAAGCTAATTCATATCAATCCAAATCAAAACATAGATAAAGAATAAAATTACAATAGATGATAAATTACTGACTGAAAATACAAAAAAATCAACTCCGCATCTACTGGAGGGCATGAACTATCAAAGCATACTCAAGAACTCCCCAAGGTTGTAACTCACACTAGTAATATAAAAAACTTTAGCAACTCGGATAAATACAACTTTAGCTAGAAACTAACCAGTCCAATACTCCATCTTGGAAAAGAATAGCCATAGGAACCTATCATCAAGAAGAAACACTCCACCCAATCTTATTAGGTCGAACAAACTCTAAAATAGGGATTTCCTAAATCTACCTAAGTAGGACAATCATAACTCAAACAAACCATGAATCAACTCACCGACGAAGGAAGTACTAAGCCTTACACCTATGTCGAGGTCAAGACCACTATGGAAAAATGAACCAATAACTCAAGATAAAGAATTTTTGATATACCAACTCAAGAAGCGATCGTAGGAAAGACCATCTGCCTCTAACTCTCTAACTCTACTTTAGACAAGAACCACATCACGATTAGAAAGGAGCATCCGATCTCCATACTAGTACCAATCAAACCATCACAAGGAGACGAATCCAACATATCACAAAGATAAATCCAGGATATCTCAATAGCAATATCCAAACCATTATCGAGCGATTAAATAACCACAAACATAGAACAGACCTTAAAATGGTCAATCTAAAAAATGGGCTACATAGAGAAGGATATCTAATGTAAAAACCTTCGCAATCAAAGAGGCAAGTCTAAGAATCCTAAACTCAAGAACGGGCAATATAACCAACCAGCCGACCCTAGAACCACAATAGAACCACAAAAGGTTAACTTAATTTCAATACCATAGTCCACTCTACAGTCAATCTAGATTAGTGATACAAGAATGAGGAGCACCAAGAGCACAAGATATTATCCAAGGTTCAAGCTTTGGAATTGGCAAGCAATTGAAGTCTTTTTTAGATCATTTTGAAGCCTTGATCAAGAGAAGAAAAAGAGGAGGACTTATACACTCAATAGTCACCTCAAGTGAAGGTCATTAAAGATATTTTGCACTCCAAAGTAACACTCAAGAGGTACCCCAATTCCCTCCCTCATTAAGGGTGTTTTTGACATTTACTATGTAATAGTATAAATAGATATTTTATCTTCCATTCTCATTAGCTTTTGAAGAATATTGAAATATTACTCCTTAGAGTGTAGTTCTTAGTCTTATTTTAGTGTATAAATAGAAACTTGAGTGTTTTAATGCAATTGAATGGATTTTCATTTGTGTTGAATATTTGACAAGAAATGTGTGATTGAGGGAGTGTGAATTCCTTTGGTTCACCAAAGAGTGAGGTTTGATTTTACATTGGTGAGGTGTGTTTAAATGTTTAATACACCTTATTATGCTAATCATTGGTGGAAGTGAGGGTCTCTCTATCTATCTTTACATTTATGCAATCTTCTTCTTCATTCCCTTTCTATGTGTGGTATTCTTTGTCTTGTGGTTGCTGATTTTTGTTCATTAAGTCCTCAATTTCAATTTTTAGGTTTAGTTCTTGTATTATTTGGTATCAGATCCATGTATTAGAGTTGTTCCCACAACTCTAAGTCTTGGATCTAAGAAAATCTCAACAAAAAGAGTGTAGAAAATAAAAAATCTTACAAAAAAAATTGTAAACCCGTTTTTGTGTGTTTGGCAGATTTTTAAATCTTAGATCTACATGTTTTTGTATTGTTTTGTTGGTTTCAAATTCTAGATTCTTGTTCACTAGCACCTAGGGAGTCTAGATCTACATTTGGAACAAGATTTGGTTATTTTTGAGCTAGATCCACCATTGTTGTGACTTGTTTGAAACTTTTGGAGGTGAGATCCATTTTGGGTTTGTATTGGTGACGTGATTTGTGGTTGATTTTGTATTGGTTGTGCTTGTCTTGGCAAAAGGAACATAGATCTAAAAGAAAAATTGAATTCAGGGTTCATTTGCCTAGTGGTCAAACCTTGGTCAACTCTTGAATATTCATATTGTTCTTCCTCAATCTTCATATTTTGTTGGAGAAAAATATTCAAAAGTTCTTATTTGATCTTGAAAAGGGAGGAAAGAGAGTTTACTAGTTGTTCAAGGCAATTTCCAAGAAGCTTCCTAGTCTTGCCAAAAGAAGAAAACAACAAAGACAAAAGGGATCTTCAAGTACAATCACAAGTACAAGGGGGGACCAATTCATTTCTAATCCATTTTGAAGCTTGAAAAGGCTTCAAACTTGAATATTTTTCCCTCCAAATGAATTCTCTTCCTTCCCTAAGTATTGTTTGGCCGAGACAAGAATTTGAGAATTGAAAAATTTGAAAAAAGTGACGTCCAATCAAAAGCTGCCACATCATCACTATATAAATAACCAAATTAAGTTCTAAATTAGATTTCTAAATTTCTATTTGTTGTTTTTAGTTGCTTTTGTGTTGATTCTATCACTAATTAGCAAACTAGTAAGTACCTACTAGGTTGATAATTAGTCTTGAGTCTATTTTATTTGTGTCTTCATTTTTTGTGTGTTTTTCTTATTTTTAAGTCATAGTATTTGTTGGTTCAAGTCCATGCATCATTGTATTTGAGTCTTATCAAACAAAAATCAATTCTGGACCAAGGCGTATTCACCACTCAATTCACTTACCAAGTATTCAACACTTGTGAGACCAAGTGTGAGGTGAGATCCGAGTGTGAGTTGTGAGGTTATTTGAACTAACTTGTTTGTTGTTTTGTAGGTGTTTTCTCTTAGGTACCTTGATAATGAAAGGAAAAACATCATCCACCCTGGATAGTTATAGTATTTATACTACCTCGGATCCTTTTGAAAATTTCCATCAGTACCTTGAAGGTCTACGCTAATTGATGATTCAAGCATACCATCTAAGCCAAATCACCACTAACCAAGATACTAGCATTTTGCCTAGTATCAATTCTCCTTGTGTGCAGGTTCAAGATAATATACTTCCACCAAAGGATTCAAGGAGAGTTCCTCAAGAACACATGGTTGATGATCAAATTGAGCTCTAGGCTAAGAATTCCAACTTTGGGAAAAATGACAAAGAGGTGATGTAAAGAAGAATTCTTGACAAACTCCCTTTTAATGTGAGATTCCCAAAGGAACAAATGGTCTTCCATGATCCAAACCTAGGTGAAAGCCATACCTTATGTGAGATAAAAGGTAACAATGCTATCTCCTACACTCTTATAAACTTAGAATGTCGTGATGTGGCTAGTAGTAGCCAAGTGGATGTAGTTGATAGTTTTTTTGGAGGAGAATTGCATGAGTCTTCCCTTTGTGATACTCTTTGTATTTCTAGATTGCATGAAGACCAAATTCTTGTTGTAAGTTTGCAAGAACTAGTTGATCCTAAAGATGACAAAATTGATTCTTTTCGTAAGAATGATTTGTGTCCATCTAGTGCTAGCACTTATAACTTTAATAAGGTTCCATTACTAAGTGATAATAGTATTCACACACTAGTTGACCCTTGTGAAAACCAAGGTGAGTCTACGTTAGAATGTGAGTTGCCAACAACTAGTGAGGATGTGAATGATGATTAACCTACTCACGAATGTAGTCCACTACTTGAGCATATATGTGGTGTGTTTGATAAGTCTCAAGTTAGTAATGATGTTGATGGAGTTTATCATGGGATTGGAGATGATTCTTTGAGAATGTTGTATGATGAAAGCCATATTGATTGTTTTGCTCAAAGAAACCAAGAAAAGGCACAATTGGGTGAAGATGATCTTGAATTGCTTGAATATTTAGGAAACCCGAATTGTGATTGGTCTTGTGAAAATGATTTTGTGTGTGATCCCTTGGATTCTCATGGTGATTTATATCTATGTGGGGATTACTCTCTTAAATTAGAAAGTGGTGCATGCTTAGAAATTCCATCTACTTCTTCTTTGTGTGTTTCCTATGTTGAGAATCCTAGTAGTGATGAACTTGGAACTAGTGAGTACTTTCATAAGGGCACCATAGTTGAAGATGATTTGTGTGACACCTTTCTCCTCTCTCTATTATCCTTGGATGATGTGTATGCTATTGTAGAGAATATGTCTTTTAGATTGGGTGAAGCCTATGGGGAAAAAGTGTTGTCTAGATCCATGTCTAAGTCCACTCTTTCCATTTGACCCTGGTGCAAAATGTGGATATGATGATGTTGTAACAACCACCTTTTTGCTTGGTCTACATGAAAAGCAAAGTATTATTCTTGAAAACCCGAAGGCAAAAGTGTCATTGTCATCTTAGGATAATGCTTCTAAATGTGCATCCTTACTTGACACATTTGTTCTTAAATTGAGTAAATCCCAAGTTATGGATGCCAATTTGATGTTTTCTTGAGGGGAAGAAGTCATATGTGCTTAATTGATTTAATTCCATCCTTGTGTGCCTTATGTTCTATATCTTTTAGACCAAGTTACCCTCTTGTAGATGATAGCACCTTGGGTGATGTCTTCACACATGATTCCTTCCTATACTACCTCTTTGTCTATGATGATAGCCATGTTAATTTTGAATTGGTACTATGTAGAGGTATTAAGTTTGGTGGCTGGTTTCCTTGCTTGAATGATGATGATTGTGAGTTTGGTAGCCTAGTGAAAGGAGTGGGTCGCCTCGGATTAACCCCTTGTCTTCTAATCCCATTTGAACCCGAAATACTTTTGAGTTGTGGAAGGTGTAGTTTCAGTTCATACTCAATTCCTTTTTGATGTTTATTCCATCCACTTCTTTATACCCTTTTATGCAAAGATTTTCATGTCAAATTTTAAATATATATGGGTGTATGTCAAGTGTGAGAAACCATGGGTTGATGATATGAGTGTGGTACTAATACTAACCCTCCTACCAAGAGGATTGTGTGCTTGTTTTTCTCTCTCTTTGGTTTTGCAAGATCTAAATTTTAGGACAAATTCCTTTTAAGATGGAGAGAATGATACAAGCATGAGGAGCACCAAGAGCACAATATATTGACCAAGGTTCAAGCTTCGGAATTGGCAAGTAATTGAAGTCCTTTTTGGACCATTTTGAAGCCTTGGTCAAGAGATGAAAAAGAGGAGGACTTATACACTCAATAGGAGCCTCAAGTGAAGGGCATTGAAGACATTTTACACTCCAAAGTAACACTCAAGAGGCACCCCAATTTCCTTCCTCATTAAGGGTGTTTTTGACATTTACTATGTAATAGTATAAATAGACATGTTATCTTCCATTCTCATTAGCTTTTGAAGAATATTGAAAGATTACTCTTTAGAGTGTAGTTCTTAGTCTTAGTTTAGTGTAGAAACCGAAACTTGAGTGTTTTAATGCAATTAAATGGATTTTCATTTGTGTTGAACATTTGGCAAGAAAGGTGTGATTGAGGGAGTGTGAATTCCTTTGGTTAACCTAAGAGTGAGGTTTGATCTTACATTGGTGAGGTGTGTTTGAATGTTTGATACACCTTCTTGTGCTAATCATTGGGGGAAGTGAGGGTCTCTCTATCTATCTTTACATTTATGCAATCTTTTTCTTCATCCCCTTTCTTTGTGTGGTTTTCTTTGTCTTGTGGTTGCTGATTTTTGTTCATTGAGTCCTTAATTTCAGTTTTTAGGATTATTTCTTGTATAACTTAGCCAACAAAAAGGAAAACATCCAACTTCACTTTGCTATAGAAAATAAATCTTCCAATCAGGCTATAGCTTCCCGAGCCAACGAATAAAAACCGCAAGGACTGGAATTCTAACTAGATAACAATAGTCTAAACAGCTACCCAATGAGGATCAATAACATCAAGAAATGTAAGAAATAACAACAATAATATAAACATTAGTATACTAAATAGGCATTTCCATAAATGAACATCAATAGCAAGTACCACTCAAGGGACACAATAAAGCCAATATACCAAGGTAAATATGACTCAAACCCAAATGCTACATCCATAGAGAGAAAATATCAATACAGATCTACTTCATCCACTACTAAAAGAAATATACCACGAGGGTAGTCATATAACCATGAATTTAATAACAAGGCACATACCAAACAATATGAACTCATCAAGGCATATAATCATCGATGGGTACAAAAACCCTAATACACACAAATGAAAAAGGTAAATATGGAAAATAAAAGCACACCTATCATTGTGAAATCCACAACCACATGCCTGACGAGTCTAAGGGAGAATAAATATGAATGAGACCAAACTTGGACCAACCGACTGAATCATCAATTGAGGCACCAAGCACTATCTCTAACTGAAAGTTCCATAACATCACAAGGCTAATCTGATGAGCTGAATGACTAGCAATCCCATGTCGTGAGAACTCTCTAATCCAGTGATTGATCACTCTATAGTTGTACCAAAACCCTGAAGACCTAACCTAGTGAGAGACACGAACTGAGTCTAAATGGCTAGCCAACTAATGCTAAGAGCACTCTCTACTACCATGATCATCGTTCCCTCAGTCATAGCCTACCTCAAGAACTTTAGGCTAGTGGAGAATACATGCTAACTCTATTTGATCAACTAACTAGTGTTTGGGGAACTCTCTAAACCAATGTCCCATCTTACCGTGTCTACAACAAGATCTTGGAATACTCCAAGATAATGCCCCTCCTAATCCAGAATGGCCATCATAATCGGAAGATTTATACCAAAAATTCCGCAAGGTCTGTTGGGAACTCTGCCCGCTGTGATTTCCATAACCAATCTGAGAGCCACCCATAATCTGAAATGTTATTTGCGTAGAACTAATAGGCTATAAGTGAAGCTGACCTCCACCAAAAGGATCCTCACTCCCGAATGAAATACCAATAGCACTATACGGATGGCATGGTCACGTACTACCACTTCCATAAGTCTCAATGCATGATCTCTCTATGGTCCTTGAATGATCAATAACTTGAGAGAAGGAAGACCTAAATGCTATCAAGTGCTCCGACACCAAGCAGAGTGGTAATGTCAATCCTTTAATAAATCCACGTACCACACCTTTTTCAGAGGTAATATGATTGGACCACTCATGAAACCCAATTTCATACTCCAAAACTGATAAGGAACCCTGGTAAACATTAATAAATTCAACTCTGGCCTAAGAACTGCTCAATGATCCTAATGTCATCCTTAACTATGAGGGATCTGCAAAAAGTCTTAGGATTCCCAGTGCTGAATCTCGAAGGGATAAAGTATTCATGAGCTCTACTGGATCTTGGACTAGCCCCAAATCTTTTGGCTGACGCTGAAGATATTTAATATTCATCTCTAACTCTTTAGTCTGATGTTACGCTGAAACTTCTGGAAATGCATGCTGAAGTCGTGTCTGCATCTATCGACAACATTACTTCATCCTTATGGGACAGAATAGAGTTAAAGAATGTGCTTGAGGCTCATAGCTGTCGCACTTGATTTTTCTCGTGAAAAGCGAGATTCGACATGACAACTCTTTTTTAGATGATAAAAGAGAGAAGAGTCACCACCTAACGAATTAAGGTGCGTTAGGAAATCATTATGTTATGAACTTATTTAGTTAGTCTAGTTCACCAAAAAATTGCGTAAGACTTCAAATTACCTCAAAAGAAATGTGTTAGGCACCTTTTGAGGACCACAAATGTGGTTCCAGACCGAATTTATATTTTACATAGGGATTCTACGTGATAAACAAAGGTCATTTATTTTATTAATTTAATGTTACTAAGTGGTAAAAATATGAATAAATGGGATATGTAATTTAGTTATTTTTTAGCTACTAATTATCTAAGTGATAAAACAAGTAAAATAGATAAACTAAATAAGCGAGAAGACAGAAGAGACATAGTCAATATAAAAGGTTGACAAGGATTTATTATTTATTATTGTAAATCATCATGTATGTCACATTATCGAATCATACTCTGGTCAACTTCCATCATTTCCAAAATCCTATCAACTCTTCCTACAGGAAATGTCCAAGACTTGATTTTTTCAACTGATCATTCATCTGCCATGATAGACGACCCTATGTTGGAAGAAATCTAAACAATATTGACCGTTTATAACTGTTCCAACAGATCACTCATGTGTTGCAATAGATATGTGACCTGTTTCACAGACCATTCATCTTTCTCAACAGATGAGTAATATTTTTTGTATTGTCGCAACAGATTACTCAGTTGTTGCTGTAGGTTAGTTAACTGCTCTGACAGATCACTCATATGTTGCAACAGATGTATGATTTTTTGCACAAAACATCCATCTTTCTCAACAGATGAGTGATATATTTTGTATTGTCGCAATAGATTACTCAGCCGTTGCTACGAATTATTTAACTGTTCCAATAGATCACTCATATGTTGCAACATATAATATCACAAAAGTTGTTGATCTATTGTACAGACCATTCATCTGTGTTAAAAGATGAGTGATATGTTTTGTATTGTTGCAACAGATTACTGATCCACTGCAATAGTTTGGTTATATGCTGCAAAAGATATACTACCTAGTGCAACAAATCGGTGATCTGTTGTAACTGTTATTTTACTATTTTTCTTGTTTGTTTTAATGTTATCCTTTTTTAACTATGCATTAATCAACAATAATATTTTACTTTATGTTCCTGTTAATTTTAGATAATATGGTTCCCAAAAGAATAGAAATCGAATCAAGTCCAAGTAAAGGAACAAGTAAAGCAGCTAGGCTACATCCACCACTCTATGAGCTTGCTTTACAAGCGTTATCTCAATTGGGAGCAGAATATGATGAACACGGGGAGGAAGAATGTTTCAAAAGAGATGATGCATATGCTAATATTACTTTCATCGAAGAGTTGGTCAAAGCCTTCAGCATTGATCGTTATCCTGTGAAAATGCAGTGCGATGGTGCCACAGATTTAACGGGTGATTTCGTGGTTAAGTCAGCCATGGGAAAATCTTTTGACGCCTTCAGAAAAATACTTCAAGAACAAAAATTGGACTAAAATATTATCCTCCTTCTCAAGTTATGCCTATTCTAACCCAAAAAAAAACACCCCGCACACCCAAAAAAGGTAAAGGCAAGCTGTGTAATCGTGATGACCTGATGTCCATTGTTGGTCCAAGCTTCAAAAATAAAAATTTGATAGAAGCGTTGAAAGGTAAATGAATTTCAAAGAAGCACAAGCAATCATTGTGCTTGGTTTGGTTTGTACATAATATTCTTTGGGCGAGAGATGTTAACAACAATATAAGCCTCGGTTTAATAATGCTCTCCGAGGATCTTGAGGTGTTTAACAGCTATCCTTGGGGGTATGAAAGCTTCAAAATAATTGTCAAATATTTGTTGACTCCGTTAGCGCCAAAGACAGTCAACTTATATGGCTTCCCATGGGCTTTCATGATAAATATTTCTTTCTTCTAGTATGATATCATTCATTTTTTTCACTCTATAATGGTTTTGATTTATTGGCGTTATTTTATAGGCTTGGGCGTTTGAAGCCATTCCTTATTTGAGACAATAAGTGAACTACCAGGAAGGAGTTTCTTGTCCAAGAATCTTGAGATGGTTGTCGGCTAAAACTGATAAAAATGCAAAATTTCTTGGTCTTTTCAACCCCCCAAAGAATGCAGTAAGTATAATTATAATCAATTTTTTCTTTTAATCAATGATTTTTTTTGAATGATCTAATCATCATTCTAATATATGTAAAGATTTATGTTAGATTGTGCATCCGTCACTAGTTCCAACCAATCAAGAGTTGAAGATGCCATTTTTTCTTACTTTACAGTCTGTGCAAACTTTATCGAATCCTAAGGTCATCGACAAAATAAAAATGGAATTGTTTGGAGCAACAACCATCACAAGAAAAATAATTTTAGAGGCTGGGCTTGTTGTTGTTGATGGTCTTAGTGGTAATGGAGTTGTTGGTGGTGGTAGTGGTGCTACTGTTGGTGCTAATGATGCTCCTCTTATAGTATTTAAAGCAAACCATTATGAGTATGATCATACTGGTTATACATATTTTGCCTCTCCCAGCAAATGTTCTGCATGCAAATGTCAAGACTGCAGGGCGAAACTTGATGTAGTGATTAATGCTATTAATGCATTAACTGATTCTGTAAAGGAATTGACATCTAAGAGGGGTTTCATTCCATCAAAGAGGATTTTATTTACATCCGCTCCATTAGAGATTAGGGCTAAGAGGAGAAGGGGAGTGATTTCCAGGGCATTATCAAGCATCCAAAAATTGAAATTGCAATTCCTCTGTCTGTATGTTTCACTGAGCAACGTACAATGTCCAACGGAGAGCAGTACGAGCTAAAGAAGGTGAATATATTATATGTCTTCCAACTGACAAAACAAACAGACACATATCTGTTTCAACAGATGACACATCTGCTGAAAATTATCAAACAGATATATACATCTGTTGTAACGGTTGACTAACCTGTTGCACCAGATAAACATATGTCTCATCTATTTTAGAAAATCAAACAGCTCTTCGTACCACTTTTATTTGTACCAACAGACGACCTATCTGCTACAACAGATGATTCATATGTTGCAACAGATGGTTCATTCATTGAAAATTATCATACAGGGTCTTCCTCTTGTAGAAATTTGTCCCAACAGTTGATTCATTGTTGCAACAAAAATATAATCTGTTTGGGACAATTTAAAATGGGAGGAAGATCTATTTGATTTACTAGAAGATATGAGTTATCCTTTTTCGTTTTGTTGTATCTCCGTGATTAGCATTGACCAATTCTAGTTTTCCATGTGGATGTAAAAGAAGCTATTGCTGAACAACATTGACAATATGCTACTCTTTTTATGAAAATACGGAGAACAAAAAGCGTAAAAATCATACGTAAGCGACAATAAAGATCCATGACGAGCAAAGCCGAATTTCATAGCACCGGATGAAGAACAACTTGTCCATACCGAGTAGATCTTTATAGCTCGAGCCTGTCAAAGCAATCCTTGGCAGTATACTTAAATTGTTATTGATGTATTTGTTGAGATCTGTACTCATAACAATTTTTTTACATTTCATTTATTCGTTGACTTATTTCAGCTAATTTATAAAGGCTTCGATTTATTTTATTTTTTCTATGAATTTTATTTATTCCTTAGATTTGAACTTATTAATTGAAAAGGAATACTAGATTCAAATATTGCAACAGATAATGTATCTGTTGCAACAGACGACACATTTATTAGAAAAATCGAACAAATTTAGACATATGTTGCAACAGGTAGGTGATCTATTGAAATTTATCAAATAGGTCTTCCCACTGTTGCAACAGATGGACTTAGATAAAAACATCGAGATAATGCAACAGATGACCAACCTATTGCAATAGATAAACTATATGTCAAAACAGGTAGAATAACTGTTACAACGGATGCAGAATCTATTGCATTATAAAAACTCAACTTTCATTGGACATAAAAAATTGTCACTGCGTGTAAAAAAGTTAAAGTGAATTGAATTGAAATAAAAAAGGTGCAACGCATCGACGGTGTTCAGTTCAAACACCTAAAATAAAATATACATCAAGTAGACAGTGTTCATTTTAAACACATAAAATAAAATAGGCATCAAATGTGTCAGTCTGACATATTTCGCTGACTTGCCGTCACTTGGCCCCCAACGGTCATTCCCCCCCCCCATTTTCTTATATATTCATTTTCCTCCTAAAATTTAACCCTAAATTCCCAAATCTTCTTATTCATCGTCATCTTCGTTAACCTATCCAACTTCTTTAAATTATTTCTTTCATTTTTTCCAACTGAGCTTGACAATGTCGAGTGCATCTTCCACTATTTTTTGTGATAAAGATTTTTGATATTGTAAGTGCAGTCATGAAGCTCTGTTAAAGACTTTTTGGACTCAACAAAATCTGGGTCGTAGGTTTTTTACTTGTAACATTTCAAAGGTAATATTTTTTTATTTAATTAGTTGATTAATTATTGATTTGTAATTGTTTTGTAATTTGTGTTCTTTTTTTATAGAAATTAGGTGGATGAGATTACTTTGATTGGTATGAAGAACGACACCCTTCACAAGCAAATCGTGTAATCTGGGATTTTTTGAACAAAATTAAGGCTTCTAAAGAGAAAAAAATCGAGCAAGAAGATACTAATTATTGTCGTTATTGCTACTAGTTTGGTGTTGTTGGGCACATGGATATTCAATCCTAATTGCTAAAATTTTCATGGCGGTATGTGTATTTGCTACTGTTATGGTGTTGTCGAGCACATGGATATTCAAGTGTAACTGTTGGAAAATATCAAAAAGATTTAGGCATATGTTGTAAAATTTAGGTCATCTGTTGGAAATTATCAAACAGGTCTTCCCACTATTGCAACAGATTAGACTTAGATTATTAGATTATTCATAGAAATAACATCGGCGTAATGTAACAGATGACCAACCTATTGCAACAGATAAACTATCTGCTAGAACAGATTAAATATATTTTACAACAGATTGACAATCTAATCTATTGTATTATAAAAAACTCAACTTTCATCAGCAAAAATTATTGCCACTATATGTACATGTAATATAGTGAAGGGTGACTTCAAATTAAAAATTTCTATTTCAAAGGATCTTCTATATACACAGGCTTCAAGCGTCCAGTTAGTACCCCATAAGCTCAGACCTCTTGCAGGTTTGCCACAATGTTGTCGCACAGAAAAGTCTTTGGCTCGGCCATTTCTGTGCCGGTCAATAAACATTCAATGTGTGCAAGAGCGTGCGAGCCGCTCGCTTTAGCGGCATCATCTTTTGGAAGGATCATTCCCTTGTTTTGACCTTCAAAATTCCATGATTTCTTCATCAACACTTCCTTTGGAAAATGATTCATCAGTTTACTCTCCCTCAACAAGATGGGAAACAACACCATCAGTGGCTCTACGAGGAGAAAAAGATTGAAATCGTCGATGAGAGGTATGTTGGAGTCATAAATATTGATCTTTCCCTCCTCGAGTATTATCTCAATAGCCTGATAATGCATGTCATTCACGCTAATGACTGCCAAAATCTTTTTTGCCTCGGTCCATCTCTTGCCGTGTTGATTTGGCCTGTCCCCTCTAACATATTTTATTATTTCTTCTTCATCCAAGACCAACATAGGAACTAGGAAATCAAGTCCCACACCAAGGTCTAACGCATCCCCATTAAGTTGATCGTACCTATCCTTGATATTATTTTAGAAGTCGAGGTCCATTATTCTATCGGCAACGTCATAAGCTTTCCGGTACGTTAATTTCCTTTTCCTCATATGGCAGAGAATTATGTCAACATGCTGTGAGATAAGAAGTCAATTTTTAAATAGGTTAGTAATAGTAAAGATGCAACGGATGGTCCATCTGTTGCATAGGGTCCATCCAATGCAACTTATACAACAAATGGATAATAAGTTGCAATAGAACCACTACCAGTTGCACTAGTATACCCAGTTGTTACAACTGATGTGAAATCTGTTGCGTAGCTTGTTCTTCATGGGTTAGATTAGAAGGGCTAGGTTAGGAAAATTAAGCTTTCCTTATCTTCGTATGGCATACGCATATCATTCATAGTCTGGAAGTCTTGAGGGGAAAAGGGAGGCCTGGGGTAATCTGGTGCACCTGGCTTGACATTCTTGGCCTATCGCAGATCCCTCTTCTCTTCAGTGCCAAGTTCCGCATATATGTCCACCTTCTTGACTGGCTCTTGAACTTCAATAGCTTTTGGAGAGAGAGGAATTGCAATTTCTTTTGATTTCCGACTGGAGAGTACGTCTCTAATTTCTCTTTTCTTTCTTCTAACCAACACTGTAGGAGTGTGCGGCTCCCTCACCTTCTTGGATGGTATGAAACACCTCTTGGATTTGAATTCCTCGATATATTTAGAGATAGACTCTACTTTTTCAAAGAGTTTATCCTGTCTGTCCTTCAACTCTTTGCATTCACAACGAGAACACGAGGGTGAAGAGGGGTGAGAGGGACTTGTGTAAGGGAGAAAAAAGGGTGTTTTCAAATATATTTATTCTTTCTTGAGCATCAACATGCTCATCATCATGAGTGGTAGTAGCATCAGCATGCCTGCCACCAACACCAACAACTCCACCAGAAGAAGCACCCGGATCTGCCTTAGTAAAAGGTTGGTCATAAAGAGCCTCAATATTAGGCTGACCTTGCCTAACTGCTCTTCTTATGGCTGTTGCTCCAGCCAATTCCTTCTTTATTAACTCCACCGTTGGGTCTGCTATAGTATCAACATGACCTAGAGTAATGGAAGAAGTCATCACCGACTCCTCCTCAGTAGGCACGATCCATGGATGCACAACCTATAAAAAATGACAGATGCATTTAAATCATATAATATAATAATTTTCACAGTTGGGCTACATTTAAAAAAAAGACCCATCTGTTACATAGTTTGCAGTATATGGTTAAAATCCGTTTGAGTCTGGTTCATAGAAATAGAGAAACACATGGATAATTTGATGCAAAATATCAATCATCTGTTACAATAGTTACACAAGACGGGTAATCTGTTATGCAACAGATGATTTGTACGTCGCAATAGATGAACAATATGTTATAAGATTACACATCTATTCCATAATTTACAGTAGATGGTTAATCTTTTAGGAGTTGGGTTCAGAGAACCAAAGAAACATATGAGTAATATAATGCAAGATATACCCTGTCACAACAGATGTCCCATCTGGTGTATCAAATATAACATCTGTTGCACCAGATATAACATCTATTCAATTTCTTATGTTTGAGTTAAATTATTTTACTTGAAGAAGATGTACTGCATCATTTGGAGGGTTAAAGATATCAGCCTCCTTAATATTGGTGTTGGTCTTTGCAGCCAACCACCTAAACATCCTTGGATGAGAAACCTCATCCGGGTAATCCATTAACTGCTTTCAGGGGGGGGGGGGAGAAATGGCTTCAAATGCCCAAGCTTAAAAAATGTAAACAGGAAGCAAGCCAAAAAGAAAAGTCATAATAACTATATTCAATATAAATTAATGGATGAGTAAAATTATTGATAATTTTACCATGAAAGCCCAAGGAAAGCCGTATAATGTGGTCATCCCTGAGGATAGCTTTGTCAGTAAATATTGGACAGTCAAGTAGAAGCTTCCATATCCCCAGGGATAATTGTTTAATATATCAAAATCCTCAGCACGCGCCAACAAATTATCTTCTATGACCTTGTTGACGTCTCTTACCAATATAACCGAATGGGCAAACCAAACTAAGCAAAATTGCTCCCTGTACTGCTCTGGTATGGTTTTATCCTCGAGATCTATCAAAAAATCTGATGCTTTGTAGCCACGTCGAGCAATGTCAAACAACCCATTTATTTTTTCCTTGCATTTTCTTGCCTTGGATATTTTGCGGGGTGGTGGTCCTTCTGGACGATGGCATCTCAAACCCGTCACTATGGCAAACTTTTGCAAGACAAAACAAATGGGCATGTCACAGTAGTTGATCCAGATTTTATCCATATTTTCCCCCCTCCTCTGGATCTTTATTATCCCTCACATCCTTGATCCTGCGCTTGAGAAAGCCATATACCATAATTATAGGGAAACGGATACGGGCAGAAGGGTCCTCAGGCAGCTCAAGAAAGCGTCCAAAGCAGCTCTTCTTAAAAAGTCCGCCTATGTTTTCGTGCTTCATAATTTTCATAAAATGTTCAAAAATTTTCCCCATCTGACATTTAAGTACAATTTGACCAGTTAGTTGTTTTCCTTCTGGGTCATTTATCGACATCGCAACTTGAAACCTGTCAATACTAAAAGTTTTGACAACATCATGCTGGGATGTCGATATTAATTCACGCCCCATCGGTGATCCATTATCATCATGTTGATGATCATTCTCTTTCTCTTTTTCACTCTCCAATTCCTCCTTTTTCTCACTTTCATTTTCTTCATCACCATTTACGGACCCTTGTCCACCTCCCTCAATGTTGTTTTCACATCTCTTCTCAGCTTCACTTTTCCCTGACTGAGATTGTTCAGGAAGCTCCTCCGAATCCCTCTGTACATTAGCCTTTTTTTAGTAGTCAAACGTTGATCCACTTTCACTTTCTTTTCTTTTGGGAGACATGTTTTACCTATAGACAAAGAAAAACAAAAATTACAATTGATGTATTAATAGATTTTAAAAAATACATTACAAATACCAGGAATACCGACACACCAAAAACCACCACCACAAACACCTCCAACTAATGCCAACAAACAAACAAACACCATGAATACCAACACCATCGATAGCCACCACTAACACCACCAACCAATGCCACCACCAGTGTCACCACGACGACCATAAACACTACCACCACCACCACCAACACCACAAACACCATCCAACAATACCACGACAGTCAACGGATCACTGCGATGAAAACTAGGGATTTCTTGAGTTCTTCCTATGATTTTACCATTAAAACTCAAAATTGTAAACCTATTCTCGAAGATAATACAACTAAAAGTTTTATTTTTTATCATTAACTTAAAAGCCCTTATTTTTTAGAAAAAAAATAACAAATATAGAGCTCTTCTTGAACTCTGTTGCCTATGAAGACAAAAAAATGACTGATACAAGAAAAAATAAAGTAAAAAATAACACCTATGTGGTAAAAAATGAGAAGAAAAGTGATCTGTTGTGGAGGGTTGAGAAAATTTATTGAGTAGTTGTTGTCTGTACTGTATTGTTGAGTAAGAATGAGAGAGAAAGAGCGAGACCTCGAGATTTGAAATGATGAAATATTTTGTATGGGTTGATTTGTATTTTGGAAAAGAATGACAAGTAGTTTTGAAAATTTTAATTTGGTTCGAATTGATCTTAATTATTTTTAAAATAATAAAATATATGCATAATTTTTAATCCTCTCATCATGCAACTGCCAAAATGGTAATTCAATTGAAATTGTATGAAAATAATTGAAGTTGTAGTTGACCTAGCACTCCAGTTGACCCTATGAAAACTCACCCTTGGTCCTAGATTAATTAATTTAGGTACAATTAGTCAAACATATGAACTCAATTGAAATTGTAAAAAACAAATGTTCAATATGATGCATCAGATTTCTCATTTGTTGTACATTATCAATCAGATCAGGTAATAACAGATTATGAATATGTTGAAAATTATCAAATAGATTAAGTCATCTGTTGCGACAGACTATGCATCTGTTGTAAATTATCAAATGTATTGTCATATGTCGTAATAGATTACCCATATATTGTAAATTATCAAATAGGCACTGCCATCTGTTGTGGCTGACCCTATGAGAACTCACCCCTAGTCCTAGATTAATCGATAGTTTACCCTATGAGAACTCACCCCTAGTCCCAGATTATTCAATCAAGGTATTAGTACCCTAGTCCTAGATTAATCAATTAAGTTATTAGTCTAACATATGAGGTAGTAAGAATTGGTTCGACTCAGAGTTCAATCCACAACTCTGGTCGGGAGAAATGCAGTACCGTCTCGTCATGCAATTTCCAAAAGACTCAATTGAAGTTGTAGTTGACCCTATGAGAACTCACATTCGATTAAGGTATTAGTCTAACATATGAACTCAATTGAATTATATATAAGCAAATGTTCAACCTATTGCAACAGATGTATTTTCTGTTGGATCAAATTAAATAGTGTTATCTATTGCAACATATTACGCATCTGTTATAAACTATCAAACAGATTATGTCATTTGCTGCGACAGATCACGAATCTATTGTAAACTATCAAACAGATTAAGTCATCTATTGCGATAGATTACCCATCTGTTGTAAATTATTAAATGGATTAAGTCATATGTTGCAATAGATTACCTAACTGTTATAAATTATCAAATAGGCGCTATCATCTATTGTAGTTGACATTATGAGAACTCACCCCTAGTCCTATATTAATCAATTAAGGTATTAGTTAAACATATGAGGTAGTAAGAATTGGTTCGGCTCAGAGTGATCGATCGATGACTCTTGTCGAGAGGAACGCAGTACCGTCTCATCATGCAATTGCTAAAAGACTAAATTGAAGTTGTAGTTGACCCTATGAGAACTCTCCCCTAGTCCTAAATTATTCAATTAAGGTATTAGTACCCTAGTCCTAGATTAATCAATTAAGGTATTAGTCTAACATATGAGGTAGTAAGAATCGGTTCGGCTCAGAGTTATCGATGGACGACTCTGGTCGGGAGAAACACGGTACCATCTCATCATGCAATTTCCAAAAGACTCAGTTGAAGTTGTAGTTGACCCTATGAGAAATCACATTCGATTAAGGTATTAGTCTAACATATGAACTTAATCGAATTATATATCAGCAAATGTTCAACCTATTGCAACAGATGTATTTTCTGTTGGATCAAATCAAACAGATTATGTTATCTATTGTAAAATATTACGTATTTATTACAAACTATCAAATATATTACGTCATTTGTTGTGACAGATCACGAATCTATTTTAAACTATCAAACAGATTAAGTCATCTGTTGCGACAGATTACCCATCTGTTGTAAATTATCAAATGGATTAAGTCATATGTTGCAATAGATTATCCATCTGTTGTAAATTATCAAATAAGCACTGTCATCTATTATAGTTGACATTATGAGAACTCACCCCTAGTCCTAGATTAATTAATTAAGGTATTAGTTGAACATATGAGGTAGTAAGAATCATCTCGGCTCAGAGTGATCGATCGACGACTCTTGTCGGGAGGAACGCAGAACCGTCTTATCATACAATTACCAAAAGACTCAATTGAAGTTGTAGTTGACCATATAAGAACTCACCCCTAGTCCCAAATTATTCAATTAAGGTATTAGTACCCTAGTCCTAGATTAATTAATTAAGGTATTAGTCTAACATATGAGGTAGTAAGAATCGATTTGGCTCAGAGTGATCGATCAACGACTCTGGTCGGGAGGAATGCAATACCGTCTCATCATGAAATTGCCAAAAGACTCAATTAAAGTTGTATTTGATGCTATGAGAACTCACATTCAATTAAGGTATTAGTCTAACATATAAAATCAATTGAAATTATATATAAACAAATGTTCAACCTGTTGCAACAAATGTCTTTTTTGTTGGATCAAATCAAATAGATTAGGTAACCTGTTGCAACATATTACACATCTGTTGTAAACTATCTAATAGAGTACATCATTTGTTGTGACAGATAATGAATCTGTTGTAAACTATCAAACAGGTTAAGTCATCTGTTGTACTTAAATATTTTT
Organism: Capsicum pubescens; assembly: GCA_030864215.1. NCBI lineage: Eukaryota > Viridiplantae > Streptophyta > Magnoliopsida > Solanales > Solanaceae > Capsicum > Capsicum pubescens. The sequence goes on along the minus strand of CM061540.1, from coordinate 117,529,522 downwards.
AGATCTTTTTTTTATAAAGCAATTTAGGTATATCCTGTCCGAGCTAAAATAGTTTAAATACTAAGGCGGTAAAAAATATTACTCGGTACTACTTGGATAACTCAAAAATCTCCTGAGTGAGTAGTCTTATTTGGTCTTTTCACTGTCACCGTCTCCTCGTGCCCCTCAAAAGTCATTAATGAATATTTAAAACCCCCATATCTAGAAATCTCTCTCCTTCAGCCATAAAGTAGTCTAGACTCAACTCATCACTCTTTTTTATTCTTTATTCTTAATTATCTTTGTTGTTTCCTTTTTTCCTCTCTTTTCTCTCTTTTTTCGGATGAGGATCCTTTAGTATCTCAACCAATCAATATCTCTTCTCGACTGAACTGGATGTTCTGATCTGTTTGCTTTTTTGACATTGCAGGTATGGTTCACTGTTGCTCTTTTTATCTCATTTTCTTCTTTGTATGTTATTTAAATTAGATATTTACATCTTTTGCTATTAATGATTTACCCATTACCAATTTCCTATTTATTGAGAAAATTAAAGGAAAGGTGACTTTTAAGTCTTGAATGAACGAACCGTTGTTTTTAATAAAATATGCAAAAAAGTCATCTGTTGGGAGAACTTAAAAAGCCTTGTTATCAGTATAGTTTTTTTATGTCTTTTGTTTGGTATGTTGGTGGTGCTGTTGTTAGGGATGGTGGTTGTGTTGGAACATCTGATATTTGTGTTGTGGATGGTATTGGAACATATGGTGTTGTTTTGTTTGTTTTTTTGTTCTTGATGCTGTTGTTGGTGGTGTTGCAACAGTTTTCTCAACTGTTGCAACTGATGAATCAGCTGTTGGAACAGACGAAGCAACTGTTTGAAGAAATCAAACTAGTAGCAAGGCTGGTTTGATTTATTCCAACAGATAACCCATCTGTTGCAACATGTCATCCATCCTTTGCAACGATGCCTCATCGGTTCAACAGATGGGTAATCTATTACATCATATTGTTCATCTATTGATTCACTCAATTTTGTGTTACCCTTTTGTAATGTTCTTTTTGTTCTTCTCTTATTTGACATCAAATGTATTTCTCTTGTTTGCAGACAAAGGGAAGTGAAATTGGATCCACTTTTGCCCGACCAGCATTAAAGGCTAGAGTAAAGATGGGTTCGGAGGAATAAGCTGCTTACAGATGGAATCACTTCATATGTGGGAGGTATGTATTACTGATCAACCTATCATGAAAACACACATACAGTATAATGATTCTGTGAATGTTTGTTCTTTACCTATTAGGCATTAATCCTTCAAATAAGATATGACATTTTACAGTTAAGATTGTTAGGTTTGAACTGATAAGGCTGAGGGACCAAGACGGTGGTGTCGATACCCTGTTACAATTTAATGACGGTTTATACTCATGTTTTTGTGTCAAGTTTGGGGAAGGGTTCAATTTTTGGCGGCTGTGTAAATATCCAATAGTGATTGGACCGGTTTTAATGGTGTAATGGACTTATTGAAAGGCCTTCGAAGCCTCGCACTATAATAAACAATGATGGATCTAATAGAAATTTCCCTGGTCCAAATTTATATGGATGGGTTTTTGGAGGAGACTATTATACAACAGAAGGTGTTCGGGACACAACCTGTGCGGGAAAAGGGAGGGTGAGAAGGCCATATATCATCTCAGTCCTTGTTTTAGAGGATACACAGGGTCGGAAGGAAAGTGTAGAGAAATTAGCTTATGAAATTGACATGAAAAATGAAAAAACTGGATGAGATGCAAATGTGAAAGTTTATCCAAAAATAAAAATCCATCAGTCGTTGAAGAAAAAGAAGAATGGTCAAAAGGAATTGAGCTGGTCACTTTGCTAGAGACTGCAACTAGTGAGTGCGGCCTCAACAAAGACCCACAAAATATAGGACTAGAACTCTAAGGAAGAAGCTCTGCGAGCATGGAAGGTGGTAAGATTGTCGGTCTGAATTGACATGTAGGTTTCAATTTTGACCGACAATCGTACCACCTTTCGTGCCCGCGAAGCTTTTCCTTGGAGTTCTTGTCCTGCACTTAGTGAGAGTCTTCATTGAGGCCACGCTTGCTAGTTGCATTCTCGAGCAAAGTGTCCAGCTCCAGTCCTGTTGACCATTCTTTTTTTTTCATCGACTGACGGATTTTTATATTTTGATACACTTCCACATTTGAAGATCATCCAGTTTTTTCATTTTTGATATGAATTTCATTGGCCAATTTTGCTACACTTTCCCTCCTACCCTATGTTCTCTCTTAAACAAGGTCTGAAATGATATATGGTCTTCTCCATCTCCCCCTTCATTCACAGGTATTCTCCCAAGCACCTTCTACTGTAAAAACATCTCCTCTCCCAATCCATTCATATAAATTTGGACCAGGGAAATTTCTATTAGTTCTATCATTGTTTGTTGTATTGCGAGGCTTCGGAGGCCTTTCAAGAAGTCCATTGTGCCATTAAAACCGGTCTAATCACTATTGGATATTTACACTGCCGCCAAAAATTTGAACCCTTCCCCAAACTTGACAAAAAACATGAGCATGAATCATCATTAAATTGTAACGGGGTATCGACACCACCGTTTTGGAACCCTTCGGCCTTATCAGTTTGTACCTATCAAACTAAACTGTACAATGCAGGATCTTGTTTGAAGGATCTGTGTCTAATTGGTAAAAAACTGCATTCACAAAATCATTGCACTTTATGTGTGTCTTCACAGTAGCCTGATCAATAATATACATAACTCGCACGCATGAAAATGGGATCTATTGCATGAATCTTATTCTTCCTACCCCATCAGACATGTCAGACAGTGTTGTTTATTCATCTGTCGAATGTGATAGCTATTAAAATAGAGGTGTGAAAAGTCGTGGCTTTTTATCTTAACACATTCAAAATAGCCAATGAATCGAAATCTCCATCTGTTGCAACTGACGAATTAGCTGTTGGAAGAAATCAAAATATCTCCTCCAACATATGGTCCATCTGTTGCAACAGATAATCCATATGTTGCAACAGATGGTACATCTGTTGGTTGACCAGACATTTTTTTCTATTCATCTGCATGCATGTGATTACTTCTTGCTAAAAATGTTTGTTTCAATTTAGTTTTCCTATTTATAAAATCAATAGAATTTTATTATATTCTTCCAAGATTACCCCTATTATTAAATGACTACATAAAGTATATTATTCACATTTATACTTTCAAATCATAATTAATAAGGCCAATTTGATAAAATAATCATCTAATTTATATTTTTATTAATTGGTGTGCTAAGCCCATAGGGACCAACTAATACGAAACAGAGGGACTATTAAAAAGAGGTGAAGAGTCGCGACTTTTTATCTAACACATTCATAACAGCTAACGAACCGAATACTCCATCTGTTGAAACTGAAACTGATGAATCAGTTGTTAGAAGATATCAAAACATCTCCTCCAACATATATTGTCCATCTGTCGCAACAAATAATACATAAGTTGCATCAGATGTCTTATCTTTTGTATATACAAACCATCTATTGCAACAAATGGTAAATCTGTTTTGACAGTTGCCTGTTGCACATTCAATCTATCTGTTGCAACAGATGCTAAATCTGTTAAAAATGCTGGGTGATCTATTTCAACAGCTCAATAATAATGACTTTTATCGAGTCTCAAACCACTATGAAAAGGTGAGAAGTAATTAATGTAAAAGAAAAAGTCGCGACTTTTCACAGAAAACAAAATGTCACCAATTTGAATGTAATTAATACAAGGAGTTGAACAGTTCTGCCTTTTGGCCTGACACGTCCAGATTCAATCCTATATAAATAGGTCCCTCCTTAATATTCATTCAACTCTATTTATTTCTTGTATTTTTCCTTTCGTGTGACATCTTCAACCACTTCTCTTCAAAGAGAATATTCCTTTCTCGTTGAGGTAAGTTTTTTTCTGGTGTAAATTTACCAGTTGGTCGTATACGTTGTATTACATTTTTGACTTTTTTCTTTACATTTGTCAATTCATATGTGTTCTAGATATGGATGATCCTCTTCTGGATATTGCTATTCTACACGAAATAATACGGGAACTTCAAAGGCAGGTTAATGACCTGCAGAGCGAGTTGGTCGCTGTGAGAGAGACGATGTTTAGAGAGATGCAGAGGCTGATGAGAGCCCTGCTGCTACGAGTTGATTGGCCGGCAGTCATTAATGATGATGATGATGATAATAATTATTAGAATGTGTTTTTTTTAGAGTATGTATTTTAATTTTTCTATATCGGATCTATACCTAATATATTTTATTTTTCGTTTAATGAAAAATTTACTTTTAGTCATACTTTGGTGTTTTAATTCTTATTCAATTTTCATTCTGTCTATTTCTTCTAATCTAATACATGTTAAAATGTCGACGGTTGGAGGCAATGTTGAATCCAGTAGCACTAGCAATTTTGGCTTTTGAGTTCTTTAAACAGATGGACCATGTGTTGGAACCGATTGGTTATCTGTTGGGTTTCAACAGATTATCCATCTGTTTCGACAGATTTTTCATCTGTTGGAGGAAAGCATCCAGTTGTTTGTGCAACTGTTGAGAATAATTGTGGTCTACTGTATTATTTAGTTCATGTTTTACCTCTTTTTATTGATGCTTAAGTTATTTAAAAAAAAGACATTTTATATATAATAAATGATAACATTAGGTTCACAACAATGATTTAAATATATAAAGTCCACAACAAACAAACAAACAACAACACAAGTTTCTGTAATTACAACGATCATGGTGGATTATGATTCGGGCATGTAGTTCTTTTGTGGCCAGTGTACTTACATATGGAGCACTTGTTTCTTCTTTATAAAAATGATTCTCTAACTCTACACCTCATTTTATATGGCTTTCTTCTCGGTTTGATAGTGCTCGGGTCAATATATGGAGGAGGTATTAATCTCCCCATAAGCTCTACTGGAACAACCCAAGATTCTTCAGGAGGCACCGGAGTAATATGCCCACTATATGATATTTCATATTTTTCTACTGAATAATATTGAGAGGAGTGCTCGTAAACTTTAGGTCCATATTTATGGTCGTATTAAGCTCGAAGGGCTGTCATAGCATGTGGACAAGGTATTTTGTCCAAGTCAAAAACTCTACACGTACAAGATCTTATTTGAAGATCGATCGTGGCAGCATCACCATGACCGATTATACGGATTTTGTAATCTTCTATTTTATGAGAGAATAACCTATTCCCCAAACTGATGTTCGTTGATATTTTCTTTTCGATTTTGAGAACAAATCGGATTCTTTTTCTGGGCACTTGAATTATACACGCCTTTCGTTAAAAAAATTGCTATACTTCTCGCTTATTTTTTTCAAACATAGCCTTGATGGGAAATTCTCTTTCATCGCCAAACAACGAATTCACCGATTCAGCTATGTTTGATGTCATAATATTGTACCTATAGGAAAGAATCACTTAGTACGACATCATAATAAACTTGTAAATCAAACAAGACATTAAATTCATAAGAATGTACCTATTTTCTGGACAGAATGCTCGGCTCCATCTCTCCAAATCAACACGTGCGAGAAATTTTGCTACCTTGGGATTCACATCCGCTATTTGATTGAAATGGTCTAAAAACTCCTCTCTACTATATGCTTTAGCTGCTCTATAAAAAAGGTTGACGACTCTTTCGTTGTGATAGTTGTTTCGAATGTTCTCTCCAAGATGCCTGATGCAACAACCAAAGTAAGCTGAAGTGAAGAAAAGTGAACCCATCTTTGGAATACTTGGATGCCTATCCGATACAAAACACAACTCTTCGGTATCTTCGACACAGTGTTGCAGTTGTTCAGAAAAAATCCATAAGAGGCATCACATTCCTTGTCCACTACACAAAAAGAGACAAGAAAGATGTGATTCTCTGCATCCGGCGCCACCTCTGCTAGCAGAAATCCATTATACCTGCTCCTTAAGAAGGTACCGTCGACGGCTATGCCTTTTCTCAAATGTCAAAAACCTTTAATCCAAGAACCATAGGATACAAAAAAGTACTTGAACCTTCCGTTTTCATCCAGATGCAATGCCGTCTTACTTCCGGGATTTATAGACTCAATCATGTAACGGTAAGCATCCAAGACTTCATACCCATGCTCGAGTGTCCCCCTAACCAGGTCCTTGGAAATCTCCATGGCCATATATACCTTCCAATAACTAACTAGGACACCCAAATCCGTAAGGATTTGATTGGCCATAAGCCTTGTTGAAGGGCCTTTGCCATCGGGGAAACTACTCCTGAAATATTCACCGAGGACCTTTGCCATGGCATGACGATTTTGGCCAGAGATGTGATCTGAACCACATGTGTGATGCTTTTCATGTTTATGAATGACGAATCTATCAAAACTTGCATACTTCACCGCTCTCAACCACCACTTGCAGTTCGAATTAGCACATATGACGCAAAAGACACTGCTCGAATTAATCACCTTCTTTATTCTGAAATATTTTTTCAAGCAAGAAATAAACAAAGTGTTAGATAGTTCATTCTTGTCCTTGAATGACATTCCAATAAAAAATCTGGTCCTGTCGTCTTGAAGATTTCCAAACTATGCCAATTGAGAAGAACTGCACATCGTATTGGTCGCATCAATGGACGTAGGTGTTTGATCATCATCTGGAATATTCATGTCTAGATCATCCAACCTATCATCAAAGAAGTCTTCTTTTTCTTCTTCTACATTCTGGTTCTCATTCTCTCTTGCCTTTTCAACCATGTACACCCTTAACACCAGCCTGGTTGAATCACTTAGATAAGCATGCAACCGAACTTGATAGGTTATCTTAAAAGAAAGTACCCTCTGATTTTCAAAGGAGATGTGCATGTATCTGATGGCGAATTCTTTCGATTGACAATTCAGTCCACAAAAGCTGATGGTTAAGTTCACAAAATCATCATACAAAACATCACTTTGGACTATCATAGCTATCGTCTCTAGCATGTCACCCTTCTTCTAACGCCATACATATCGATTGCTCTTCTCGACCCATTGACCATGACAATCTACCCCTATTATTATTGATCCCTCCATTAGTGGTACCTAAATAAAGTCATTTGTTAAAAAAAGTCGATAATGATTTCATAGTGCCATCAATGAATCCCAACAAATGTGTTATCTGTTGCAACAAGTAAGTGATGAGTCGCAATATATTCTTACCTGTTGGGATTCATGTTACGCTCCTGAATATCTGTTGCAACAGATGAAGTGCCTGTTGGGATTGATGTTACAACTAAATCACCTTTGAAGCTGATTCCAATAGATGAGTGACCGTTGCAATAGATAATTAACCTGTTGCGACAGATGACTTACCTGTTGCAACAGGTTATTAATCTATTGTAATAGATGTTGGAATCGAGTTCAGGTTCTGTTGCAATAGTTAACTAATCTGTTGCAATAGATGACCCATCTATTTAAACATGAATCCAACATATCAGTCTTCAGTTGAAACAGATGTCTCATCTGTCGCAATAGATGATTTATCTGTTTAAACAGATGGATCTTATGTTGGATTCATGATTGGGTTCTATCTATTGTTGGAAAACAACAATGCAATAGCAGTTACCCAGATGAAAAATTTAACTAAAAATCATAATTTGACTTACCAACGTCTCCTATGAAGTAATTCCAAAGTGGAAAGTGATGTTCGAAATAAATTTGACCTGAGAAATTGGTCAAATAGCAACAGTAGCGATAACAACAACAACAACAAATGGTCAACAAGAACAAGATGAAGATGATAATGAAGTAGAAGATGATGATAATGAAGCAGAAGATATGAATGAAGCAGCAGCAACAATGAACAACAAAAATTGCTAAGAGAGAGAAAACAACAATGGATGAGAAGAGAGAGAAAGACGTTTTTTTTTCCTCCATTTTTCGTTATATAGGCTAACATTTGGATGAAAGTATAAATTTAAAAACTTGTGGATTATTTTCAAACTTTCCCAACTTTCTTAATCCATAATAAAGTAATTGTCACCTCCACCTAATAATTAAGACTTGTGTCACCTACATCTCATTTTAAAACTCTTTTGTCACCTGTGGTCCAAACCCCCCTGAAACTACACATGCGCAAAATACTAAAAATTAATTACAATATTTAAAAATTAAACAACACATGTTGAAATGAATTTTTTGAAAGTTAATTAATAATCCCAAAAAAACATAATTTCTAAGTGACAACATAAGATTATTATTGATCCTAGATTAGTATTTGCCTAAGTGATAACATAATTTTGACAACATAAGATTATTATTGATCCTAGATTAGTATTTGCCTAAGTGATAACATAATTCACATAAACATTTATTCACACAATCCCTGCCCCCCATATGCAGTCCCCATTTCTCATTATTACATATACCGTTAATTACAAAATAAGTGAAAGAAACAGAAAGCTAGTAAATAACTAAAAACTAATTGACAAACCTTTTACTGTCCATTTCCATCTCAAGCGACACTTCTTCACCTCCAACCTATGAACATAAAGAAAGCACCAACATACACCCCGATTCAAAATATACCTTTAGCGACAGATAACCAACCTTTGGAACTGTCAAGATCCTTGGGATCTCAAGGATCCCAACCAGGCTCACACAAAAGGGATTATTCGATGCACAAAGATTATTTCAGATTCACATACAACAACATTCTAGTGGAAAGAACATTTAATTGCAAATAGAGGAGAAAAATGTCAAAAGCAAATAGCATAACAACCAAGAAGTTACGAAAATTCTCAAAGAAGTAGAAGGCTTACGACATAACACATTTAAAGTACAAAAATAAAAACTAATGCATCGTTAAGAAAAACTAACCGATTAGTAGCGAGAATAATAAATATAAATAAGAAAAGTGTGCTTCCAAAAGCAAAGGAAAGAAAATATTCTTTTAATAAGTGTAGAGAAGAGAAGTAGTATTTTCAATTCTTTTTGCATAGAGAGAATCGGATTTGAAAAGTTGTTCCAAAAAAGAAGAGAATATTTGATTATATAGTGGGCAATCACAAAAATAAAAGGAAAGAAGAATATTCAGAGAAATCAGTCAAAAGGATTATTTTCGTTTAAACTAAGAAAGTGAATCAATTTAATGTCAGAGTTACCATAATTAAACAAGTAAAATCTGTCCAGCCTAAATAACAATAACTACAACATACCCAGTGTATTCCCACCTAGTAGGGTCTGAGGATGGTAGAGTGTACACAGTCCATACCACTACCTCAGCTGAAGTAGAGAGGTTGTTTCCGATAGACCCCCGGCTTAGAACCAATAACAATATAACAAATATAAAACATAAATATATATAAACTAACAACGCTAGCCACAAGATAATACTAGATCAACAGGGTAATACTAAAACTATAAATCCAAAAGCATAGACAACACTCAACACCACAAATAAGAAACTGCAGACATAAAAATGAACACTTCCCTACTATTACCGACGCACTCCCACCCCCTAATCTGCCTCGTCCACACCTTCCTATCAAGGGTCATGTCCTCCGTAAGCTGTAACTGCTCCATATCATGCCTAATCACCTCCTTCTAATATTTATTTAGCCTACCTCTACTCGGCTTAAAATCATCCATAGCCAGTGTCTAACACCTCCGCATTGGAGCATCAGAACCCCTCCTCATCATGTGCCCGAACTAACGTAACCTCACTCTAGCATCTTGTCCTCTACTAGAGCCACTCCCACCTTTTCTCGAGTAATCTCATTCCTTACCCTATCTTTCCTGGTATGACCACACATCCATCACAACATTTTTATCTCCACCACCTTTAACTTCTGGATGTGGTATTTCTTAACTGGCCCACACTCTGCTCCATACAACATAGCCAATCGGATTGCCAATCTGTAGAACTTACCTTTAAGATTCGGGGGCACTTTCTTATCACATAGAACTCCTGAAGTGAGCCTCTATTTCAACCACCCTGCCTCAATACGATGTGTGACATCTTTGTCAATATCACTACTGCCCTGAATCATAGACCCCAAATACTTGAAACTCTCTCTTCTGAATGACCTAAGAGTCCAGCTTCACAACCACGTCAGCCTCCTGTGACACATCACTAAACTTACACTCCAGGTACTCCATCTTGGTCCTCTCAACCAAAATCTTTTAGAGTCAAGAGTATGTCTCCAAATCTCCAACTTATCATTAACTCCTCCCAAATTTATGTCAATAAATACCACATCATCAGCAAATAACATACACCAAGGCACCCTCCCTGAATGCATTGTGTCAACACATCCATCACCAAAGAAAATAAAAAAAGGGCTAAGAGTCGATCCCTGATGCAACCTTATCAAAACTGGAAAGTGCTCTGAATCGACCTAATGTATGCCACGGGCACTCCTCTATCCTCCAAGCATCTCCATAGAATCTCCATGGGCACTCTATCATAAGCCTTCTCAATATCAATAAACACCAATCTTCCTCTCCCAAAATTGCTCCACTAATCTCCTCACAAGGTGAATAGCCTCAGTAGTCGAGTGACCTGGCATGAAACCGAACTGATTCTCAGAGATAGTCACAATCCTTCTCAATCTCAACTCAACCACCCATTCCCAAACCTTCATAGTATGACTCAACAACTTAATACCTCTATAGTTGTTGCAACTCTGGATGTATCCCTTGTTCTTATATAAAGAAATCATCGTACTCTACCTCTACGCTTCAAAAATCTTCACTGCCTTAAAAATAATGTTAAACAACCTTGTTAACCACTCCAAACCTGCCCCGCTAGTGCTCTTCCAAAAATCCACTGGAATCTCATCTGGCCCTGCCGCCTTACCCCGACACATCCTGCGAATAGCCCCCTTGACCTCCTCAACCTCAATACGCCTACAATGACCATAACCATAACACTCCTCCGAATTCTCTAAATCCCTCAACATGAAACCGTTGTCCCCTTCGTCGTTCAAGAGCTTATAAAAATAGGACTGCCACCTCTTTCTAATAAGGGCATTCTCAACTAACACTGTACCATCCTCTTCTTTGATGCACTTCACTTGGTCAAGATCATGAGCCCTTCTCTTTCTGTCCTTGGCAAGCTTATACAACTTCTTATCCCCATTTTTCTCCTCTAAAACCTTATACAAGCTCTCAAATGCTGCAGTCTTATCCGTCATAACCATAAGCTTAGCCTCTCGCCTAGCTACCTTATACTCCTCCTTATTCGTCTGTCTCTCCTCATCATCCTTGCTCTCAATCAACTTGGCATAGGCCACCTTCTTAGACTCCACCTTTCTCTTAACCTCTTTGTTCCACCACCAATCCCCTCGATGCTTACCAGATTGACCTCTCAAGACACCCAACACCTCTCTAGTAATCTCCCTAATGCAAACAGTAGTCGTCTCCCACATACTATCCACATCCGCTCTACTCTCCCAAGCCCCCCTACTCTTCAACTTCTCCCCCATCTCTAAAGCACTAGCTAACATCAAGCTACCCTACTTAAGATCATGGAATTTAACTAAAATATGAAGACACCACATAATTTCAAACCAAGGCGTGTAATCCCATTAGTTATTATGATCCCACAATCAACTACTTAATCAAAATGTACCATAATAAGTTGAGTAAAAATCATTTGTCCATACCAAATGAGAATAAAGACTAAGGAAATCACAGAAACATAAAATTTATCAAAAATAAACAAGTACAGGAGTTGTCACATAATTTTATTCCAATCACATATCAATCAATTCAAATAAAATTTTTAATTAATAGCAAACAAATTAAAACCTACTATAATTAGCTATCAATTCAAATATTAAGAGAGGTCATCGGATTTGTAATAAAATCTTTTGCTTCATCAAGTAAAAGACCACCAAAAATTCTAATTTCAAAAAGATGAAAACAGATGACTCAAGAACATCAAAGACTACCAAAATTCATCTAGGACCAAAGTGATCGAGAGAAGTATTAAGAAAATCATAATTTTGACCTGATTCAATAGCATTTCAGCAATGAAAATTCTTCCAGTAAATCAAGGAGAACACAAATTCTGAAATTGTAACATTAGAATCCCAATAATAAAATCAAAATCAATGAAATTTGGGGCTTTTAACATATGATAGTCTAGACAAGTTAACAAGCTCAAATCACAAGAAATTAAATAAAAAATCTCAACCAACTTCCATCAATTTCAGATAACAGAATCTGTCCAAAGGAAAAAAAGAAGGGGTAGAAGATAATTGAATTTTGGACGTGAAAATTAAATACAAAATCAAATCTAGAGATGGATTCTTAAGAACCCATACTTTTTTATGACAAATTGGTCAGCGGTGTAGTTGGTTTCAGACTGGACGAAGGAACAGTCACGGCGTCGGAGCAGCTGGTGAGGTTTGTCGGTGTTTGATCAGTTCTTCAAAGTAGACGGGTGGAGGCAATGTTGTTGTGGAGATAAGGGAGAGAAAAAATATAGAGGGGTTGCGGTGGAGGGGGTATTTTTGGTGAGGGTGGAATTATTTGGATGGTGTTCTTCGGTGTGGGGTTGTCGGTGGTGGTTGCAACTGGTCGTTGGGCTGGCCGCCGGTGCTAGTTTTTGGGCTTGCTGCCGACACTACTTTTTGAGGATAGCGACGACGTGGAAAAAGAAGAGAGGGAAGATTGAAGAGGTAACGGGCGACTTTTTTTAGAGAGAGAGTTCATTTTTATTAAGGTTTTGGTGTTGTGTTAATTATAAGAGAGGATATGGAGATTTAATCTGAGTCGTTTGATTAGATTTGATCAACGGTTGAGATTAAAATTCAAAAATTCAGGTGGGAAATGAGTTAAAATTAGGTCAAAGTTGGATTAAATAACATTGAGTTGAGGATTTTAATTTAGGGTTAATTGAAATTATTTTGAGCTAAGATTGACACAAATTGGATATAATTGGGCTAGAATTTAAATAATTGAGAAAAAATAAATTTTGGGCTGCTATTTAATAAATATAATAAATAAAAATAATAAAATTATTATTATCCAATGAATAAATTATGTAAACTAAATTAATGACACGTAATATATTATTTAAAATGACAACAATAATAGTTTAAAATAAAAATAGACACCCATAAATTATGAATTCAAAATTTAAATTTACTATAATAATAAGGGATAACTACATAACTTAGCAAACATAGACACCTAATTACCCTATTTAGCCTAAGTTTTAATTAATTACAATTCATAGCCCCCCTTACCTATTAATTATGGGAATCTTTCAGAAATAACGACACTTTGCTGTAAAACTCACCTTCCATAGCCATATTTTACATAATTATCATGTGTAGCTGTTGTATTTAGTTTATGCCAGTTGTATTCGGTTTTATCAATAGTCTGTATTCATATAAAATATAAATACAATACCTATTTAGCCGTTGTATTCGATTCACAGTCGTTGTATTCACTTTTACTCAGTGGTCTGTATTCATAAAAAATATAAATACACTACATATTTAGTCTCGCAAAAAACACTACCTTTTTTTCCTTTTTTCTTTTTTATATTTTTTCTTTTTCGTGTTTTCCTTGGTTTTTCCTTCTTCTTTTTTCTATTTTTTTTCTTTTTATTTTTTTTCTCTCTTCTATCTCTAACTTCTATTTCTCTTTCTTCTTTGATTTTTTTGCTTTCTTTTTTGTACTTATTTTCTTTAGCATTTTTTTTGTTCTATTTTATATTTTTTGTATTTTCGAAGAATATGACTACTCGAGCACAAGTCATGGATGATAACGTAAATACCATAATTATTTATCATATTTATATTCACACTGTGATTTATATTTTTGTATTCATTGATACAACTGTATTTGTATTTATATTTTAAAGTTCGCGTTTGTATTTATATTTTGTAGTTCGCATTTGTATTTGTATTTTATAGTTCACACTTGTATTTGTATTTATTAGTTCGCACCATCGCACCATCATTTATATTTTGTATAATTCTCACTTGTATTTTAAAGAACTGTTTTATGTTTGCATTTTATAATTGACTATATATTAGATTGGATTATATTTGTACTGTGGTTTAACTCTGTTTGTATTTTTTGATTATATTTATATTTGTATTCTATTTTTGTCGATGCCTTTTTATTTTTTAAAAATTATTTTGTATTTGTATTTGTAAGTTGATTGCATATTGTATTTAGCCGTGATTATGTACAATTTATCATTTGTATTTGTATACAAACAAGTAAATGCATTAATTGTATTTTCTTGATTCTAAATTATATAAATATGCAATGTATCATTTGATACAAATGTACCTTTTTGTATTTGTATGTCAAAATTATCATTCGTATTTGTAAATAAATAAATATCACCTTATACAAATACAATTACAAATAAATGAAACAAATGATTTTACAAATACAAATACATATTGTATTTGTATAAAAATTTGAATTGTATTTACTTATATCAATAAATACAACTCGTATCAATAAATATAAACAAGTATTCATAGAAATAAAATCAATCGTTCCTTTTCAATAATTAAAAAATACAAATGATAGTTCACATTTGTATTTTATAGTTTGCACTTGTATTTCTATATTATAGTTCAAATTTGTATTTGTATTTTATAGTTCGCACTTGTATTTATATGTTATAGTTCGCATTTGTATTTGTATGTTATAGTTCACATTTGTATTTGTGTTTGCTAGTTCACACAAATGAAAAGGAAAAAAAATGAGAGAGAAAAAAGGAGAAAAAATACAAAAAAATGATCGTAATAGAAAATAGAGAAAAAAGAAAAGAAAAAGGAAGTAGAAAAAAAATCAAAAAATGAAAAAAAGAAAAAGAAAAAAGGAAAAAGTGAAAAAAGAAAGAGAAAACAAAAAAAAAGGAAAAGAAAGAATGAAGAAAAAACTAGAAAAAAAGTAATAGAAAATAGAGGAAAGGAAAAAAATACATGAGAGAGACTATGAATTGTAAATAGGGATAATTAATGGGATAACTACATAACTTAACAAACATAGATACCTAATTACCGTTTTTAGCCTAAGTTTCAATTAATTACAATTCATAGCCCCCCTTACCTATTAATTATCCCTTTTTACAATTCATAGTATCTCTCATGTATTCTTTTCTTTTTCTCTATTTTCTATTACTTTTTTTTAGTTTTTCTTTATTTTTTCTTTTCCTTTATTTTTCTCTTTCTTTTTTTCTTTTTTCATTTTTTTTCTTTTTCTTTTTTTACTTTTCATTTTTTCTCCTTCCTTTTTCTTTTTTTTTTCTCTATTTTCTATTACGCTCATTTTTTGTGTTTTTTCTCCTTTTTCTCTCATTTTGTCCCTTTTTTCCCTTTCATTTGTGTGAACTAGCAAACACAAATATAAATGTAAACTATAACATACAAATACAAATGCAAACTATAGCATATAAATACCAATGCGAACTATAAAATACAAATACAAATTTGAACTATAATATAGAAATACAAGTGCAAACTATAAAATACAAATACAAATGTGAACTATCATTTATATTTTTTAATTATTGAAAAGGAACGATTGATTTTCTTTCTATGAATACTTGTTTGTATTTATTGATACGAGTTGTATTTATTGATATAAATAAATACAATTCAAATTTTTATACAAATACAATATGTATTTGTATTTGTAAAATCATTTGTTTCATTTATTTGTAATTGTATTTGTATCAGGTGGTATTTGTTTATTTACAAATACGAATGATAATTTTGACATACAAATACAAAAAGGTACATTTATATCAAATGATACATTGCATATTTATATATTTTAGAATCAAAAAATACAATTAATGCATTTACTTGTTTGTATACAAATATCAATGATAAACTGTACATAATCACGGCTAAATACAATATGCAATCAACTTACAAATACAAAATAATTTTAAAAAAATAAAAAGGCATCGACAAAAATAGAATACAAATATAAATATAATCAAAATATACAAACACAGTAAAACCACAATACAAATATAATCCAATCTAATATATAGTCAATTATAAAATACAAACATAAAACAGTTCTTTAAAATACAAGTGAGAATTATATAAAATATAAATGATGGTGCGATGGTGCGAACTAATAAATACAAATACAAGTGTGAACTATAAAATACAAATACAAATGCGAACTACAAAATATAAATACAAGCGCGAACTTTAAAATATAAATACAAATACAGTTGTATCAATGAATACAAAAATATAAATCACAGTGTGGATATAAATATGATAAATAATTATGGTATTTACGTTATCATCCATGACTTGTGCTCGAGTAGTCATATTCTTCGAAAATAAAAAAAATATAAAATAGAACAAAAAAAATGCCAAAGAAAATAAGTACAAAAAAGAAAGCAAAAAAATCAAAGAAGAAAGAGAAATAGAAGTTAGAGATATAAGAGAGAAAAAAAATAGAAAAAAGAAGAAGGAAAAAATGAGGAAAACACGAAAAAGAAAAAATATAAAAAAGGAAAAAAAGGTAGTGTTTTTGGCGAGACTAAATATGTAGTGTATTTATATTTTATATGAATACAGACTATTGATAAAACCGAATACAACGGGCGTAAACTGAATACAACAGCTAAAAATGGTAATTATGTAAAATATGACTATTGAAGGTGAGTTTTACAGCAAAGTATCGTTATTTTTGAAAGATTCCCATAATAATAATAATAATAATAATAATAATAATAATATAGACTAGGTGTTTATAAATTATGAGTGTTTATATTTGCGAAAATTTAATAAATATTAACAAAATTATGTAAAATATTATATATTGTATGAAAACATAAAATTATTTGATAAAAATAAAAGTGCATAATTCAAAATCATGAAAGTGACACGTTAGTATTTACTTGCTATTAAAATAACATGTAAAAATATCAATAGTCAACACTGATAGTTTTTGATAAAACAGCGGCCTAGGGGAAGTATTGGGAGGTCAAAATTGAGTGTCAACAATAGCAATATGGACACAAGACAAGGAGTCAAGAAATGAATTTCCTAAGAATGCCCCGTAGCCTCCCGAAGATAGGTTACAGATGTCTCTACACCGATCCGCAGGACTCTACTAAGCACTTAACTCGTGTACTAATACACCGGTGAATCGGTGAAATCAGTACAAGAGCTTCTACTGTCAACGAGGATACAAATGAGGTATAGAATGAATATACAAAAACAACCATCTCTAAAAACAACATAGATACTAGTCTAGTACATAAGAGGGAGGAAAGTAATACTCCGAATGTCGGGAGCTGACTTTATGTCTCCGAACTATGGCTTCTCCACACAACACACACAACACTGGTGATAACCCGTACTATGATCTGCAGGCTGCAAAAGAGTATTATACAACACTATACCGTACATCACCGATCAATATACAAATAAAGGGTGAAAGAAGGATATATAACAATATACGACTAAGGAATGAATATACAACCTGAACAAATAAAGGGAGGGATATACGGTAATACTATAGCTACATATAAATAGATATACATATATGTATAAACAAAATCAATTCAAGGTACAACTTAAATCATCAAGCTAGCATCTTAAGACCTCATAATCATAGCAAGGACTAATGCTAGTAGCATACTCAGAGTTTCTAATCCATACGCCTAATCATGAGTAAATCATGCATAACAATATAATAGTAAGATGAAAGAGTAAGAATCATACCTCGAATCTCAATACCGGATCATTACCAAGCTGCCACAAACTATCCATAACAATAATCATAACAACAATAATAACAATAGCAACGACAACGCGAGTAACCACCTAATTCAAACAAACAATACCTAATTGAGCCTTTCATGAACTCCCACCGCCCCAGGCTCAGAAGGTTCAATCAATATTACAACACACCACAAGCCATACTCATCACCCATGTGCATGTAACCCCCACAAAGCTGATAGATATAGGCGCATGTTGATGATAGGCAATATGCATGCAAAAATGAATGCCAAGTTATAATACGTAACACCATAACCAATCCAACTATCATAAGAAGTAGATGGACTCAAATTGGTAAATGTACAAATATGTGTATCATCATAATCATCCTCCGGCCCTGCCGGTCATATAAACATATCATCACAATTATCCTCCGGTCTTGTCGGGTATATAAGCATATCATCAAAATCATTCTCCGGCCTTGCCGGGTATATAAGCATATCATCATAATCATCCTCCGACCTTGCTAGGTATATAAATATATCATCACAATCATCCCTCGACCTTGTTGGTCATAAATGTATATCATTAACACACACATATATATAACATCAATACTATAATATATCATCGGGTTTTACCCGGAATTCATATCATCAATACCATCATCCTCATCCATCCCATATCGGAGAGATATGTATATAGGTATATAATATATGCACATACTAGTGTAAATCCGTAAATTCATTATCTGGGGTAAACTAGGGACTAAATCATTATAAAAGTGTAGAAAGGATCAAAATCTCTCACAACCAAAGTAAATAGGAATATCAGAATAATAGACCAAAATCTCTCTCGGTAAAATCTTTAAAAAATCATTTCCAAATCTCTTTACTTATAGGTAATTCATTAATATGGTGCAATTATTGTTATGAAGAAGTCCATTTTTAAGGTGAAAAGTGTGATCAAACCTTTATTTAGGAAAAATAGTAATAAAACCATATTTTAATTGGAATCATGTCATTTATCGATTTAATGATTATGAATGTACCGAATCTATGCATACCATCACCAATATTTAAACAATGGAACCATAAGCATCAATATAACTATAAACTACAGTCATATCCTTGATAAAGATGGATACTCCTAGGATGACCAATCGATATCATAACACAACCTTAGACCAAATAATGTGTCTGAAATAATTACAACGTCATAATTATGGCCCTAGGTCCACATACATATTCAGAACTAATATAAAAAATCATATCCATGATCCATCTCATATCTATAAGTCATAGCATATCTATGAGGCATATCATCTATAAGCTATATCGTAGCCATAAGGCATATCATATCTAGAGTCTATAAATCATATCTATGAGGCATATCTTATCTATAGGCCATAAATCACATCTATAGGCCACATTATATCTATAAGGCATATCACATGTATAGACCACTTTATATCTATAAGCTACATCATATCTATAAGACATTTCATGTCTATAAGGTATCTTATATCTATAGGCCATATACCAAAATTATGTTTATGTTTATATTATTAAGCATATCGATAGACCATGTCATAAATCAAATCCGAAAGCTCTATCATAGCTATAATCCATTGATTATAATCCGGGAAAACCATCATTATTCACCAAGTCACGAAGTAACCTCACACTAAAGGCTTAATAGCCTCAACTATGTCTAATATGCGTAAATAAATTCATATGTGCTACACAAGTCTTGGCCTAAGGTGGGCTGAAAGAACCTAATTCTAATCTTAGAATTCCATATTTAGTCAACATTGACTCCTAGATGGTACATAGTCTATAATTAGCCCTAGGACAGGTATTCCACCTAGAATATGAGCAATTAAGCCAACTCCACCTAAATTATGGTTTCAAGGTCGCTAAATGGTCCACATAAGGGTTCATACTAATCACGCTTCCAAAACTTAAGATACATCCCAAATCTAGCATAGTAGCACTATTATTCTATGAATTAGCTCCATGTATGAAGAAGGAAAAAGGATCATAAAAGTGTAATAAGCATTTCACCTTATGGGTCAATTCACCCATCTAATCCCAAGCCTTAATAATTAAGACTAAGACACAATTTTCTATCCATAATTTATACATTCATGTTCAATATATAAGAACATCATCTTATGAACAAAAATAGATAGAAGCCCACCTCCATGTCGAATTATAAATCTTTGAATCATTCACTAAACTTTTGTCTTCACTCCACAATCTCGAAATGTCGCTATGCTATCAAAATCATAATCTAAGTATCATTAGGAGTCAAATGAGACCCATGTTGCCATATAATTGGTCGGGTCAAATTTTGGGTCAAGAACAGACCTGTGAGGCCCATAAACAAAATCCAAAATTGAACCCAACACGAGGCCCTCGAAGGACAAGAAAGTTATGGTCAAAAGTTGAGCATAAATGGATTACAAATCAGATCTCAAATCAAACCTTAGGGTTTAAGAGTTCAAAGCCTTCGTTTCTAAGAATTTATCAAGAAATCCAAGTAATCTTTCAATGAATTCAAAAGAAAATCACTAAATAATCGATAACCAAGCTCTCCAAATCATATACAAGCTTCAATCCCACTTAATCTCACTATTTAGGGTTTAAGTTTTAAGAAATGGGTGGAGAATGGCTAATTTTGTGACATAAGGGGTCTATTTATACCCATACTAGATCCTCGAGGCCCGTTATCGCTGCTGGGGACCTGCGATTGGAGCATTTTATGCTGAACACATGAGTTGTGATCGCACCATGTGACCTGCGTATGTAACACTTTGTCTGCCAATGGTACAGCGATCGCAGCCCTTGGCTTATGATAGTAGTTGCACTAGTTGACATATGAAACTCAAAAAATCTTCCAAGTCTCTGCCCAACCATCAGGATTCATCCGGAATCCTTTATATTTAAACGAACTATGTAGCCATACTAAATTTGACGTTCCAAAATCAATAAAATTGTTAAAGTTTTCATTCGAGGTCGTTTCAATGAAATATGGGTCCCACACCTAACTTCCAATTTCTTAACTTTCTGACCAATAGGTCGAAATAAGCCTGGGTGCCTTGAGACCCAAACCAAGAGTCCACCTAGCCTAAAATCAACATTTCACGGATGATGGCGTTTTCAAAATTATCATCTTCATCTACTAGGAGTTTTGTTCTGAGACTAAAACCTAAACAGCTAAAGCTGCAAAATAAGGAAATGAGCCTAAAATCCAAGCAAACTGTTCGATCATCGAAACGACAGTTTAGGTAAGTCATGAATGACCTGTAGCCACTGTGGGAAAGTTCAAAATTCCAAAAATGTATGTAAACCAAGGAAATAACTTGGAGGTTATTACATACATACACACACAAATGTACGTGGTCATCCAAGTAATAAAGTATCCCTTTCGAGCCGGATATCGATCCATAAGGACTTCATTTTAGCAAGCAGTAGCACTACTAGTAAGATTAAATAAGTGTGAGTTTTAGTGTTTGATTTTTGGAAATTTGCAAGTAATAATAAATAATAATAAGAATATAAAGTGTTTCAGAACAATGATTGGGAGAAATCTAGGGTCGAGGCAATTTGAACAATCCTATAAAACTATGCAATCTTGTTGGTTAAGTTAATTATCTTGGTTGTTGATTTACTAGGTTAATGACATGATTATGGTATTCCAAACCTCTAATCATCTATCTAAATTAGTCCCACAGCTACATTATTAACAGGGGATGTGAGAACTAATTCAAATGCATTTGTATGTCATCCTCTATTTGAACTAAATGGTGTGAATTAAGTATATTCCTATCCTAATCGAGAATCTTATTTTTAATCCATTTAAAAGGTGAGAACCCACTTCATATATTCCATGTTCTAATCTAAAGTTACTTTTTTCGATGTCACAGTGAGTCAATAGAATAGTAATTACAAGAATATATGAACAACAAAGTATGATAATCAACTTAAAACCAACATACTTGAATGCTAAGTAATCATGTTCATGGACTCAACCCTCGGATGAGGGTGTTTTCCACTCATAGTCTTACGAAGAATCACAATAATTGAATTTATGAGTAAAAACTAAAAGTAAAATAAAGTAAGTAAGAAAACCCTATTTAGATCCTCCTTCATGTGTGTTCTCTCTCCTAAAGTCCAAGGTGTTTAGAATAGAAGCTAAGTGTCCTATTTATAGTGTAAGCCAATTTTTTCCCAAAAAATACCAAGGTCGTGGCACACCCTTATCGTGGACATCAGTGGGCCTGTCACGCTCTAAATGTGAACCTTCACTAGAATGTACTTGTCAATTTTTTGTCAAGGGCGTGGCACACCCTTGTCTCAGAGCTTAGAGAGCGTGTCATACTCTTGTGCTCAAAATGCCACTATTCTTTTGTAGTATAATCATTCCACTTGTCTTTAAGTCTCGCACTTTGTAGAAGACTTTCCAACTCCATTAAAGCTTGTTTTAATTTTTGGCATTGCTTCTAACACCTTCAATGGTCTTCTACAACTTCAAGTAAAAAGCATTAGTTCATACAACACAATAAAGTTCATCAAAGTACACTAGAACAAGCATAGCTCATGCTAGCACCACTAGTTTTATCGTCTAAACTCTATGTGATTATTTTTTTTTCTTAACTTGTTTTAAATGCACCTTACACACTATAACCAAGTCAGTTAACACATAAATACACAATTACACCCTTAGTACCTCATTAATCACTTCAAGAAGTCCTCAAAACTAAGCTAAATATGCATAGATAATAACATTTAGATGTATAAATATGCCTAAGATCACCCCACACTTAATTCCTTGTTCATCCTCGGTCAACTCTTTACACTAAGCACAATAAAGAAAGACTCTAACACCACTACTAAACTAAGACACTCAAGCTAGAACTACGACTACATGAATAGAAAGTTACACCACAAACATGTCATATTACAATTAAAAACTCATGAGCATTACTTCAAAACATCTTAACCTCAAGAATTGACTTTACCAAGTTGGAAAACCCATGCATAGTACTCGACAAAGAGATCATACAAATCACATAATCATCATTAAACATGTGCCCTCACAAAAAAAAGTTACCCATATTTACTCACAAATACGCAATTCATTACAAGAATGGGTGTGAGGATCAAATTTTGCTAACTATCACAAAGAATTAACATGTCACACAAGATAAACCATAAGCTTTCCATTACTATAGTACTCCATTAATATCAAAATATCAAGGCTCAAGATCAAGTAGGAACTTTAAGGGTTGTAATGTAGTCTAAGGGATGGGTAGAAACTATTCTGGATAGTAATAGTGACTATCTTCCCTAAGCGCTTTAATACATCACATTTTACATTAGACTCCTCCCTAACCAACTAAATTTTCCATCTCTCTTTTGTTTTTCCCCATCATTTTAAACTAGTTCACACATATTAAGTAAGGAGTAGTTGTTATCAACGCATGATTCACTTCGAATCAATTTGTCTTTTCATTAAATTACTCCTAACCAAAATATATAAAAAAATTAAACACACCAATAGCTATTTCCTTGGGCTTCACTTTCAATTTTTCCCTTCTTCAGTTTTATACTTCTTAACATCTCGATATTTTAACAAAAGTGCTTAGGAGTTTTGGATTAAATTATGGTCAATCAAAAGAAAGTGAATAAGCTATAGTTGAGGCTATCAAAGAATAAGCTAAAGTCTCAATGGGTAAAACTAAGGTCAAACAGTAAGGATAGATAAAAAGGTGTAAAGGATGGCCGCCAAAGAAATGCCTATATCATATCCTAAACCCAACATTCTTTATTTTGCTTTAAAAATACACCAAATAAGTTCTAGACATCAACATGCATACATGAAATATACAGAAACCTCACTCACACGTGGTACATGCTCAAATCAAGAAGGATCTCTATAGACTATCAACCAAACAATAGCAAGAATTTAAAATTAAGAAACATCACACAAGAGTGATATCAATGAGCCTAGATGTATCGAAAATATTCATTCAACTCACTACACATACTTTCATATTCAAAACCACTTGCATCATGTAATCATACATAACACTTAACAAGAACATCTCATTTATTCATAATTAATAATTTAAAATTACTCGTAAAAATAAAAAGGGATACTGGGCTCAAAGGGCGCCCTTTCGGAAAAGAACCAAAAAGAAAAACTAAGGGGTGGGTGAAGAGTTCTTATACTTAACAGACATTAACAAAAATTAAAAATAAACAAAGAGAAAATCTTCTTGTAAATTTTTTAACTTTAGTCAAAACCAGAAAATAAATAAAAATGGAAATTTTATAGCAGCACTTCACCGTAAGAAATTGGAAAATTCCCTATCCCATACTTAAAATCATACTTTGTCCCCAAAGTATAAACTAAAAGTAAGGATTGAAATACTCCATGAGGCCTATAGGACTAGCTAATAGCATTGTGATCATCAAAGAGGTCTGGAGGATCCCACACTCAGTTGTTGTCATACTTCTTAGCTTAGATCTCCAGTACTCAGACTTCCTCTCAACCTGTGAATTAAACAAAAATAGAAACAAAGGTGATACTAAAGGAAAATAAGAAAAATAAAATACCTACCTTAACATGGGTTTCCTCCCAAGCAGCGCCTGATTTATTATCATGACACGACTCGCATCACCACTCTCAACCATATTTTTTCATCATCTTCTTCCTACTCAGAGCCCGTTATCTTATTCTTTTCTTACCTCTTGAATTCTTACTCTCAAGGTCTACTACTCTTTATCTACTTGCCTTTTCAGGATTCTCTTTATATTTCTCAATTTCTGGCATAATTATTAGCTTGGGAAACTCTATGAGAGTGTTAGAAGAGATAACATATTGTTTTATCTTCCTCTACCATACACTTAGAAGAGGTAACATGTTGTTTTATCTTCCTCCACCTCATACTCATCCACTTCTATAACAGTGATCATTCATGAATCTTTGTAGTGTGAGGGTGTGTTGAGTGCTTTGTACATTTTGAAAATCACCTCTTCATTATTCATTCTCATTTTTAGAGTGCCCTTTCTCACATCAATAAGTCCTCCTCTAGTTTCCAAGAATGAACATCACAATATGGTTGGTACCCTATCATCTGCATCATAATCAAGACCAATAATGTCAACAAGAATAATGAGCTTACCCACCTTAATAAGAACATTCTCTATGATTCCTTCAGGCGTCACTCTTGTTATATTCATTATTTAGAGCACTACTGAACATGGCCTTAACTTTCTCAAACCTAGAGTATTGAACACAGATAGGGATATCAAATTTATGCTCTTTCTCAAATCACTCAAAGCATGGACCACATCACTTTTACCAATTTGTATGGTAAGGGTAAAATTCCCAAGGTCCTTAAAATTTATAGGCATCTTGCTCAGTACCACTGAACTGCATACCTCAGTAAGTGCTACCGTCTTAATGTCACTTAGTTTTTTCTTAATTTTCACCATATCCTCCAAGTACTTAGCATACTTAGGCATTTACTACAAAATATTTAACAACAGAAGGTTAATGTGAAGTTCTTTAAACGTGTCAAAAAACTTCTTAAAGCAAGCATCCTTCTTAGCCTTTTTAAGCTTTTAAGGGAATAGTGGTGGTGGTATCTCTGGTGTATACTCATTTTTCTTTGATTTTGGGTACTCAAACTTCTCTAAATTCTCAGCCTCTTTAGCTATCACTTTATTCTTATCTTCTTGAAGTGGAATCAACTCTGCCTACACCCATGATTTTTATTTGGAGGTTTGTCAAGCAAGTCTCTACCAATCCTCAAGGTGATTTCCATCACTTTTTTTAGATTTTCTATATGACTAGGAAAACTCCCTTGAGGTCTTGTGTTTTGCGTTTAAGCTAGCTGGCCCAACTGTGTCTCCAAACTTTTTTAGGCCAGTTGCTAATTTTTTATTTCCACAATTATTTGTTCTTGGTTGTCCAGGATACTTTTTAATGTCTCTTCAATATTGATGGACTGAGTGTTGTTTTTGATGCCCTTATGGTGCTAAAACTACTGAGTTTGAGCCTAGTTATTGCCCTATAATTAATTGGGTTGACTCTTCCAGATGTGGTTGTAGGCATTACCATAGTTTTGATTTTCCTTTTGTGCATTGCCCACAAAGTTAACTGACTTCAAATTTACTCCATATAGGTATGCAGAGTGACCAATATTTCTACAAATCTCACACCATATTTAATCCTGCTGAACTGTATTAACTTGAGCTTGAGATTGATTCATACTCAACTTACTGAACTGTGTCATCATTTGGTTTTGAAAAGATGCCAACTGAGCAGCCAATTTTGTTATACTATCCACCTCAATCATACCTGCAAGATTCTTCACCGCGCTTCTGGAAATATCACTATGCAAATTGGGATTACCTTATGCAATTCAATTTAGAAAAGTGTATATCTCATTATAATTTTTCTCCAAAGCTTGCCCACCTACACCTGAATCTAGCAAAATTTTTGTGCACAATCAAGTCTTTCAACAAAAGTATGAGCTAATACCTGTTGGTTTGTTGGTGGAGCGGGCAGTCTCTGAGAAGAGACTTAAATCTTCCTCATGCGTGATAGAAATTCCCATCTGGATTTTATTTTAAACTCAGGATCTCACTTCTCAACCTTAAAGTTTTTCCAGATGAAAAGAATCAGATGAGTAACTTTTTCACTAAGTTGTCCCAAGTAATGATGGAATTTAAAGGTTTTACCTTCACCATTTCTTCACTTTCCCCAATATTAAGAAAGTAAGAGAGTGAGTCTCACATAATGTACGTAATCTCCAGTATGGATGAAAGTGTCACTAATTTCCAAGAAATTTTGTAGGTGGGCGTGTGGATCCTCATATGAAAAGCCTGTAAACTGCCCACTATTGTGCAATAATTTCACTATGTTTTGTTTTAGCTCAAATCCCTAGGTTTTAGTCTGTAGATGGAGGAGGTAACATTAGTTTCACATGGGATTTCCACTTTGCATACTATCCTACCTGTTGGTTATTCTTCAGCCATGACTATAGGAATTGCTTTGCCCCGTTGAACTTACGGGATGCGATAGAGAAGTCTTACTTCTCTTCTCAATTGATGTAAGCATTGGTTAGATGGGTCAACCAAATCTTGTTCCCTTGATAGATTACGCAAGATTTAGACCTTACCTGCAAGTTCAAAAGCTAATTCCAAGTTGTCAAACAAACTTGCAAAACTATAAAAATAAAAAAGTTTCCAATTTTCAAGTCCCTAATAACGGCACCAAAAACTTATTGCATCCTACTCACACGCAAGTGTACATGGTTGTGCAAGTAATAAAGTATCCCTTTCAAGCCAAATATCGATCCCACAAAGACTTGATTTTAGCAAGAAGTCCAATTTTAGTATTACTAATAATATAAAATAAGTGTGAGTTCTAACCAAACTAGAGTTTAAGTTTTGGAAATTCAAAAGTAACAATAAACAATAACGGGAATATAAAGTGTTTGGGAACAATGATTGGGAGAAATCTGCAGCCGAGGCAATTTGAACAATCCTACAAAGTTATATAATCTTGTTGATTAAGTTAATTGTATTGTTTCATGATTAATAGGGTTATGGGCATGATTATGGCCATTTGAGCCTCTAATCATTTGTCTAAATTTTCCCCACAACTATATCATTGAGAAGAAATGTGAGAACTAATTCAAATGCATTTGTCTGTCATTCTATATTTGAACTAAATGGGGCAAATTATGTATATTCTTATCCTAATTGAGAATTCTATATTTAATTCATTTAAAATACGAGAACCCACTCCATATATATACCACATTCTAATCAAAAGTTCCTCTTTCCAGGATCACAATAGAAATATAAATATATTCTAATGGTCGTAGGTTAATAGAATAGTAATTACAAGAATATTTGAACAACAAAATATGATAATCAGCTTAAAACCAACTTACATGAATGCCAAGTAATCATGTTCGTAGCCTCAAATATAGAATGAGGGTACTTAACCACTCATAGTCTTACAAAGAACCATAATAATTGAGTTCATGTGTAAAAACTAAAAGCAAACTAAAATATGGAAGAAAACCCTATTTGGAGCCTCCTTCGTATGATATCTCTCTCCCAAAATCATCCAAGGTGTTTAGAATAAAATCTTAGTGTCCTATTTATAGTGTAGGATAATTTTTTCCCAAAAAATACCTAGGGTATGGCATGCCCTTATCGCTCATGTCAGTGGGTGAGACTTGCTCTAAGCACCTACCCTTACTGGAATGTGCTTTTCAATTTTTGGCTAAGGGTGTAGAGCTCAGAGAGCATGGAACTCTCTTGTGCTCAAAATGCCACTTTTTTCTGTAGCATAATCACTTCACTTGTCTTTACTTCTCGTAATTTGTAGATGTATTTCCAATTCCATAAAAGCTTGTTTTCTTCCCAATTGTAATGACCCTTCAGGTCATTTTTTGTATTTCACTCATTTTTTCCAATTAGAACTTTACTATAGATTCCCCAAGTCATTCATGACTTGATGGAACTGACAGTTTGATAACCGGATAGTTTGATTGATTTTTAGAGATAATTCCCAGTTTTGATGCCTTCGTTGGTTTGAATTGTCCACTAGGATAATTTTTTAGTTAAAAGGCCTCATATGCTAATTCTAATAGTTCCAATAGCTCTAGAACATCAATTTAGGTTTGGTGGACCCTTAGTTTGGATCTCGAGGCTCCTAGACCTATATTGGGCTATTGGCTAAAAGATAAAAGATATGGAAAGTGGGTGTGGGACCCACTTTTCATCAAAACAACCTTAGATGGAAATCTCTACTATGTCATTGAGTCCAAAATATCAAATTTTAAAGGTTATCATAGTTCGTTTGCACATACAGGATTCCAGATGAATCTCAAAGAGTTGGCAAAAACTTAAAAAAATTCCAAGTCTCTAGCTGGTGCCTGATATCTAGTGTGATCGCTAAAGCAGACCTTTGAGCACTTTAACATCCCATTAGGTGCATTACCATCCCTATGTCAGCTAGCAGGTACCAATTTAGCGGCACCCGAGTGCTTTAGCGGCTAACTCTAAAGTTGCCCATGGTCTATGTTAGCGATTGGGCTCGTGGGGATGGGAAATGCCTTAGTGGCACCCAAGCGCTTCAGCAGTAATAGCTAAATCAGTACAGCGTCCGCTTTAGCAGAATCTATGTACCCAGGAAGGGAATAAATACCCCACATAGTTCAATTTTCACCATTCTTCTCCCTTTCTTAAGAGAGTAAAACCCTACATAGTATGTAAACTTGGGAGAGACAATTGTGGGTGATCAATCTTGGGTAAAGTTTATTTACGTGGTTCTCTTTTGAATTTGTGGTAAGCTTCCATTATTTTCATGAGTTAATTCTCCATTCTTATCTAAATTCTCTAAAATCTTGGTGACTTGATTTTAGCACCATTATAGCTCAAAATTCACCCATATTTTAGGATAAATATTTCTTGAGCATATAGGGATGTTGTGTTGGTTTCGAAAGTGTGATTCCGTAATATAGGTATCATTGCTCTCGTTTTGATTAGTAAATTATGATTTTGATAGTGTGGCACCTTCCAAAAGCTTCTCAAAAAGGAAAATTGGTGATTTAGCAGATTCTTTAGACTTTTCTTTGAAATCAAGGTAGGCTAGGTTTACCTACATCACAGATTGAGTTATCTCATAGTATGATTATGATATTATGCTAGATATAGGGTGGTATTTAGGTGTTGGAAGTATGAGTGAGAATATTTAGATTACTTTAACCGTTTAGGCCTTGAAACCTTAAATTATGAGTCATTAACTTAGTACTCATGTCTTAGGCAAATTCGGCTTTGTGTCTCATGTTTAGAATGGAAATGCCTTAGTTGTTTATGTTAGGTGAAATTGCCTACGTCACACATGTTAGGGTGAAATTGGTGTTAGTTACGTAATTTTGGAGAAATTGTCTTAGTTGCTATTATTTTAGGTGGGATTAACTTTGTTATTCGTGATTGGGAAGAACTACAATTTTAGAGTTATTTATGGCTTATTCAATAGCTAAAATAAATTAAGATACATTAACCTAGTCTAGGTAGAAGTTGCCTAAAATAGATTTCAGAGATTAGAAGTGGACCCCTACGGCCAACCTTAGGCCAACACTTGTGATAACTTTATAGATTTATTTGAGCATGTTACACCTTTATTAGTGTTCAGTTTGTGAAGTGAGGAGTTTGAATATATTTATTGAGTATGTTAGCTGGATATTTAAATATTGATGCAAATGTTGGATATTGCTAATGATATGGTTTATGTACATGATTAATGACTTATAGATATGACTAATGTTATGACTTATATATATACGATTATTGATATGGATTTTAGATATGATTAATTTTATGGCCTATCGACATTCTTAATGATATGGATATCGATGTGATTAATGATATGGCTTATATTATACATGATTAATTGCTTATAGATATAATTATTGAAATAACTTATGATTATGACTATTGACATGGCCTATGGGCATGGTTATTGGCATGAATTAATAGATGCGGTATTGGAATAGTCTATTGGGTTAGTTTATTAGTATGGCTTTTTGATATGGTTCATTGATACAGTTTATAAATATGAGTTTTAGTTCGAGTCTAGAAGTTGATGATAACGATGATTATAATATGAGTTTCGGTTTGAGTCTAGCAGTTGATGATAATGATGATTATAAATTTGAGTTTTGATTCAATTCTAGCATTGGGATTTATGAATGAGATAGCACGGTTCGGATGGATTCTTGGTTATTTCATGATAATTTGGTAATTTATGGTTAATCAGTAACATAGTTTCCTTGATTGTACCCACCAGGCTTATGGGGTCCTGCATTGGGCTATTTTATTTTTTCGCACTTTTTTGGCTTATGCTGCCCAATCTTGTAGTTATAGTGGTGTGATTCTCTATGTTACTATCTCGTATGCATTTATTTATTTACGTACAGTGGTGTCAGATCTTATTTTCAGGTTTTCCCCTTTTGCCTTGACTTAGCTTATTTTATCTTGTACTTATCGTACTTATATCATAATTTAGCTCTGTCAGCTGATGATGACTACTAAGTACCTGTGGTTTTGGTACTCATACTACACTTCTGTACCTTTTTTGTGTAGATCCGAGTACTAGTTGTCGTTGTTGATTCGACGCTCATGTGGGGTTGATTTTGTAGATTGGGTGAGCTTTTGGAGTCGGAGTTACCCTTTTTCCTTCTATTTATCTATGTCTAGTTTTTCATCTTCGAGATGGATTATATATGACTATTTAGTACTCATAGTTCATTTATAGTTGCTCTTGTACCGACATTACCAAGTCTTGGGATGGTTGTTGATTTTCTATCTAACTATTAGACCTTTATGATTGTATTATTTCTATTAAAGCATTTAAATTGTTAATTTCCATCTTTTAGGCCATTTTCCACCAAGTTATCCCATTGCATCTGGCTCTGAGCTATAGTTTGGCTTATCTACTAGAGGGATAGAGTACTATCACAACTCAATTTACAAGTCATGATGGCACTTACTCAATTCCGCCAGTAGGTAACCCGAACTATAACCCAGAGCTAAATGCAAAGGGTTAACTTGGTGGAAAATGCCAACATGGCAGAAATCAACAACATATCATGTATTTTAACAAGGTAATATAAATAGAGAAAGGTAAATCAACAGTACAGAAATCCATCCCACGACTTGGTAAAGCTAGTACAATAGCATCTAGTAATAATACACCTCAAGTCTTAAACAGTCAACATAAACCTCTCTTGAAACTAAAGACTAGATATGAAAAATAGAAGGAAATGGGTGACTCCGACTCCAAGAGCTCACCTTATCTCCAAAGAATCAACACAGCCTGAACGTCAACCAACGATGGCAACTAGTACTCAGATATGCACCAGAAAGGTATAAAAGTGTAGAATGAGTACCAAAATTGTTACTCATTCTACACTTTTATACCTTTCTGGTGCATATCTGAGTACTAGTTGACTTAGTTATATTATCAATCTCTCACCCCAATGTCATCATATCATAACAAGTATATCATCGTAGCATAATATACATATCGGGACTCAAACCGATATATATATTTAGTAGCTGGACTTGAACTGGTAAATATAATCAATAGCTGGACTCAAACCGATAAATATATAATCAATAGATGGACTTGAACTGAAAAATATATCATCAATATCATATGCATCTTCCGTACTCGAATCTATAAATATATCAACATAATCAATGGTATCATCAATAGAATAATTAATAGCATAATCAATAGGCATCAACCTTTGCATCAACCAACATAACCATCAAGTGTCAATGTTTCTCAATATTATCTCAATAAGCATTTCCGAGAGTCTAACAAATGTATAAAGGTCTACACAAGCTAACATGCATCTTAGCCTAAAGTGGGTCAAGGACCCATTCTAATCCTCGAAGTTACATTTTAGGAAAATTCTACCTGAACTAGGCTTAAGGTATCTAAATTCACTTTTAGATGTTAATCAAGCCTCAATTATCCCTAAGATAGGTAATTCGCCTAAAATATATGCAACTAGGTCAATTATACCTAAATTACGGTTTCCAAAGAGCCTAAACAATCAAACTAACCCAAGCATTACAATTCATCATACCAACACCTAAAACCCATCCCAAATCTAACATAATATCATAAACATACTATGAATTAGCTCAATCTAACAAGGGGTAAAACCTAGCCTACCTTGACGCCAAAGAAAGCTCAATAATCTACTAAATCACTATTTTTCCTTTTGAGAAACTTTCTCAAGATGCCAAATATCAAACCACATTCTACACATCAATACGCGAATAGTGATACCCATATTGCAATATTGTGCTTTAGGTCCAAAAATCACCCAAATCACATGTGTGTCCCATTTATGGAAAACCATGTTTTCAAAACCAACCCAACATTCCCACATGCTCAAGGAGTCATTACCCTCTAAAATGGGAGAAATTCGAGATAATTTGGGGATAAAATCAAGACTCCAAGGTTTTGGGATTTTTGAATAAGAAATGAGGAATTTTACCATGAAGAGGGTGAAATCTTATCACAAATCGAAGGGGAATCACGAAAATAGATGTTAGCCAAGCTCCCAAATAACGCATAAGTCTCAATTCCAAGCTACCTTCTTTTTTAGGATTTTAGTATTAAGAGAATGGGTGATAAATGAGAAAAATAAGCTAAAATGGTGTATTTATACCCTTACCAAGTGCTCGAGTCTCCCTATTGCAATCCGACCTTTGCAATCGCAATGCTAGGCACCAAACAAGGATGTCGTGATCGCGACATTACACCACCGTGATTGAAGTTCTGTTGGCCTGTACAAGGAGACGCATTAGCAACTTGAAGTGTCGCGATCACGGCACTTGCTGGTGCTGCCAGACCTCGATCGCAATCTGTGGTCAGTGATCATAGTTGCACCAGGTTACAGCTTTCCAAGTCTCTGTCAAGCCCTTGGAATTCATTCGGAATCCCGTATACGCAAACAACTATGAAAACATACCAAATTTGACATTTTAGACTCAATGGCCCAGTCAAAATTTCCATCTGAGGTGGTTTCAACGAAATGTGGTCCCACACCCAATTTCCATTTTCTTAACTTTTCGACGATCGGTGAAATGAGCCTGGGTGCCTCAAGACCTAAACCAAAGGTTCACCTAGCCTAAAATTGATATTCCAGAGCTGCTAGAACAGTCAAAATTTGTATTCGAGGTCGTTTAACTGAAGTTTTTGTCCAGTGGCCATTGGAACCAACAAGGACTTCAAAATAGGGAATTGGCTCTAAAACCCAACCAAACTGCTTGGTAACCAAAATGTCAATTCCAGCAAGTCATAAATGACTTGGAGAAGCTATAAAAAAAACCTAACGGCAAAATAAGCAAAAATATGGAAAATGAACTGAAGGATCATTACAATATCCACTACTAAAGGAACTTTCAGCCATAAAAGTTAAGGATTAGGATATACCCGAGTCTCAAATAGGTGAGGATATTGTGTCTGTATCTCGATCTCAATCTACCAAGTGGCCTCCTCTAATAGGCAGTGCCTTCACTAAAACTTAACTATAGGAATCTCCCTAGTGCGCAACCGCCTAACATCACTAGCCAAAATAAGCACCAGCTCCTCCATAAAGGTCAACCACTCATCCAACTGGACTGAGTCCCATCTAAGCATATAATATAGATAAGGATTGTATCGCCTCAACATAAAAACATGGAGAGTCAAACAAAAAGTAGCAAAATCTAAAGGTAAAGCTAACTCATAAGCCACCTCACCAACCGTGCAAAGAATCTCTAAAGGTCCAATATATCTAGGGTTGAGCTTACCCTTCCTCCCAAACCTCATCACACCCTTCAAGCATGATACATAGAGGAATACTCGATTACCAACTCCAAATCTCAAGGAACAAAACCTATAGTCTGCATAGGCCTTCTTCCTACTCTGAGCTGCTCTCAACCTATTCTGAACCACCCTAACTCTATCGAACAACTCTTGAAGCAAATTAGTACCACCAAGCTCAAATCTTGAAAGTCCTAAACTACCCAATCGAAGAACGGCATCTCCTACCATACAAAGCCTCAAAAGGCACCATCTCAATACTCGACTGATAACTGTTGGTATAAGCAAACTCTACCAAGGATAAGTGTTACTCCCACTGGCCCCCAAAATCGATACACATGCTCGGAGCATATCCTCAAGCACCTGAATAGTCCACTTGGACTGGCCATCAGTCTAACGATGAAAAGTTGTACTCAGATCCACCTGAGTACCCAACTCTTTCTAAAATGCTCTCCAAAAGCTAAAAGTAAACACATAACCTCGGTCTAAAATAATAGATATAGACAAACCATGCAAATGGACTATATCACAAACATAGAGCAAAGTGCTGCTATTTTTGAAAGATCCCCATTTAAAAAGGCATAATTTAATTTCTAAAGCACAATTAATAAATATAAATGATCTTTACCCTTTTATTTACTGATAACAATAACAATGACATCAACATTCATTAATTAATCAATCTTAATTTTAGTTAAAATTTAGTTCCCTTATTTAGTAGGCATTTGACCTTAAACATTATTCACAATATTTCGGAATACGTTTCACTTTATTTCAAAATATTTGTTTGTCTATGAAAACTATACGTAACCTCTTACACTGAAGGACATCTGAATAGGAATGAAATGCGAGTCAACCAATTCATAATGACCCAAATACCATAAGAACTATAAGAAGTATGGGGTAAGCCACTACCAAAGTCCATGGTAATCCGTTCCCACTTCCACTCGGGAATGGGCAATCTCTAAATCAATCCACTAGGTCACTAATGCTTGGCCTTTACTTGCTGACCAAATACGCCATATCACTCTTTCATGCCACTCCACTAATAATGTTGTCATAAATTTCTATACATCTTAGTTGTACCCGGATGAATAAAATAGCTAAAGATGTTATCCTCATGCAGAATCAACTGAATCAAGTCATCAATCCTCAAAATATAAATACGACGATCAAATTACAAAACACCCTAGAATCTATGATGTCCCTCTCAGAATCACCACTCAACACCTGATCACGAAGGAAATGAAGCTTACTATCCTCAAACTAATGATCCTAAATCTTCTCAAATAACGAAGACCTCGCCTTAACACTAGCAAGAATTCTCGTAGGATATGAAATACCAAGATGAGTCATAAAGTTGGCAAAGGACTAAATGTCCCGCGCCAAAGGCCTCTGAGAAACTGAAATACAAGCCAGGCTACCCATACTCACTACCTTCTGACTCAAGGCATAAGATACCACATTATCCTTCCCTGGATGATACAAGATAGAAATATCATAATCCTTAAGCAACTCTATCCATCTATATTCCCTAGAATTTAGCTCTCTCTAGGTCATAAGATGGAAGACTGTGATGATTGGTGAAAATCTTATAATGCACACCATAGAGATAATGCCTCCAAATCTTAAGCATAGAAACTGCCCCCGCCAACTCCAAATTATGAGTGGGGTATGTCTCAAAGTATAAGTAATAACACGGCCTTGTTGCATCAAAATGCAACCTAGACCAACACCAAAAGCATCACAAACACGGTGAATCCCTCACCCTCAACAAGAAGAGCTAAAGTAAGAAAATATGCGAGCTTCCCAAAGCTCAAGTCACACTCCTTGGACCATTGGAAAGGAACCTTCTTCCAAGTAAATCTGGTCATAGACGCTGAAATAGTAGCAAAACCCTCGATGAATCATCTATAGTAACTGGCCAAACCAATGAAGTTATGAGCCTCAGTCGAAGATGTAGGCCTTGCCCAATCACAAATTGCCTCAATCTTAGCTAGGTCTACCATAATCCCGTCCTTAGACACCACATGTCCAAGAAATGTCACTGAATCAATTCAAAACTCATACTTAGACAACTTGGCGACAAGTACATGATCTCTTAAAGTCTAGAGTACAATCCTCAAATATTGTGTGTGCTCCTCTCTACTCCTTGAATACAAAAGTATGTCGTCGATGAACACAATCATGGCGCAATCCAAGTAAGGTCTGAACACTCGATTCATCCAATCTATAAATGCAGCTGGGGCATTAGTCAACCCAAAAGACATTAAAAGGAACTCATAATGACCATAACGGGTCCTTAAGGTAGTCTTTGAGATATCCTCAGCCCGAATCCTCAACTAATGGTAACCAGATCTAAAATCAATCTAATAAAACACCATTGCACCTTGAAGTTGGTCAAACAAATCATCAATGT
This sequence comes from Capsicum pubescens, assembly GCA_030864215.1. NCBI lineage: Eukaryota > Viridiplantae > Streptophyta > Magnoliopsida > Solanales > Solanaceae > Capsicum > Capsicum pubescens. The sequence continues at coordinate 117,492,938 of CM061540.1, read as the reverse complement.
GAGTCATAAGATAAAATTTCTTCACCGTCACCTTATTAAGTAGACTATATCAATATACATGTGCATGGAGCTATCATTTTTCTTCACAAACAACACCAGAGCTCCCCAAGGAGACACACTTGGTCTAATAAAACCCTTACTAGGAAGATCCTAAAGTTGATAATTTAGCTCCTTATGCTCGATAGGAGCCATTTAGTAAGGTGCCATAGATAGGGTCGGGTGTCAGGCTCGAGATCAATAGCAAAATCAATCTCACAGATAGGGGGAATATCAGGCAGGTCGGTAAGGAATACATCAGAAAACTCACAAACTACTAGAAAAGAGTCAAGCAATAGACTCTCCACACTAGTATTATAAATATAAGTGAGATAAGACTCGTAACCTCTCAAAATTAGCCTCTTAGCGATTACAAGAAATAATCCCTGTCGACTCACGTCTAACCGCTCCCTGTCATATAACTGTGGGTATACCGGTATATCTAAGGTAATTATCTTGGCAAAACAATCCATGACCATATGATAGTGGGATAACCAGTCCATGCCCAGAATCATATCAAAATCCACTATATCCAGAACAATAAGATCAACATGAGTATCAATATCTCTAACAATCATAACACAAGATCTAAACACTCAATCCAGTACAAAAAAATCACCCACGATAGTAGATACACATAATATCACAGATAATAAATCCCAAGATAACTCAAACCGTAGAGCATAATAAGCAGATACATAAGAATAAGTGGATCCTAAAAAAATAAAATAAGGGCTAATTGATGGCACACCAAAATCGTATCTATTATAACAACATCTAAAGACTCAGCCTCGGGTCTAGAAGGTACTTCATATAACTACCCATGCCCACCACCTGGATGGGCTCCTGATCAACATTCTATCCTGCTTGCCTAAAAATCTCCTTGAATACCTTGGAAACCACCCCTACGACCCTAAAAACTATCTCCAACTGAGAGATAAACTATTTTAATAGGGAGAACACTCTGAACTAAAGCAACAATTGCCTCACAAATAGGAAACTCATGACAGTAATGATCAAAAGATCCATAATTATAACATGTTTCTTGAGCTAAACCAGAACCAATAGATCCGGCCGACCTAGAGTAACCACCACAAAACAAACCCCTCGAAGACTGACCACCAACCCAACTAGGGTGATCACTAGCTCTAGACTGAACTCCATCAGTAATTTAAAGAACTACCTAAATTAATCGATTGGGTTGACTCTGAGGTTGGTAGGATGGATACAAAGAATACCTACCATAAAAACTACTACCTTTGAATCAGGAAATAATATGACTCCTACTGAAACTACCCTGATATCTAGGCCTATTAGCATTGCCTCTTAGGCCTCACGATGTATCTCCTCTATCACCTAAGTATGATCTGAAACCTTAACAAAAGACCTACTCACAGCAACCAAACTCTGAGTGGACATGCAAAAGGGAAGTCTTAATCCTCAAATAAATCAATGAACTCTCTCATACTCAATGTCTAGAATAAAGGTAGCATGCCTAAAAAGCATATAGAAATGAGCCTCATACTGGGAAACTGTCATAGAGACATACTCCAATTAAGAAAACTGATCTCTCAGATGATCCCTAAAGCTACGGGGTATGTAATTCTCTAAGAACATCTTAGAGAATTGAGTCCATGTCAAAGGAGAAAATCCAGTGGGTCTAGAGTCCATATAACCTCTCCACCAATATCGAGCAGTCAAATCCAACTAAAATATGGTGTAATCCACATTACGAGTCTTAATAAGGCCTAAATTATAGAGCCTATCTTAACAAGGAACCAGAAACTCATATGCATCCTCGTCCAAAATACCAGAAAACCTAGGCAGAGCCAATCTCATGAATCTACCCAACATCTTCTTCTCCTTAACAGACATAGAAGGTTGGGAAACCATAGGCTAAAAAGCTATCAACTGAGCAATTATTGGTGCAGGAGAGAGCTCAACTCTGGGATCCACAACTACAGGATGTGGCCCTGCATTAGTACCACTTTGATCTGTAGAATGTGCACTATCAGATGGTGCACCTCCAACTATCCCTAAAAGCTGAACCAAAGCATCTCTGAGCACTAAAGAAGAAATAAAACCTAGTTGACCTTGGGCTAGTCCCTAACCCACCATAAGTTGAGGTGGAAGAATCTTTGGCTCGGGAGTAGGAATAGGATTTGGTGAAGGCCCCCTATCCTGGACCTTAGTTGGGTACATATCTCTAGGCTATCCACGTAGGTCATCCACAAATAGGAGTAGGATCCCTTGGCTCGATCTTGGTACCCTCATCATGTGTAGCGGTAGTACGTGTCCTAGTCATCTATAAATAAGTGAAGTAAGAGAAATATTGTACAAACCAACTCAGAATCTTAGCCTGAAATGAGTGAAAGAAGTGAAGAAATCCTAAGAATATCCAATAGTCTCTCAAACATAAGAAAAGAACTTCATCATTCTGATTCACAGAACTCTACTAGAAACTTGCTCTTGTACAAACAACATCAGTGAAACCTAGGCTCTGATACTAATTTGTCATGACCCAATTTATAAGCCACGATGGAACCTATTTAATCTCGCTAGTAGTAACCCAAATCGTATTCCAGAGCTAAACACAATGGGATAACTTGGTGGAAAATGCCCAACAAAGCAGAAACCAAGGACATATCTTGTATTTTAAAAAGGCAATATAAATAGATAAAGGTAAATAAATAGTACAAAAATCTATCCCATGACCTGGTAAAGCTAGTACAAGAGCATCTAGTAATAATACAATCCAAGTTTTAAATAGTCAACATAATCATGTCTTGAAACTAAAGACTAGACATAGAAGATAGAAGGAAATGGGTGAATCCAACTCCAAGAGCTCACTCTATCTTTGGATAATAAACACAGCCCAAACATTAATCAACGACAATAACTAGTACTCGGATCTACACAAAAAAAGTATAGAAATATAGTATGAGTACCAAAATAATGGGTACTCAGTAGGCATCATCGGTCGATTGAGATAAATCATGATATAAATATGATAAAATGCAAGATAACATAACTAAGTCAAGATAAGGACGAATTGTAATACCCCCACATTTCTTAGCTAGAATTCAAACCCATCTTTAATATGCGTATAAACCCGAACCCAAAGATTTCTATATAAATATAAGGGGTGATCAGTTACCTAGTATGGGAACATCTTTGGATATTGATTGAAATCTAAAAAATCACTTATCTCAAAGTTAAGTTAAGAACTTTCCAACTATTGAGTTTTAGTTTATGATTTTACTTGGGTCAACTTCAAATGACTATTATTATTAGAGCATTACAAGTTATGTAGGCCATTATATATCAAATTAAATCTCTTTGAGTCCTCTTTCTAATGCCATCAATCGTTTATCAATTCGGGTTCGGAGTCAAATGTCATAGGTATTTTACTGAGGCATTGTCCAGGGTGCACATTTGGGATTGCAAGGCAATGTTGGTGCACTGCGTTTAGGATCGTAAGGTAAAGCTAGTGTTGCATGTTTAGGGTCATGGTGTGACCATTCCTTCCCAAACGTTAAAACATGTTTTTCCCAAGTTAAATCAAGGTCAAAATGGTCCTTTCCCACCCTATAACTTCCAAAATCCATTCTAAAACCCTAAGGACATCCAAAACTATTAGAAGGCTCTTAAAAAACTCATCATCCTCTTCCTCCAAAGAACATCAAGAAGTATTTCTCAATCCCAAGGCTTGTAGATTCAAATATTCCGATCTTTCTCAAGGTTTTCTCTTTAATTGAGTCATGTATCTCTTCCCTAAATTAATTTTATATAAAAGCATGTATTTAATTGTTGTCCATGTGATTTAATTGTTGAATTTTAAAATTTGGGTTAAGGGTTTTGGATGGTTATTATTTAAACGATATTTCTATAGTTTACATGCATTTGTTTATGCTTTATTGATGGATTTTGAAACATGGTGATGGGATGGGGTTCATGGATTCCCCCAAATTGATTTGATAAAATATGTGGGTCTTGGATTTCTCTAAATAAATAGATTTTAGGTATTGGATTTGTTAATAACCTCAACCCATTTGCATAATTGGTTTTGTGATATGAATAATCATATGGATTTTCCTACTTCTTCTAAACTATTGTATTACATAAAAGGTTACTGGAATATAAATGGATTTGAAAGGCCCTAGTGGGAATGATTGATTTTAAACTGAAGCTTGGGGGTCATGGATTCCCTCAAGTTGATAGATAATTGGAATGGCGTAACGAATTTGTCTTGCAAGCTTTTAATTAATATGAAAATACCATTGGTAATGCCTTAATAGATGATTCCTTGGTTAAATGGATGGGTTTTCTTGTAAGGTTTTAATTGGGCTTAAAGGGGTTTTTTTAGCTTGTCATAAAGGTGGAGGTCCCGAGGGAATGATACTTGAAACCCATGTTTGTCGGTGTGGGGGTGGTCTTAATGACCGTGTGCATATGTCATACTTTACATATATTTGTATCCTAGGATGGCTTAGGTTCATGGATTCCCCGGCCTTCTATGATACCTCCAATTCGTACGGCTAACACACACTGAGGGCCTTTTGGTGAGGGGATCCAGACCTATATATCTCGTGGGTGCCTTTATGACGGTTGAAGCTATACAATCCAGGAAAATGGTCTTAAATCTCATGCTTAAGCTTTGTTACCAATCCCAGCATCTTAAATATATATATATACATACATACATATATATATGTATATGCATATGTATGAATATATACACTGAGACTGGTTTTGATTGATTTTGAAATGGCATTATTTTATCCCTTACCCTGAGTTTCATGCTAGCGCTCACTCGGCTAACTGTCTCTGGATGCTACATTCTTTCATGATGTAAGGTTCTAAGAATATTTCAGTTACCTTTTGCAGAGTTAGGTGATTATGGTTCGTCCATTGGTTAACATTGAAATGGTGAGCTTTCATTCTCCAGAAGGCCTGTTATTTCATTGTCTCGCTTTAATTTATGTCTTAGACTATCTCTTTTGGATTCTTTTTTGTCTATAGTCGGGGGCATGCCCTGACTTAGGCTAATATTCATTGTAGACAAGTATGAGTGGTTAACTATTGTTGATTTATAGAAACTTTATCTTTTTTTATCTATCTTCTATATTACTGTTTGGTTGTTTCCACTATTTATCCTTATTGTGTTTAGATGGCTAGGCAAAGGCGGTGGTCTATGGCCCTCGGTGGGCTTGAGATACCCGTCACGACTAGTCCCTACTTCGGGTCATAGCATGAACCTTAATCAATGATAACATCATTATGCATAAATAGGTAAATAAATTAAAATAATAACATATCATCATGTAAAGAATCAACACAAGCAATCATAACTATAAAATTGGCTCCATGCGCCAATTAGTGTGGAAAAAGTAAATAATCCATCATAAACTCCCATAAGACTAGAAGGTACAAACAATACAGAATAACCCACCACCGTCATTTATCAACTATTGTAATACAATTGGAATTCATCTAATTCATGTCATACTAGTAGCCATTGCTTATCCATATTCTTTATTTGCCAATTAATCAACACTAATAAACTAATCATCATTTCAATAGAATCCATTTATAGCATACCACATTATAACCATTTCCTCATTTTTTATTTACCTAGATTATTAATCTCGCACCCCAATGTCATCATATCATAATAAGTATATCATCATAGCATAATATGCATATCTCGACTCAAACAAGTAATAAGTTTATCATCTTAGCATAATATGCATATCCAAACTTAAACAAGTATATATATATAATCAATAGATGGACTTAAATCGGTAAATATAATCAATAGTCAGACTTGAATCAATAAATCTATAATCAATATCCGTAATTGAACCAGTAAATATATCATCAGTATCATATGCAACTTTCGGACTCGAACCGGCAATTATAAATATATCGACATAATCAATGGTATCATCAATAGCATAAGTAATAATATAATTAAAAGGCATCAACCCTCGCATTAACCATCATATCTATCAAGTGTCAAGGTTTCTCAATATTACCTCATAAGTATTTCCAAGAGTCTAACAAGTGTATAACGGACTACACAAGCTAATATGCGTCTTAGCGTAAGGTGGGTCAAGGGTCCACTTCTAATCCTTGAAGTTACATTTTAGGCAAATTCTATCTGAACTAGGCTTAAGGTATCTAAATCCACTTTTAGATGTTAATCAAGCCTCAATTATCCCTAAGATAAGAAATTCACCTAAAATATAAGCAACTAGGTTAATTATGCCTAAAGTATGATTTTCGGATAGCCTAAATGGTCCAACTAACCCAAGAATTACAATTTATCTTACCAACACCTAAAACCCATCCCAAATCTATCACAATATCATAAGAAAACTATTAATTATCTCAATCTAACAAGGGGTAAAATCTAGCCTACCTCGATGCTAAAGAAAGCTCAAAGATCCGCTAAATCACTATTTTTCCTTCTGAGAAGCTTCCACAAGATGCCAATCTATCAAAACCACATTCTACACATCAATACGAGAATAATGATACCCATATTTTACCATTGTGCTTTAGGTCCAAAAATCTCCCAAAATCCCATATGGATCCTATTTATAGAAAATCATATTTTTTAAAACCAATTCAACGTTCCCACATGCTCAAGGAGTCATTAGCCTCTAAAATGGGTCAAATCTAAGATAATTTGGGGCTAAAATCAAGCCTCTAAGGTTTTGGGATTTTTTGAACAAGAAATAAGGAATTTTTCCATGAAAAAGATGAAATCTTACCACAAATCGAAGAAGAATCACGAAAATAGATGTTAGCCAAGATCCCAAATTAGCCACAAGCCTTAATTCCAATCTATCTCCCTTTTTAGCATTTTAGTCTCAAGAGAATGGGTGATGAATGAGAAAAATAATCTAAAATGGGGTATTTATACCCTTACCACGTGCTCGGGTCTCACTACCACAACCTGACCTTCATGATTGCAATGTAAGGCACCAGAAGAGGATGTCGCGAACGTGACATTACCCCACCATGATCGCGGTTCTGTTGTCCTGCCCAAGAAGTCGCATTCGCAATTTAAAGTATTGTGATCATGGTCTGGCATCACGGCAGCCAGACCGCGATTACAATCTGTGGTCCGCAATCGTAGGTGCACCAAATTACAAGTGAGACTTGGAAAATTTTCAAGTATCTTCCAAGGCCTTGGGATTCATCCACAATCCTGTACATGTAAATGAACTATGTAACCATACCAAATTTAACGTTTCAAATTTAATGGCTCAGTTGAATTTCCATTTGAGGTTGTTTTGATGAAATATGGTTCCCACACCCAATTTTCATTTTCTTAACTTTCTGGCCAATAGGTTGAAATAATCCCGGGTGCCTCGAGACCCATTCTAATGGTCCACCTAGCCTAAAATCAGTATTCCAAAGATGTTGGAATATTCAAATTTACATTTAAGGTTGTTTAACTAAATTTTTCACTCGGTGGCCATTTGGCACCAATAAAGACTTCAAAATAGGGAATTGCCTCTAAAATCCAAATGAACTGCTCGGTAACTAAATTGTCAATTCCAATAATTCATAAATAACTTAGAGCAACTATAAAAGAGCTCTAACATTGAAAATAAGCATAAATATGGAGAATAACCTGAAGGGTCATTACAAGTAGTTGCTATTATAACTCGTAAGTTGGGTCATGATAAATTGGTATAAGAGCCTAGGTTCACTAGTATTGTTGGTACAAGAGAAATTATCTAGTAGAGTCCAGCAGACCAGAACAATGACGTTCATTTCTTATCTTGGGGAGGCTATAAGACATTCTTAGGAGTTCTTCACTTCTTTCACTCACTTCATGGTACGAGTCTGAGTTAGTTTCTAAAACATTCCTTTAGTTTTATTCTTTCGTAAATGGCTAGGTCACATGCTACTTCTTTACGAGACGAGGGTCCCAAGACCAAGCCTAGAGATCTTAACGTTATTTGTGATAACCTAGAGGTTATGGATAGCCCAGGGATGTGTCCCCATCTAGGGTCCAGGATAGGTGGCCTTCGTCAGACCTTATTCCTGTTCTCAAGATAAAGATTCTTCCACCCGAGCCAGTAGTGAGGCAGGGACTAACCCAGGTTATGTCGAGATTTATTTCTTCTTCAGTTCTTAGAGATGCTTTGGTTTAGTTTTTAGGATTGGTTGGTAGTGCGCTCTCTAATGTTGCACAGTCTATAAATTAGAGTGGTACTTGAGGCAAGGAGGACAGCCTGTAGCTGCGACTCTCAGAGTTGAGGTCCTTTTGATGCCAGTAGTTGCTTAACCTGGTCTACCAAGAAGTAAAAGATGTTGGTAGATTCTTGAGATTAGCTCCGCCTAGGTTTTCTGGTGCACCGTGCAAGGATGCATATGAGGTCTTTATTTCTTTTGATGATAACCTCTTTAATTTGGGGAATTACACTACTTTTTAGTTGGACTTGATAGATCAACATTAGTGGAGAGGTCATCTTGATTCCAGGCCATATGGATCTTTTTGTTTATCATGGACTCAATTCTCTGAGATCTTCCTAGAGAAGTACATGACTTGCAGTCTTAAGGATCATTTGAGAGATCAGTTCTTTAGGTTGGATCAAGGCTCCATGGCTGTTGTAGAGTATGAGGCTCAATTTTATGAGTTGGCTAGTCATGCTACTTCTATTTTAACTACTGAGTATGAGAGAGTTTATTGCTTTTTATGAGGATTGATACTTTCTCTTTGCATGTCTACACAGATTTTGGTTGATACGGGTAGGTCTTTTACTGAGGTTTTTGATTATGTTTAGCTTATGAAGGAGATGCATTGTGAGGACTAAAAAGGCAGCGATAGGAGACCTCAATATCAAGGTAGGTTCAGTGGGAGCCATATTAGCTCATAGTTTAGAGGTAGTTATTCTCAAGGTAGGTACCCTCTATATCCGTCGTATCAGTATCAGGTTCAATCTAGTAGACCCATTCAGGCCATGCTTTATATTACTGATGGAGGACAGTCTGGCTCTAGTGATCATCCTAACTAGGATCGTGGTCAATATTTTAGGGGTTCATCTTCTGGCTATACTAGTTGTGATGGTTATTCTAGGTTAGCCAGATCTTCTTGTTTTAGTCCAGTACCTGGGGAATATTATGGTTGTAGAGCTTTTGTTTTTTCTTGAGAGAGTGTCCCAATCATGGAGCAATTATTCCTTCAGCTTAGAGTGTTCTTCCAATCAGGGCAGTTCATCCCTCATCTAGAGGTGGTATGCATAGTCGTAGGGGTAGTCTTCAAGGTTCTCATAGAGATTCTTATGCAGGTAGGATAGAAGATCGGTTAGGATCCCATCCAGGTGGTGGGCATGGTTAGTTGTATTCAGTACCTGCTAGACCTGAGGCTGAGCCTTTGATGTTATTATCATAGGCATAATTTTGGTGTGCCGTCAATCAGATTTTGCTCTATTTGATTCGAGATCCACTTATTCTTACGTGTCTTCTTATTATTCTCTATGATTAGAGTTATTTGGGATTCATTATCTATTTTATTATGTGTATCTACTCCCATGCGTGATTCTTTAATAGTGGATCGAGTTTTCAGATCATGTGTTGTGTCTGTTCGAGAGTTCGTAGATGATTCTTTAATAGTTGATCTTATTATCTTAGACATGGTGGATTTTGACATGATACTAGGAATGGACTATCTATCCTACTATCATGTGATCCTGGATTATTTTTCCAAGACCATTACCTTAGCCATACGCAATATACCGTTGATTGTATGGCAAGAAGTTGTTAGCCGCGAGCTAACAGGGATTATTTTTTATATTTATTCTAGGAGGCTTATTTTGAGAGGTTGTGAGTCTTATCTAGCTTATATTTATGATGTTAGTGTGGAGAGTTCGTGGCTTGACTCTGTTCCTGTAGTTTGTGAGTTTCCTGATATTTTCCCTACTGATCTACCTGGCCTTCTTCCCGAGCATAGTATTGAGTTTGTTGTTGAACTTGAGTTGGGCATGCGACTTATTTCTAGGGCACCTTACCATATGTATCTTGCCGAGATTAAGGAGATAAATTCTCAATTTTAGGATTTTTTTGGTAAGAGTTTTATTAAACCAAGTGTGTCTCCTTAGGGAGCTCCAGTGTTGTTTGTAAAGAAGAAAGTTGGTTCCATTCTTATGCATATTGATTATAGGCATCTTAATAAGGTGACAATGAAGAATTGTTATCTTATGCCTCGCATTGATGATTTGTTTGACCAGCTATAGGGAGCAGCGGTGCTCTCTAAGATTAATTTTAGTTTTGATTACCATCAGTTGAGGATTTGGGCTGGAGATATCCTGAAGATAGACTTTAGGACCCATTACAGCCATTATGAGTTTCTAGTAATGTCTTTTGGATTGACTAATGCCTCAACCATATTTATGGATTTGATGAATTATGTGTTCAGGCCTTATTTGAATTTTTTCTTATGATTGTGTTCATCGATAACATCCGTGTGTATTTGAAGAGTAGAGAGGATCATATGCATCATTTGAGGATTGTTCTCCAGACTTTGAGAGATCATATGTTTTTGTCAAGTTCTATAAGTTAAGGTTTAGGCTTGAGTCAGTGACATTAGTTGGGCATGTAGTGTCCAAGGATGGGACTATAGTAAACCCAACGAAGATCGAGGTCATTGGGCCAGGACTACATCTCTAACTAAGTTTCATAGCTTTATTAGTTTAACCAGCCACTATAGATAGTTCGTCGAGATTTTTTCTACTATTGCAGCGCCTATGACCATATTGACTCAGAAAAATGTTCTTTTCAATGGTTTGAAGAGTGTGAGTCGATCTTTGGAAAGATCAAGTAATTTTTCACTTCAGCTCTTATTTATCTCTTCTTGTTGAGGGTAAGGATTCATCGTATATTGTGATGTTTTTAGGGTTAGTTTAGGTTGTGTATTGATGCAACAGGGTTATGTTATTTCCTATGCATCAAAGCAGCTGAAGGTTCATGAGTGCTACTACCCCACTCATGGTTTGGAGTTGGTAGTGGTAGTTTTCATGTTTAATATTTAGAGACATTATCGTTTGTTATGTATTGTGAGATTTTCACAGATCATCATAATCTTCAGCATCATATGAATCTAAGAGAGCTTAATGGTAGGCAGCGTAGATAGATAGAGTTGCCTAAGGATTATATATCTCTATCTTGTATCATCCAGGAAAGGCGAATATGGTAGTAGATGCCTTGAGCCTGAAGGCAGTGAGTATGGGTAGCTTGGCTTGTATTTCAGTTTCTCAGAGGACATTAACATGGGACATTCAGTCCTTAGCCAACTTGATGGTACGACATGATATTTCAGACCCTAGGAGGATTCTTGCTAGTGTTGAGGTGAGATCCTCACTATTTGAGCAGATTCGAGATCGTCAGTTTAAGGATAAGAGGCTTTGCATCATCCGTGATAAGGTGTTGAATGGTGATTCCAAGAGAGATATCATAGATTATAAGGGCATTTTGAGATTTGACGGCCGCATTTGTGTTTCGAGAGTTGATGACTTGATTCAGTCAATTTTGCATGAGGCTCATAGCTCCAGGTACTATTACCTAGGTAAAGCTAAGATGTAAAGAGATTAAATGCAAAAATATTGGTAGAGTGGTATGAAGAGAGATATGGTAGACTTTGTAGCTCATTGCCTATGTTGTCAGCAGTGAAGGTTGAGCATCAGTGACCTGGTGGTTTGATTCAGAGGTTTCCCATTCCCGAGTAGAAATGGGAGAAGATTACTGATGTGTGAGCAAAAGCTAACACATTTAATGCTTTTTTGGCTTAAAATAATTGTGAAATCTTCAGGAACTTTTGTTGTTTTGATGTGTTTTCTAGTGAATTTGCAGAAAAAGGTAAGAAGATGGAAAATAAAAAACATTGGAGAAAAAGAGTTAAAAACTGAGCAAAAAAAAGAAAGAATCATGGATGACGACATCACTGATACGTCGTCAGCCTTGTGATAGGCTATCAGAGGCAGCGTCAGCCTTAACCAGAGAGTTTAAGTCTGAGAAGAAATTATGATGACATTGGTGAGATGGCGTCAAAGAGCTGATAAGGCTTCACGAAGGGCGTCAGCCTAAACCAGAGAATTGAGCTTGAAGAAGACATCTGGCGACGTTGGTGATACGCCGTCAAATCAGTGACACGGCGTCATCCACATCATCAGCCTAAGATAGAATTTGAAGACAACTGGAGCAATTCTGACGCCATCCATGATAAGGCGTCAGATCCTTGACGTGGCTTTAGTGACGGCGTCACCTAATCCAAGATTTAATTGGATTTGTTACTTTATTTCCATAATTAGGGTTAAGTATAAATATGAGTTTTTAGGGTTTTATTCAGAATCTTTTAAAACTTTTTGGTGAACTTTGGAGACATACATATTGCTTCATCGTTTTCACCAATTAGTTCTTATTTTATTTCAATACTTATCAACTATTTGTGGATTTCTTTTTCATGATTCAATTGAAGGAACGACTTGTTGCTTTTCATACATTCGTAAGTTTACCCATATTATCGTGAATTCAACTTGTTCTTTCATTCATCAAATCATGAGCGGCTAATTCCATTAGCTGGAGTTATGAGATCCATGGATTAGGGTTTGATAGGTTACTAGGTATTTAACAGATTCAAAGAGTAGTAGGACGTCTTGAAATTCTGTTGTTTTAACTGAAATCTAATGGTTGCAAACATTAAGTTATTCCTTAGGTTTTATTTGTTTCTAACGGAGAAATAGACTAGAGGTTGCGAATTATCAACAGGGACTCGAAAGCTACCAACCTTCTGTTTAATGATTAATGTCGTAACTGGATTAATCTACCTGATATAAAATCCTATTGGAAATAGATAAGTTATCTAAGTTTAAGAGAATTAGATAATAAATTGTCTGGTGAGGTCGAGAGATAAGTCAGATAGTATCGTTGTCAGGGATATTTTGTTGTTTCTACTTACTTCAAGAATCCCAAGCATTACCTAGTACCTGTCAATTCCCAAAATCCATGGTGAACATAACTCTGGTTTCCTATTTATATTGATTACAAACACTAAAATATTGAAAGTGACAATTAACTCTCTGTGAAACTTAAACCCCCATTTTCGGAAACATTAAACTACCAGTAAAGTATTTCGTACGCAAATTAAAGTTCACACCCTATTACCTGTGGGATTAGACCCCAACCTAGTTGGGTTTTATATTGACAACGATTGCTTACACCCATTCAAGAGTGTAATTTGAGTGTTATCAAAAATGGCATCGTTGCCGGGGCATATGGTTGTAGACTAAAAGTTTGTGCGTGAAAATTTGCTGATAGTTTAGTTTCCTTGATTTAGGTTTATTTGTTGTTTTTGTCTGTTTCAGATACTGTGTTGTTTATGCCAAAAACAAGAAGTTTTGGAGAACCGCTATTGCCAATCAATCCGGAACCTCAACTAATAGGAAGAATGGTTGAACAACAGGAAGCAGAAAGGCTAGCTGCTATGGCCAGGGCTCAGGTGAATGTGCAGAATTTGGGTCAACAAGCACGTCACGAAAACCCTGATGATGAAGACTTAGGTGATGAGGAATTGTTGAATCCTCAAAACCCAAGGCGAGCTGAGCAAGTTGCTGCACCAGTGCAGCGAAATGTCAATAAAAACCATCTAGTCCGAGGAATATATGGTCAAAAGCCTATTCAATATGAGGCTGATGAAGATGATAAAGGAATGGACGGAGCTGGTGCAATAGGTGTTATCATTCCTCCACCATTGGCACCAGGTGCAAAATTCAGCATAATAAGTACCATGATCTAACTCCTGAATCTGAAGGGGTTATTTGGAGGCTTGCCTGGTGATGATCCAAACATGAATTTGGTGAACTTCATCACCATTTGCAAATCTTTTGACAATCCGGGAGTGAGCCAGAATGCAATCAGGTTGAGGTTGTTTTCTTCGTCTCTGTCTGGGGAGGCAACAATGTGGCTGAATGAGTTAGAGCCCGATTCTATAACCAACTGGAGACAGATGAAATATATGTTCCTAGAACGGTTCTTTCCACCCTCCAGAAGGGTACAATTGAGGGACAAAATTAGAAACTTCAGACAGCTTCCGACTGAAGCACTACATGAAACCTGGGAAAAATTTAAGAAGAAACTTGCACAATGTCCGAACCACAATATGATGGACTTGCATTTGATGGAGACTTTGTACAGAGCCTTCAACTCTGTGACAAAGCCAATTGTTGACAACGCTGCAGGTGGTTCGTTCATTGATCTTTCTTTTCTAAATGCTTCTGACATGCTGAATAGAATGACTAAACAGAGTCGGGTTTAGCACACTAAGGATTCTGTAGAGGCTAGCTCGACTATTGCTGGTGGTATAACAGTGGAGTAGCATAGAAGGGATGAGGAGCGAGATCAGTACATGGCCCATTTGAAGACGCAGATAGATTTGGTGGCCAAGTACTTGCTATCTTGCAAGACTGAAATGGTTAAAGTTGTGGAATCTCAGGTACTATGTCTACAGGTTCTGATGCGGAGACAAACTATATAAGTAATCAGGGGGGTTTCTGAGGCAATAGCCAAGGTAACCAAGGTCGGACTTTCTATGACAAACCTGATTATAAAGATAGGGAGCAGGGACACTGGAGAAACAATAATGACAGGAGTAGTTTGTAGATTCCTTCTGGTGGTCGGGATGCTGCGACAACTAGTTATGGCAAGATGTCCATGAAGGACATGATGGAAAAGCTGTTGAAGGGAGTTGAAGCTACCAACTCAGGGGTAACTACGATGAAGAGTGTGTTTTCTACCCACAGTCAGTTGGTTAGCTCATACTCTGCTTCTATTAAGAAGCTGAAGCAACAGATGAGCCAACTTTCTGCTACTTTGAACCAGAGAAAAGCTGGTACTTTACCTAGTGATACAGTTCAGAACCCGCAGACTGACGGCTCTTGTATGGCGACTACCACTCGGAGTGGTAAGATGTTATCTGGCCCTTCTATGGGCAAAGCTGTAGAGAATAAGGTAAGTGTCTATGAACCAAAAAGAAATAATCCAGTGGAGTCTGAGAAGCTGGATGGTTTTGTTGACATTTCAGAGAGAGAAGATGAAAAGGAAGGGGAAGTGGTATTGAAAGAAATGCCAAGACCACCACCTCTCTTTCTTCAGAGATTGAGGAAGAAAGTAGATAACGAGAAATTTAGCAAATTCATGGCAATACTAAAACAACTGATAGTGAATGTGCCATTGATGGAGGCACTTGAGAAAATGCCAAACTATACTAAATTTATGAAGGAATTGTTAACAAAGAAGCGAAAAGTAAGTTGTGAGCCGGTGGACAACATCCACCACTGTAGTGTTGTTTCTTCACAATCCTTAGTGCAGAAAAAGCATGATCCTGGAGCATTTACCATACCATGCACAGTTGGATCCATGAAGTTTACCAAAGCTTTATATGACTTAGGAGCAAGTATTAATATGATGTCACTTGATATCTACAAGAAGCTTGGACTGGGGGAACCTGCCCCCACAACGATGTGTCTTGTGATGGCAGACAGATCGGTGAAGCGGCTAGTTGGTATATTGCACGATGTGCCGGTAAATGCGTGCCTATACACATAGGCTGAAATTCGATCAAGTTCAAATGTTGTTTTAGTTCATAAATCAAATCAATAAGATACTCAAAATTACTTCTCTACCTTTAATCTTGAAAGCACTCTTTAAATTAATAAATATTAATTTATTGACTAAATAATATTTCTATAAAATAATAGTAATATTTCATGGTTCAATAATATTAATTTAGAAAGATTTTACTGTATAATTAGTCCAATTTAATAACAGTAATGGTGGACCGAGATATTATCAGACGATAAAATTAAATTTTGAATGTTTTTAATAAATCCTAATAATACTAGTACCAGTAAAAAAGAATTACTGCTCAAACCATAGAAATATGTATGATAAGATGGAGATAACGCAGTAATTTTCTCGTTTCCCTATATATAGGAGATCCCAAAACTTGATTTGAAATTTGGAAGGCGGCAAAAGCGTTTGGTGCACAACAGAAATCAGAAAGATGAGAGAGCATCATGTTCAAACTCCATTGAAGGAGCTGGGAAATCGGCGATCCAAATCCATCTCCTCCGATCAAGCTAAGAAGCCTCCTCTCAAAGTACACATAACATTTTTGCTTTAAACTATGCATCACTGTTTTCTCTTGTTATACATATTCATGTTATTGATCTTATTTTGTATGTATGCAGACCACTAGGAAGAACTTGAATTCTATCTTTGAATCACAAGCTCTATCGTTTTCTGAATCATCGATAGACAGTTCTCTGATTTCCTCTGCTATTTCAGATGATCAAAATCTACTCACTGAATCCGCTGCCGAGGTAATACCGAAATGCGTCCCGCTTCATCAATTTTCTAGCTATATATCTATGTTTTTCATCACTAATTGTATTTTTCACAGAAACGTAACAGCGACTGAGCAAGTTCCTACAACTAGACTCCAACATCTTCTCTAATTTTTTTTATTTTTTTAAAAAAATAAAATAAAATTTCAAGTGTTTTTCGTTCACTGAAACCGCGGTTGATATATTTCAGGATGTGTGTGCGTTTGTCTCTTTGTGCGAATTTCCATCAGTAATTTGTACTATTCACACAAAATTGAGTTAGCTGAGTCCGTTCATTAAATCCAAAATTCGTGCCTAATTTTTTGAGCTTTCATTGATTTCCAAGTGTATTTTCTCTCTATTTAGATATTTTGAAGTTGTGTTCGGCCACAAACTTTGTTAGAGTTTATGATCCAAATTCTGTTGATCCGGCCCCGAAAAGTTCGTGGTGCGATCTATGTTTGTGATTTTTTGTGGGATCTGTGGTGGTAGCGTAGGGATTGGGCAATAGGCCGGATCCCGAAGTCCACTGATCCCACTGGGGTGCAGGGGCTTCGCCTCGCAGTATGGACCTGTATGTTTTTGGGCCTAGGATTTATTTGTACGCACGTATTATATAAGTGCGATTTAGTGGGTTGTTTTGGACGATTTTAATACGTCATTGAGACTTTCGTCTCCTCATTGTACTCCTCTCCATTATAGTGAATTCCTCCGACTCTGCCCGTGGTTTTTTCCGTCAAGAGTTTCCATGTAAATCTGTGTGTCTTCTTCTTGTTTTCTTTTGCTTTGTGGTATTGCTTATTCTGTCCGAACATAACAAACTCCATTTTCACTTTTCATCAGTACAGTGTGTATCTATTTGTATCACAATTGCTTATGCTTTAAATTTTGAGATGTTTGAATTGAGTTCCATGTCTGCGAGATTCACTATTCCTTGTAGTATTTAAGATGTAACTTTCGGATCCCGATTCTTCCCAGGACTTCTTCTTGATTCCAGAAACTTCTCCTTCGTCAGAGGTAGTGGATTCTCTTGCTGAGCTGAGTCCTTCGTCATTAACACTAACTTCAGATAAATTCAAAGAATGCACTGGTTCGAATAACAGTAGTGGAATTTCACAAATCAGTGATGCGAAATTTGGTTTTGTTGAGGCCGAAATGGCAGTAAAGTGCCTAAGAGAAGCTCAAGTGCAGGTGGTGAATGCAACAGATATTGATATTCGTTATAAGAAGCTTATTGATGCTGTAATGAACACTGTTGCTGAAGAGTTCTATGGACTGCCAGAAGACAAGGACTGGATTAATGCCATTGTATCGAAGAAATTCCATTTGGTTACACTGACTTTCTTGCTGTGGATAATTGCTGTTTTCATCAGATTGTTCTTTCGTATGGGCGAAAATGAGTCTTTCTACGGAACTCTACCTACCTAAATATGTTGCTATCGCAGTGGTTGATGGTTGCAGGTATATTTCTCTATTCACCTATCATATAAGGACTCTTCATTTTGCACAGATGTATTTCGTGTCAAACATATACGAAACAATTATTTGTAATTCTGTTTTGAATCTTCATTTTGGCATTCGGTATGACTTGTGTGAACAATAACTGTGTCGAGCGTGGAAGGTATGTGTTAAGTAATTTGAACACCGCGATTAGATCAAGTGCTTTGATTTTGCGTGAGCTTCAGAACATTCTGAAGCATTTTGCTAGATATCAGCTGCTTATCTGATTGTTAGCTGGGAACTAATGCAATTGTGGGAATTGAATTTGATAAGATGCAAGAATCTCTGCTGATCTGTTTATGTTTCTTGCTTGCTTGTTCTTCTATGCTAGTATTAATGTGCGCCTGCTACTCTGGAATTGTTCTGTACTTCTGTTACCAAGGGCTAATTGATTGGAGGTTGACTTCTATTAACAAAGTAAGTCGCATAACTTTATGCATTCCTTTAACCTCTAATTAAGACGGGACAACAACAGGAAGAGTAGAAGGCTGCCCATTCTGTGTCATTGCCATTAAGAAATGTCTCAAGTGAAAGTGGACAGTAAATGACACCAAACATATAGGTAGTTTATGCTGGCTTCTTTGAAAATGTGCATATGTGAAAGTGAAATTTGCTCCATATGATGCAACTTCCAGTACTTGTAAGGAACATTGCTGTGGACAATGTTGATCAACGTAGATGCTAAAAGTGAAAAACAAGAATTGAGAGACTATTGATGCAGTCCATCTCGGTCCTTGCCATTTCTTTCTCCTTGGTTCAAGACAAACGCAGCACTTGCGGATTACTTTTGTGACAGCGTAATTTTCTGAAATTAGAACAACTCAGGGACTAATCAAGTTCACGTTGGAAGATGGAAACACTATTAGTTCGAATTTATAAAGTGAACACCTCTACTTAGTCTTTTGTCATCTGAACCCCTCAACTCATCAATACATAACATTTTAAATCCCTCTAAGTGTTGTCAAGCTTATGTGACATTAAGGTCACTGAATTGTACAAAGCGTGTGTGGCTGCGGGTGGGACGTCATTTTTACATTAAAATAATTTTAAAAAATAAAAAAGGGTGCCCCCGCCAACCCCAAGAATCTTTTTTTATTACATTAAAATAATTTTAAAAAATAATAACCCCCCCCCCAAATTCACCACCACTACAGCCCCTCCCCTCAAACAAAAACCTTTATTTTAATATTTAATTTCTTATGTGGCATTTAAAAATAACGTGAAATTTAATGCAGTATTTAAAAATGACGTGAAAATTGACATGGGGACAGTTGTATTATACACACCAAAATAGGAATTTAAAATGTTGTGTTTTAATGGGTTGAGGAGTTCAAATGACAAAAGGCTAAATAGAAGTATTCACTTTACAAACGCAGACAAGTGTAAAGATCCACTAGACCATTTCACCATTCTTTATTTTTATTTTTGGGCGGGGGAACTTCTTTCTTTATTCTTCGTTCGTCCCTCTCTTTTATGACTTTCGATTCCAATACCAGTTGAAATCATTTCTATTGCCTTACTATGAATAAAAACTAATGCATTCTATAATATTTTGATCAATAATTGTTATCTAAAACTGAAGTTTAAAATACATACAATTCTCGCAAGTATTTCATCCATAAGACAAGATATGGGAAATCTTACATCAGTTAATTTACCACCTAATTGGTAAAAAATTGACTCTCCACCTTGTAATTCCTCTCCCATTTCCCATTTCCCCTTCCCCCAATTTTTTTTTAACAAAAATAAACGAGATGCATGATCATTTTGGTAATGATTTTGACTCGAGAGTGAAATATGTTAACCGTATGTTGTTAGACGTAGAGCTGATGTAACCAAAATCATCTAGCGACTATGGTCCTAAGCTCACGACACTTACCCTCACCAAACATTGGTTTAAAGGAAAAACTCATTGGTTTAAAGGAAAAACTCAAAGTGCGTACAGAAACTGGACCAATGTGAAGCAATCTGTCCAAAAGAAATTTTCTTCACGCAAACAGGGAGGACCACGGAACGAATGGGCATAATTCCGACTGCTGAGGTTGACATTTTAATGGACTGTCTAATTGATACTTTAGGTAAGTTGAGCAGTTGCAAGTACGTACAGATAAGATGAGACACATTTGCCAGTATTATGTACCTCCCAGTACTAGCTAGGAACGACATCAAATAATTGCAAGATGTTAAAAACTTACTGAGAGACCACATCTTTAAGAATCAAATCCAAAGTTGTTCACGATAAACTTTAGTTCCAAATTGCAATAGAGCTCATTGATGTTCCTCCTTTATTCCAAAACAAACATGGTTAATTTTTTTATTTTTTTTTGGTTGAAATATAGAGATATGCAACTTACGAGTAGAATGCACTTCTAAATAAAATTGTCTGTTACCATTTGATGCAACCAAAAGGAGGTCCTCATAAATATTCTTATGAAATCTATTCCAAAACTAGAACTTCAGAAAAAAAAATACAGTGCATACAGAATGAATTTTTCCGAGTCTTCTCAGGTATAGAATTTTTTTCTAAAGGCATGTCGAAGAATTTCGCAGCTTAAAACTTGACAAAATTGCCTCAACTCTATGGTGCAATTGACAAATAAATAACCAAGGAAAAAAGAACTCAGCTCCAAAACCTACTAATGAAACCTTTCTTATCTTTCTTCATACGAGCATCCAGTGATGGGAACTCAATGAGGTTATAAGCCAGGTCCAATACGATGGGATTACGAGGAACTGACTGGAAGGCAGGTGGAAAAGTTTCAATTCGAGGAACAACCTTCATGTTGGCTCCACCAACAGCTGATTCGTACATATCCATTTTTTCCATAAGAAGTTTCTCCATCTGAAAGAATTAACGTAAATTACACCCTTCAGGGAAATCAGAAGAGCACAAACGGAAATGGAAGCAGAAACTAGACAAACAAGAAAAGGAAGAATACAAAATATAATGTCTAAAAGCAACCCCGAACAAATAAGGATATGATAAAGGACCCAGTTCTTGGAATATAAAACAGATAGGCAATCAATTGACATGGAATTAATGACACAGAAGTAGCATGAACACTTTAAGTAGCTACCACATATCGAATATAAAAAATTTATCAAGGTTATTTGTCATACTTGGTGCTTCATACATTCAGGTTACCCTAATGTGTACCAAACTAAAACCAGAAGAGAATGGGAAAGATTACGGTAGCTTATATAGAGCTACCAAGAAAATATGTCCAGCGGCTGGGAGCATCTGTGTAGTACTAAATGGATAAAAACCTGAAATGAACTGTAAAACTGAAATTTCTACGAGGGAGAGGGGGGCGAATTTGTGCCAAACACAATGCTGAACTGCTCAGAGAGAATTATCAGTGAAGAAACAACACCATTTTTACTTTTTCTGTGAGACTTTTTTTGGGGGACATAAGCAGAATTATAACACCAGAAGATATTCCCTCTGCATTATCATTTCATGAGTTGAAACCTTTTCTAGCACAAACACTTGAAAAGCAACAGAACTAACAACTTCATTTCACAATCATACACAGAAAATGCAGTATCCTCTGAGGAATCATGCACACAATATGCCTATTAATGCTTCTGTTAAGATAAGCGAGAGGCTCATCTAAAGTTAACTAGATTTTGAATCACCAAGAATTCAAACTATATTTTTCCAACTCTCATGATTCACATACTACAGCAGTCAATAATTATTCTTCAGAAAAAATCCAAACTTTCTGTCTTCAATGTTATCAAACCCAATCAGAAAAAGGTCATAAAAGAAGTTGGTTAGAAGTAGTTCAATGACTAAGAAAATCTTCATGCATTTCTTCCCAAGTTTCATATGGTAATCTAAGAATATGTGGTTCCATATGCACCAAGAACATCAAAGAAACGTGAATATTAGAACAAATTAACTAATGGGAATGATTGCAAAAGTACTTAACAGACATATGGAAGGCCAAATCATACCTTCTTATCAGCTCCAGTCAATGAGATATTTGATATCTTTTTCGAGAGATTTTCTGGAGCATTTTCCTCCTCCATAATTCCTTTGGCGTGCTCAACACAGCTGTTAGATCTGATCTCATTATAAAGTGTTCTCAGTTCCTTGATCATGACCTGATACAGATGGGGAGAGAAAAATGACAAAAGGAGAAACGGAAATTCACACTCGTATTACTGATTGAAGCGACATAAGTAGAAAAATATAACAATGCTATAATTATGCATGAGAATTTACGACTTATATATAAGAGAGAGTCAGCAGCTGAAGGTCAACCTGGCTGCTTAAAGTCATAAAATCCATTTTTTTGACATTTTAGTCATTTTGTCTTACTTTTGTGCATTGTTTACTTCTAATATAGGCTTCAGTACCTTGTTGTGTACTTCAATAACAACATACCCAGTGTAATCTCAAAAGTGGGGTCCGGGGAGATTGTACGCAAACCATACTCCCTACCACTATCATGGGATTAAATGACGAAAACACCAGGAATCTTTTGCTAAAATGCCAAGCACGTCCTGCCTTTTACAGCACGGGCCCAGGAGGCTTGTTCAAACTGAAAGCTTTGAAGGAGACAATCAAAGAATCGAGCAGAACTATCCAAGGTAATCGGGGATTGCAGAAATAAGATATCCTTAGTCAACTGACTGAGCTGAAGGAAATTAAAGATCAAAGGTTGTTGTCTGAAGATGAGGTGGATAAGGAGGTCTACTTAAAGGCAGTTATATCTGTGGAGTTTGAGGAGAGAGCTAGAGAGGAAGTGGCTTGGAGCAAAGATCCACAGTATTGTGGCTTAAAGAAGGAGACAGAAATATCAAATTCTTTCATAAAACAGCCAATTGTCACAGGAGGTACAACAATATTGACAATTTGTCAATAAATGGAACCATCATAGTGGAACGTGCTGAGATCAAAAGGGAGATCATAGAGTTTTACCACAATTAAAATTTGTATTCAAAATCAAAAGCTTGGAGACCACATTCTAACTTCAGCTCAGGGCCCTTGTTCAGTAAAGAAGACAACATCATGTAATAGAGTCAGTTTGGGGAACATGAGATTAAAGATTGTGTCACGGCAGGTGCTGGGGACAAAGCACCTGGTCCTAATGGTTATTCAATGGCATTTGTATCAATTGTTGGGATGTGGTGGGTAAAGACATGGTAGCTGCTATCCAGTACTTCTATCAGCATGGTTACTTTGAGAAGAGATTTAATGCTACCTTCATAGCTTTGATTCCAAAGAATGTGGGAGTACAGGAATTGAAGGATTTTAGACCTATCAGTTTGATAGGGGGCATTTACAAAATCATTTCAAAGCTCTTGATTGAGCCACTTGAGAAGGTAGTGTCTATATTGGTGGATGCCCATCAAATGACATTCATCAAAGGTAGACAGATTATAGATGCCATCTTGATAGACAATGAATGTGTGGATGTGAGGAAGATCAGCAAGATCCCTAGCATTTTATGCAAGTTAGATATAGAGTTGACATATGATCACTTAAACTGGGAATTTCTGTGGAAGTCACTAGAGAACAAGGGCCTTGGGGGGAAACGGATCACCTGGTTGAAGTCTTGTGTTACTACAGGGAAATTCTCAGTTTAGATTAGTGGTGCCCTCTGGTTTCTTTCCTCCAGAGAGACGATTGAGATAAGGGGATCCCCTCTCCCTTTTTCTCTTTATTTAGCAGTGAAGGGTCTTGAGGTGAAATTCTCATTTTTGATTAAGGTTCTCCCACTGGTTTCTTTCCTTCAGAAAGAGAATTGAGACAAGGGAATCCCCTCTTCCCTTTTCTCTTCATTTAGCAATGGAGGGTCTTAATGACACGACATGTTAAAGAGAACTCAAACAAACAGATGGATAAGGCGTTTTAATGCTAAGATGGGTGATAGTCGAGGGTTGTCCATATCCCATCTTCAGTGTGTTGATGATACACTAGTGTATTGTGATGCAGAAAGGGATCAACTGAAATATTTTTTTTTGAGAAAGGTACCTTTTTATCTATATATCCACAAGTGTACTACATCAAAAATGTGTAGTCCCCTTTCCAAAAGTATTACATCACAGAAACTATTTGATTCCTATTTGTACTTTTTGTTACAAATAGTCTAGAACATCAAAAATATCTTCTGTTTGTCCTAACAGTTTCTGTTCACACCAAAAATAATAAAGAGCTAAACAATTCATCTTAAAATTCTGTAAATTGTTCTGTTTGCCCTCAAAACACCTTTGATTTCTTTCTTTCCATATTGTCCACCATATACATGCCGGGACAATCTTCCATCTCTCCTCCTTTTCTGTAGTATTTCCCACTCTGATCCAGTTTTACCCAAGTGATCCTCCTTAGGCTGATGAATATCCTTCAAAGCTGATCCGCCCATTTGCAATGTAAAAAGAGATGGTTAACTGTCTCGGCTTGTTCCCCACATAAATAGCATCTAGAACATAGTTGGAAACCCTTTTTCTTCATATTTTCTTGTGTTAACACTGCTTCCTTAGCCAACAACCGGGAGAAACAGTTGACTTTATAAGGGATTTTGACCCTCCATATCATCTTCCATGGCCAGAGTTCTTCTCTTCTTTGTGAGATGGTGAGATCTTTGTATGCAGAGTTTACACTGAAAACCCCTTTACTTTACTGCCAATCTTCCATACTATTGTGTCCTCTTTCCCTGTTAGATTGTTAAATGATTCCATAGTATTGTAGAAAGCACCTATCCTCTCCATCTCCCAATCATTTAAATTTCTCCTAAGCTGCAAATTCCATCCCTGTCCTGTCCACATTTCAGATACAGTGGCCTGCTGCTGTTGTTGTAGGCTTAGGATGTGAATGTCTAGGTAAAGCTGCTTCAGCTGCTTCAGGGGCCTCTGATCTATCCATTTGTCCTCCCAAAATGATACTTTCTGACCATTCCCTACTTTGAAACTCAACCTGGATAAGACTAGTGGCCAAAGATTCCTAATGGATCTCCAAATGCTGCATCTGTATGGCGTAACCACCATTAGGCTCCTATTTTGCATTTTCATATCCCTGATCCTCATTCCTCCTCCTTTCTTACTTTTTATTACCACCTCCCATTTGACCAAGTGAAATTGTTTCTTGTCTTCATTCCCCTGCCAGAGAGTTTCTTCTCAGGACATCTATCCTCTTTATCACATTGATTGATGTTGGGAAAACAGACATCATATATGTTGGAAGTGCATCAAGCACACTATTAATCATAGTCAATCTACCTCCCAAAGAGAGCTATTGGCTCTTCTAATGGGTAAGCTTCTTCTCACACTTTTCAATTACCCTATTCCAGATCCCTTTAGACTTGCTTTTGGCTCCCAAAGGCATGCCTAAATATATGGTTGATAGCTCACCCACTCTGCCACCCAAGATTGCTGCCAAATTGTCCACTTCTGCCACTTCATTTATAGGATAAATGAAACTCTTTCCCCAGTTGATGTGTAAACCAAAAATAGCTTCAAATATGATGAAAATCACCCTTAAGAATAACATCTGGTCCTTCTCTGCTTCACAAAAGACTAGAGTGTCATCTGCATATTGCAAATGAGTTATTTCCAGGTTGTTTGCTGCCCTGGTGCCAACCTGAAAACCCCTGATCCAAGATCTTTCCTTAGCCGTCTGAATCATGTTGCCAAGTCCTTCCATTGCTAGGATGAAAAAGAAGGGAGACAGGAGGTCTCCCTGTCTCAAGCTCCTTTGTGAAGGGAAAAAACCACTGGGAGTTCTATTGATTAGTACAGAAAATTTGACTGTACTAATGCAATATTTCACCCTGTTGATCCATTTAGCTTCAAATCCCATTCTCTGCATCATAAGGATCAAAAAGTTCCAATTCAAGTGGTCGTAGGCCTTTTGTATGTCTAGCTTACATAGAATCCCCGGCTTTTTGCTTCTTTGTCTAGACTCGACACACTCATTTGCTATCAACAATGTCAATGATTTGCCTTCGTTTAATGAATGTCATTTGTTATCTGTACACAAGACTATGTATAACTTTCTTCAGTCTTTCTGCCATGAGCTTGGCTATGATCTTGTACACCCCTCCTACCAAGCTTATAGGTCTGAAATCTTTCAACTCCATAGCCCCTACTTTCTTAGGTATTAGAGCTACAAATGTGGCATTGATGCTCTTCTCGAAGATTTCTTCCTTGTGAAAATTTTGTACTGCTGCAACTAGGTCAGTGTTGATGGTTTCCCAACATTGGCTAAAGAAAGCCATGGAAAAACCGTCAGGTCCTGGTTCTTTGTCACCTGCATATGCTTTTATACTCTCCAGAATTTCTTGTTGCCCAAATGGTGCCATCAGTAAGCTATTTTCCTCTTCTCCGATCATTGGACAGTTCCTCATGTCAAGATGTGGTCTCCAGTCTTTTGGTTTAGAATACAGCTTCTCATAGTAACTTATTATCTCCTCATGAACCTCTTCTGCTTTTGTCAGGATCACACCCCTTACTTTTAACTTATCAATTGTGTTTGTACTCCTGTGTGCATTGGCAGTTCTATGGAAAAAGCCAGTGTTCCTATCCCCCTGCTTTAACAATACCACCCTAGACCTTTGCCTCCATTCGATTTCTTCCCTGTTGGATGTCTTCAAATTTCATATTCAGAGTTAGTCTAGAGGTTATTTCTTCTGCCTCTAAAGCTCTATGTTCCTGCGTCTCCTCTAGTTCAGCTAGTTGTCTCAACACCTCTTGCTTTTGGGCTCTCAAGTTTCTCGAGACAGTTTTGCTCCACTCTTTCAATTTCCCTTTCAATGCTCTAAGTTTTGTAACCAAGATATAATCTGATTTCCTGCTGCAATTAAAGGAATCCCACCACCCCTTTACTCTCTCCTTGAAGCCATCCGTCTCCAACCACCCATTCTCAAACTTGAAATAGGATTTAGTGGTCTCCCAATCACCACATTGTAACATTATGGGCGAGTGACATCAACTGAAATATTTGTGTCATTTTCGTCCTGTTTGAAGCCATCTCAGAACTTCATATCAACTGGGGTAAAGCTTCATTTACCCATAAATGAGGTGTCTGGAATCAACAGTTTAGCCAATATAATCAACAGTTTAGCCAATATATTGGGTGCCAGAATAGGAGAGTTGCCTTCCATTTATCTGGGATGCCTGGGAGCTAAGAGTAAGTCAAAGGGGGTATTTAGAATTCCGTGCTGGAAAAATGTGAGAAGAAGCTTGTCAATTGGAAGAGCCACTATTGTTCCTTAGGAGACAGATTAATACTCATCAACAATGTGTTAGACGCCTTACCAACTTATATGATCGTCTCGATTCCTCATTCTGGTCGATGTTCTGACAAATTGGATGCTATTAGAAGGAACTTTCTTTGGCAAGAAAACTGTGCATAATAAAAAGTTTCATTTGATAAAATGGGATTCTGTTTTAACTAGCACGAAGGAAGGTGGTTTTCAGATAAGGAATTTAAAATATCACAATCATAGTCTTCTATTGAAATGGATGAGGAGACGGGAGATTTTCTTTGAGGAGCAATCCTATGAAAAGAAACCTGCAAGAAAAGATACGGGATGGAGGATTTCTGGACTGTCACGATTGTAGTGCATCCTTATGGAGCTGGTGATATGGAAAGTAAAGTGTCCCTTCAAGGCAGCATGTTTCACATGGTTACTGGCTAAACAGGCTGCTTTGACTTGAGTTAATCTCACGAAAAGGGGTCTTCACTTGTGTTCTAGATGTTCCTTTTGTGGAGCTGAGGCTGAGACAATAAATCTAATAAATCATCTCTTTTTACACTGTAAAGTGACTCAGAAACTATGGCAATTTTTCATCAACCTAAGGGGTATCAGGTGGTCAACGCCAAGGAACATATATGGCAATTTTTCATCAACCTAAGGGGTATCAGGTGGTCAATGCCAAGGAACATACCTGAAGTCTTAGCTTGTTGGATTAGAGTTGGTAATCAGGTCACAAGGAGAGATGGATGATTATACCAGCTTGCATAAAGTGGACGATTTCAGATCTTAAAGATGAATTGTATGTTGTTGTTGTAAAGATGAATTGTATATTGCTTTTCTACTTCGGTGTAAACATGAATATCCTTTAGAAGCTGAGGATATTCCTTGTGCTTTAAATTACTTACGAGTAGATAGGTGACAGGTTTTGCTTTACTGACTACTACTTGTAATTATTACTGGAATACACCACTGATGTAGTGTGTGTGTGTGTGTGTGTATGTTTTGAGGATAAGAGTTGTACTATTCAGATCTTAAAGATGAATTGTATATTGCTTTTTCTACTTCGGATAAAAAAAATGATTATCCTTTAGAAGCTGAGGATATTCCTTGTGCTTTAAATTACTTACGAGTAGATAGGTGACAGGTTGTGTTTTATTGACTACTACCTGTAATTATTACTGGAATACACCTCTGATGTAGTGTGTACGAGGTTGTACCCATTGTATTGGAGCAGGGTGGGTGAAATGGCGGATCGCTTCCAGAGTCTTGTGTCATACGAAGGTGCTCCCTCGACTTAAAGGCAAGTTCTATAGAGTGGCGGTTAGACCAGCTATGTTGTATGGAAGGAGTGTTGGCCAGTTACGAACACTCACATTCCAAAGATGATGGCGGAGAAGAGGATGTTGCGATGGATGTGTGGGTTTACTAGGATGGATAGGACCAGAAATGAGGTTATATGTGACAAAGTGGGAGTGACTTCGGTAGAAGACAAGATGCGTGAAGCAAGTTGGAGATGGTTCAGGCATGTGATGTGGAGGGGCACGGATGCCCAAGTGGAGATGCAAGAGGTTGGCTATGGATGGATTCAGGCGAGGTAGAGTTACAACTTACCGAGGACATGACTCTAGATAGGAAGATGTGGAGGACGCGTATTAGGGTAAAAGGTTAGTAGGATGAGGGCTGGTGGTTGTAGCGTTTCACGGGTATTATCTTGTTTTGGGGTTTGTGGGTGTTGTTTGTGGTTTCGAGTAGATTGTTCGTGGTATTATTTGGCGGTAATCTTAATTCTGCTACTGTCTGGTGTTTTATTTCTCCCTTTTGTCTCTTGTTCTTATATAATGTCTTTTCCTATGTTGTTTGGTCTCGAGTCGGGTTTATCGGAAACAGCCTCTCTACCTCACCTCTGAGGTAATGGTATGGACTGCTTACATTCTACCCTCCCAGACCCCACTATGTGGGAATATACTGGGTATGTTGTTGTTGTATTTGGATTGCTATTTTCTATATTTGAGTACTTTCCCAGGACCAAAGGACCAAAATACTATGAACTAAATAAGGATTCATAAAATTCAGAAACAAATTGAATTAGCTATTACATTTAAATTTTTAGTAACATACTAAAAACAATTGTAAATATTAAAGAGTATAGAGATGCATTACTAAATTTAAAACCATAGAAGTTTATGTCACATTTTATCCCTTGAGGAGAATTTAATCAACCTACGTTTAATATTGTAGAAACTGTAGTATACTATAAGTTAAAAGCAAGACGAACTTGCTAGCTCGTCCTATAATATGCAGCTAGGAAGCTCTATAAATGAACATTTAGAGCACAAGCACAATCAATGTAATATAAGAAAAAAAGTAGGTAGTTAGACTGATAAAGTGCTTACCTGATCAGCAGCATTCGCGGACTGCAGTTTCATAAGAGCTGCATCAGCTAAAGAACGAGCTCGGGAGTACAAGGCATAAGCTTCTGTCCTCTTTCCTGCCAAACTGTAGGACTTGGCTAAGTAGAAGCACCTGGAGGGAAATTGAAATAAAAGCTTTTAATTGTTTTCAAACAAGAAAATATAAATTCTAAGAATACATTCAAGATACACAAAGCTACAACCGAGACCCCAGTAAGATCCTGAAAAGCTAAGATGACTAGCGCTTCATGGGAGAAGAGAGGGAAGAGGGGCAAGAGGACTTAACAACAAGACCCTATTACAGTGCAAAAGCAAAATTATTTTTCAGAACAGGCTTAAAATAAGAGGATCAGTAAGATTGCTAATGTCTAGCAAGAAGTTGAAATGAGTGCACCAAACTACAGGTCTACCACATCAAATTGAACAAACTTAGCACATGAAAATACAAGTGTGGAGTGAAACTCAGTCCAAGTCACGAATTTACTGAAGGAGGCAAATAGATTATCCAATGATGTCCATCTAAGATGATGAACATTTATTAAACTTTAAATAGATACTGGCACTTGAACCACAATTTCAAATTATTCTAAACAGGCAAAGTACAATCTTAGATAAAACTGACCCATAATTTCATTGATCATCACTTAAGCATTTTGTACATTGAAGTTGTACAACTTCCTTATCTGGGACACAAAATATTAGTTTTAGATGGCTAAAAGAAGTGCAAAAACCGTATGAAGATAGTTTTCACTCTCCCCCTCTCACCAGAAACTTCATTTCATCTAGCACTTCATGAAAAGAAACAATACAACAACATATCGAGTATAGTCACACAAGTGGGTTCTCGAGAGTGTAGTGTGTACACAAACCTTATACACAAACCTTACCCCTACCTTGGGAGGTAGAGAGGCTGTCTCCGTCTTTCTGATAGGACCCTTGGCTCAAAGAAAACATTTCATTGGATGAAGTAATCAAAGTCAAACCTTTCTGCTCGGAAAACCATACTTTTCAGCTCACACTCTTCAGCTAAGGCAACTTCTTCCAATTTTCTGTCTCTACCAGAACTAACTAGATCAGAAAGATCAGCAGTATTCTGCACCAGATAAAGCAGTTAATGGTGCAGTCCAATAGCCATATAAGTGAGCCTTTGTCATATTGCCAATTCTGATTTAAAGTGCACTGATTAAGAATGTAATTAAAAAATAACAATCGATGATTGTTACCTGTAACAGTAAATCATACAGCCGAACAAGCTCCTCAGGCTTTGTGACCTTTTCATTTTTATCATCACGGACCTTGTTGAGCTTACTTTTAGCAATTTTAACTAGCAACTGGTTCCGCTCAATGGTTCGCTGTCCTAAAATTGCACCAATGGCTTTATCCAGTCCACTTAACTCATCCTTCACATTTTCTGAATTAGCAGCCGTGACCTAGAAGAAAACCCATGTGTAAGATAAACCAATTCAGGACTTCAATTTGATGTTTGCAATATCAAGATCAACTTGAAATTTTCAAGAGTCGGTTACTTCCATGTAATATAAGTAGTAGTCTCTCACCAGATCATTCCGGATGCAGCTCCTGGCTTCGTGATATGCTGCAAATATTTTGTCATATAGCACAAGTTTCTTTTCTGCTGGAAGAGAATCAGCGGCTGACCCATGGACATCTTTCTCCAGTTCCTGGGCTGATGAATGGCACAGTGCATAATATAAGCTTGAAATAAAGTTAAAACCAACATGATGTTTTAAAGGCGCATATGCAAATATGCAATTAGTTGACCAAAATTCATAGTAGTTAAAAGCTACTCCCTCCATTTTAATTTATGTGGAAGTGTAGGAACTATTTTTCAGATTTTGTTATGCATGCCATGATATTTTTGTGGTTCTAAAAAGCATGTCATTATGGGTAAAATCAGAAGTTTAAAGTCAACTTCTTTCCAATAACAGAAAAGTGTCATTCTTTTTTGAACAAACTAATAAGGAAAGAGTGACATAAAATGGAACAAATATAGAGGATTTCACTTGAGATGCAAAAATGAGGAGAAATTTAAAAACTAAATTACGAGACTCCTTTTTCTTGACAAGGTAAATAACTTTTATTAATAATTGAGGAGAAACTAAATTACGAGCCTCTTTTTTCTTGATAAGGTAAATAACTTTTATTAATAATTGGGGAGAACCCCATATATACCGTATACCATAACGAAGAGAACTTACACCAAAATATGGTTCTCAACAAAAGAGATCCAATCCTCTATACAAATAGGGACCTCGTGAGTACACCAAAAAGAAACTAGAGACAACACTATTCTGCATTTTTATAAATTTTTTCGAGCCTCTTAAATTGAAGCCAGTGAAAATTCTCATTTTCCACTCAGGTTTGCAAAAGCAAGAGTGTTGATGCATTTTTTTTGGGTATAATATAAGCATCTGTATACTTCATCCTTTATAAGATAATGGAGCTGTTGCATTATGTGTAACATAGCATTCCTAGTGGACAATTCTTCACAATTTTTGGCTTGCCTCATCTTGTTACATATTTTATACTCCGTTATATTTATCACCACTGTTGCTGGGACTAGACATGCAAATCTGTTAACATCCTCAACAATAAAAGACAACTCCAAAGAGGTTATAGTGAGTGCTCCGCAACCAACGAGGACTTCAAGTACAGACATCCAAAAGCTAAGTGGAAAATATCAAGGAATAACCTAGAAATGCTTTGTTGCATAAAGAACACGAGTATGCAGACCAAAATCTGAAACTAGGTTGAAAGAACAAGATTTCGATCAAAACAGTAGACTGTAAAAATTTCAAGCTCACAGACAAAAATTCCTAAGGTTAGAACCTCCAGCAAGTTGGCTATTGATAATTTTTGAAGCTACCTTTTGCATCCAAGTAATTACACACCTTTCAGAATGGACACTCGTGTCTTTGCATTTGAAATTGGAAATCTATTTCCAAGCCAATGGAATTCTGTCATAGATGCAGCCTGCTGAGATCTTGCCTCTGCCATAGCAGCCTGTAAACAAAGAATGTTAGTGATAGATCAATTAGGAGCAAATAATCCTCAAAACTCATTGTTCAAAATATTCTTGAGAAAGACAGCACCCTGTGTACAATGGAAGCATCATCTTACAAAAAATAGTGCCTATAAGCCATACACACTTCTATTTTATCCGGGTAAATCATAGATATACTTTGAAATGACAGCTCACCTCCAACTTTGCTTTGAAAAGGTCCAGTGCAGGCCCTTCCATTTCACCAATGGAGACGAGTTCAGAAGTTTGTAAGTTAGACTCACCAATATTGTGTAAGCAATATCTGATACTAGGTTCTAGTTCCTCAACCCGTTCATGGCACAATACTTGGTTCTCTAGATCTCCATATTTTCCAAGTTCCTCATACACAGCCCTATCCAAATTAGTCAGATAGTGAGCATTCAGGACCTTGTTAAGAAATAGTATAATTCAAATAAGAGAAGCGGCTAATGCGAGCAGAATGAAGAGATTATTCTACAACTTCCTCTATGGGTATCATTAGAAAACAAACTAGGCACTCTGGCTATTACACTGTCAAAAATAGAGAAGTATACATCTTCATAAAGGCTACATACCTAGCGCTTTTGAAGCACTTCACAGCAACGTCCCAATTTTGATCTTGTTCAAACAATAAACTCCCTTTCATGTAAGCAGCATAAGCCTGCAGGTTAGGAAACAAGATTGCTGAATCACACTATAAAATCAAACTCTTGAAGATTTGGGTCAATAATTAAAAACTATATTGAGTTGCTTTAAGCATTGAAACACAAAATGGAACACCACGCCTACACGAGCAATGAGAAAAGATAATGGCAATGCTAAAAGGTTGTAATTAGAAAAGGAATGGGACTGGTTGGGGTGTTCAGTAATATAGATTAATTAACTGTTTAATCCAAAATCTCCAAAAAAAATCCTATTACGACAATCTGCAGATCTGCAAAGTATGATCCTCTGTTTTTTCACAAGGTTAGTATTTTACTGTTCACAGAAAAATCTCCCACATAAAAGCAGT
This sequence comes from Capsicum pubescens, assembly GCA_030864215.1. Taxonomy (NCBI): domain Eukaryota; kingdom Viridiplantae; phylum Streptophyta; class Magnoliopsida; order Solanales; family Solanaceae; genus Capsicum; species Capsicum pubescens. The sequence goes on along the minus strand of CM061540.1, from coordinate 117,459,336 downwards.
ACATTAGAAAGTAGAGAATAACAACATGATATGATTCTTTACGTCTGATTCTCTGTTTTACCAACATCTAAAGGCAAGGTTAAAGGTGCTACCAACTATATAAACTTAAAAAACAGATGTACATTGCACTAAGTTCTCATTAGGCAAACAAAATTGATAAACCGGATCAGGTAAATTATTGCCACACAAAGGAGCAGATAGGTCAGTGGAAATCAGCAGCTTTAAAACCGTTTTTAGAAAAGGATTGATAGGAAAGGAGCTACATCTTTTCATCTTCTGAGAGTTCGCTGAATATCACATCCTTGACCATAGCCAATAATAATGACTGCAGTCGAACAGATTCAGTAGTGTCCTGTATCCACCACAATTGACTAACAACCTCAATGTAGCTAGAAGTGGACCACGTTTTCTCTCGTGCATTTACACATATACACCAGCTAATATATGTATATCTTTTCTTCAAAATTTCATCAGCAAGTTTGGCCCCCTAATTGTCATCCAAATGAAGTTCTTTTCTTTTCTTTTATCCTTTCTATCCAAGTAAGTCACTTGGATTAGTTTGTTTTATCCTTCCAATTGTATATGCTACAACCTAGATAAGGATACGAACACATAGGAACTTACTCAATTTACGAAGCCATTAGCAAGTACAAGAAAACTCCACTATGTAAGCTTCAAAGAAGTTCCATTAACAAACTTAAGATAATTGTGGTAAGTCGACAGTCGGTATCAACAAAAAAATAGTTATACTATGATGAATCTTCATAGTAGTATTATTTGTTTGGGTCACTAGTCATATCCACTTATAGGTGCACCGCGAGGTACAACTAAAACCACAAGGAGAGAAATTGTCTCAAAAGATCTAAAATTTTTAGGAATCACTGCCGACTTGACTAAGAATTAAACAGATAGAAGCAAAAGATCCAATCGTTGATCAAGTAAGAGCAAAAAATACATACAGGCACTAACAACTAGTCGGGGTTAATACTCAGTTATTATTTTTACATTTACATTAGATCCAATTTGAGATAAATACAAGAATCTAATTTGTGCCAAAACACAAATTACTTTCCAGTATAATCATGACATATACCCATTAGAATAAAAATATATAGATGATTCATATCATCGAACCCAACTAATTTGGGATTGAGGTATAGTTGATCGTTCATTAACAAGTTGAAGAGAAACATCTGATAGCATAAGATGACCTGAAAATCCTCCCATCTAAGATCTTCAAAAGTTAATTCCTGAAACTTTCATATAACAAATGGCCCTCCAAAAGGATAAAATTTCAGATATTGTTTACAGGGCCAGGTTCTTAACTGGAAGTAAAAAGTCCTCATGGACCATAGTGATTGTTGTCGGATAACACTGCGGTAGTGTCAGCTAAGCATCCACATTTTTTAAAAATAAATCCAGTTTCGTTTTTTTATTTTTTTTTATTTTTTTGGTGAAGGAGAGCATACCTCCGCTTCTAAAGATGTTCTCGAATCTCCCTTGATGGAACATAATTCCTGGAAAAGACTAGCCCATTTAACCGCCTTTCTCAACCGACCAATGAGATAACTTCTTTGGAATGCATTTGGTCCATCGGGCAATGTCTTCTTTTCCATAGCATGACTCCAAGCTCTCTCAGCTGTATAGAGAACCACGTGAAGAAACCTACAATGAGTGTAAAACATTGACATTGTTATGTTTAATCAATTTTGTACATTCAGGAGATAAAAAAGAAAATATGACTCATATTAGGCAAAGTAAATTGTTCATAACTCAGTAGACTCCAATCTAGCCCAGAAAGTATAGATCACAGTACCAAAAAAAGTATAATACTTCTCTCTTTATATATACTTATTCAAGGAACTAGATCTTTAACATGTCAATTTTTTAGAAATTAACTCAAGAAAATGCACCCAAAAGCTCCAAAAAGGTATCATGATAGCTTAATCAACATCAAACAATGTCAAAAAATAGAACTTTAGGACTTTCAAACACACAATTGTTGAATAAAATAACCCAATACAACAGAAACTCTTCTACTCCCTCTCTTTTTTCCCTTCTCTGACAAACCTTCACTAGGCAATGCCTGGATGAATTTTCAGTTGATCTCTTTATTAGTATGGTTAGATATATATCATTGTAGTACTAAGTGTAGTCTAGCACCCAATGTGGCCTAGTGGTCAATGACGTGGGTTGAGCACCATGAGGTCTCACGTTCAATTCCCAACAGAGACAAAATACTAGGTAATTTCTTCTCATCTGTTCTAGCCTTGGTGGATAGAGTTACCAGATACTTGTTGCTTGTTGCTGGTGGGAAGTGGCAAGTATCCCGTGGAATTAGCGAAGGCGCGCGCAAGCTGATTCGGACACCACGATTATAAAAGAAAAAGTGCAGTCTAGTGTTCAATGAAGTGGGATGAAAATCATGTGAGACTAGGACATCAATCCCTATAGAGACACACTAGGTGATTTCTTTCCAAATACCTAAACCCCGGTGGATAAAGTTACCAAGCAACTCTACTAGTGGGAGATGGCAAGTACGTGGTGGAATAGTTGAGCACACACAAGCTGGCCCGTACATCACCATAATCTAAAAATGAGAAGCGCGGTATTTTGGACCGAACACAATGTTGAAAATTCATATAACTGACTAATTAGTTTGAGAATGATGGGTAATTTTCAAACACCATTTCTATATGTTCTGGCATGCTAGGGGTCCCTCACTTCAAAGAATTTTTAAAAAGGCCAAAATTTTCAACCAATACATTACTTAAACAGCAAAACCAAATTAACACTAGCAATACAAAACAAGACAAACAAAATACAAATACACACACCTGACTTCAGTGACAGTAGTTACTGAAATTGAACGCTTAGTATACTTCAAACGTCCGTGAGTAAACTTGAGGGATTTATATAATCTCTTTAATCGAGCCGTACAATACCTCCTACAAAATTCAAATATTTCTTAAAACCTTTTACACAAAAATCGGTCAAAACAAATATACATAAATCAATTATTCATATCACCTGTAACGAGCGTAATCACCGAATCGCAATCCATGTTGCATTTGAGCAGATTTTAAAAGCTGTAACACTACAAAACCATATAAAATGTACCTAACATTTATTAATCTAGAAAAAAAAAAGATTCTAGAATTTTTAATGCAATTGGAGTACCGTTGACGGAGAACTTAGGGTTACTGATCTGATCAGAAGGAATAGAACTATCATCGTCGATTTCCATGGCGGATGTTTCCTTCTGCTTTGCCATTCTCCAGCTTACGGCGGAGCGTTTTCTCAATTCTGAGTCCCCTTTTTCTTTTCCGTGTTTTCTGGTTAAAGAGATGCTTACTTTTTTTAACAAAAAAAAAAAACGAGCCTAGAAAAAAAAAAGGTTAACATTCTATTTTGAAAAAATGACTAAATATAATTTTTAGATCAAATTTATTCTCCATATCGTATTTTGAGATTAAATTTATTCTTTTACTTTAAAAAATAACTAAATATACTCTTCATCATACTTTAGGGTCAAATTTATCTCGATGTCATACTTTGATTACCTTTTTTGTTAAGAAATTTTCCGTATGTACCCTTTCTTAATAGAAAAGTTCAAAATCAGCGTTAAATACCTCATTTTATAAAAATAAAATGCACCTTAATTTAATTCGTCTGATCCGATTCGAACACAAAAAAAACACAAATAAATATATCCTCTTTAGTTCTGTTTGGTCAAATTTTTTCAACGAGATTAAGCCAATGGATATTTATCGGTGCATAACTCATGAAAAATTAATCTGTATTAGTGCAAAAACAAAGAAATATATCTCTCTCAGTTCATGAATCTGCATCAGTGTAGAGCTCATGAAAAATGGCATTTGACGGTCAAATGCAATAGATTAGGTTCATTGGATATTTCTCTGGATGATTAAGTTAAGAGGTCTCCCTATGTGCCAATCGTGACATCTTTTCATTCATATATCTTTATATGCAATTTAGATCTATACAAATTTTTCATTATGTTATTTGCTCAGAAAATTTATTCATTGATTCTAGAATATAAATGCATATGGAATTGCATACCAAATTTTAAAATTTGAACATAATCGAACAAGAGCAGAGTTGTAATAGACATTTTTTTGTAGTTCCATGATTCTACATTATCCCATTCCGTTTTACATTTTGTTCATTTGTAAACAACCTACTAGTGTTGCACATTCAAAGAGAAGTATTTTTATTCGTTGAAAAAATTCGACCAATAGAACTGAGGGAGGGGTACATTTGTTTGTGTATTTTTTGTGGGTCGGATCAGGTGAGCTAGATTAAAGTGTGATTTATTTTTAAAGTTAGGCAATTTAACGGTGATTTGGGCTTTTCAGCTAAAGGAATGGTACAAGTGAAAAGTTTCTTAATAATTAGGATAAATATGGCCCCAAAGTATGAAATTAAGGGTAAATTGACACGACCCGAATCAGGACCTAGTCGTGTCGGGTGCCTCAGGTCCAACCGAGATCGAAAACCACCCCCAATACCTAACCATAACCGCCATACACCTTAAGTTGGATGAATTCCAAACATATATATAGATAACATAACAAAATGGAAAAATCATAAATCAAATACAGTCAACCGGTATCAGCCATAATACTAATACCAATGCCAAGGCTGACACCAATATCAACACCACCCATACCAACCCATAGTAGTCTCACAAAGGCTATAACCAAAACTAAAATAGTATTCGGTTGGGACATGCCCCCGACTATAGAGAAAATCAAAGTCTAAGAAATAACCAAAGTATGAAGACAAGACCACAACATGAAATGGAGCCTTCCAGAGTATGGAGGCTTACCACTTCAATCAAACTCTAAGTTGTTCCCGAATCCGATCACTGAGTAGGAGTAGTAGTATGGTTGGTTTCTACATCGCGAGGGAATATATCTCCCGAAGACGGGTTAGCGGGTGAACGCTAGCATGCACTCAAGATAAGGGTAAAATAATGCCAATATTTAAAACTTAAGTAAATAACCATATGCATTCACACACACATATATAATCCATGCTAGGACGGAAATCGGATTTAGCATGCATTTAAAACCATTAACCTAGATTTGTGTAGCTTAACCATCCTCGAACCACTCACAGGCTATATGGGTTCAGTGTTACCCCCCACTGAACGGGCCCTATTGCGTGTAGCCACACGTTCCGGAGATATCATAGAGGCAGGGGATTCCCATGTACCTATCACCCTCCATAATACATATATACAAGTATAACTTAGGGGATTTCCGTGTACCTCACAAGTACATGGTCGCCATGACCAATCCTCATGTCGGCAAACATGAGTTTCCAGTATGTGTTCATTAGACTCACACTTTCACGGTTAGCTATCACAACCCGTCATTATTGTCCAATTAAAATCATTAGCACACAACCAAAACACCAATTCCATGAATTATTAACCAAGGCTATAAGAAGTGGTATCGTCATACCGTCTATAGCTTGTAAGCAATGTCCTTAGCCAATATTCATTTAAAACCATTTAAACCAAATTTAGATTCCATTATCAAGTTATACAATGCAATAGTTTCAATAAAAGTCAAACCATGTGACAAAACCATTCTCATAGGCATTTTAACAAACATGCTGAGGGCATATAGTTTTCAAAACCAAGTTACTAATTGAACACTCCAATGCAACCACATGTTCAAACCACCATTATAATATGAAAACCATAAGTAAAAACATGAGAAAACATAAATCAACCATTAATAACCAAAACCCCAACATATAATTCAAAACCCAAAACCATATCACAATTATGCATGAAAACCATTCATAAAATATGCCTTTAATTGGACTAACAATAAGGGAGGAGTAACATGCCTTAGATTGCGAAGAAGACGGAGAGAAATCACCCTCTAGAGCCTTAATTGACCACCTTGAAGAAAACCCTAGCCGTTGCTTAACCCAAGAGCTTGAGAGAGATTTAAGAGAGTTTTTGAGTGTTTAAGATTAGAATAATAGGGTAAATGAAGTCCAATAGTGTTTTAGGTTGTGGGGTCATGATAGGTTAAGAGGAAAAATGTTCAGAATACCCCTAACTTAAACTGTAAAAAAATTCCCGCAGGTGGGTACGACTACCCCACCCAAATCGTACCCCAACATACGAGTAGTACCCTAGGCAGCCACTTGGACCCCAACACTGTCCAACATACGACCATCAAGACCAACTCGTATCCAAGCATATGACAAGTACCCTTAACCTGTACCCATAACAGAATCAAGTGGGGTTGGACACTATCCAACATATGAGATGGGTCACCTGACATGTACCCTCACCATACGGCTCGTATGGTGAGTCGTAGGATCAACAGAAGACTCAAAACCCAGGAAATTTTCCAAGGACCAGAACCCAGGGTATTTCAATTCTCCCCCACTTGGATCGTTCGTCCTTGAATGATGGACAAGGCAGTACAAGCACGATTTAAACCTTCACACCCCTATTTCGACCTTTAACTAAGTTAGAAAACAAAGACGCAAGGAATCAATCTTTCCTTTAACTAAGTTAGAAAACAAAGATGTGATGAAGAACACATACCTTCCGCACGAATCGCTGGAGCAAAAAATAGAAATGGATACTTGGACTCCATGCCCTCTTCTGCTTCCCAAGTAGCTTCTTCAATATCGTGGTTCCTCTATAGAACCTTAACCGAAGCTATATCCTTGATCCGCAACTGACGAACCTACTGATCCAAGATCTCAATCGGGACTTTCTTATAAGACAAAGAGTCTGAGATACCAATATCTCTAATAGGCACGATTTGAGATGGATCACCCATACACTTCCTCAACATAGAAACATGGAATACCGGGTGAATGGAACTCAAACTAGAAGGCAACTCTAACTCATATGGAACCTTACCAACCTTTCTCAAGACCAAGTAAGGACCGACATATTGGGGACTGAGCTTTCCTTTCTTACCAAACCGCACCACTCCTTTCATGGGAGACACTTTCAAGAACACCCTATCCCCAACCTCAAACTCTTAACTCCCTTCTCCTTACGTCCGCATATGACTTTTGGCAACTTTGGGCAGCTTTAAGCCTATCCCAAATCACCTTCACCTTTTTCATGGCTTGGTGAACCAAATTCAGGCCAAATATCTCTGCCTCACCGACCTCAAACCACCCAATAGGAGATCTATATCTCCTACCATACAAAGCTTCAAATGAAGTTATCCCAATGCTAGAGTGATAACTATTATTGTAAGAAAACTGTATAAGAGGTAAATGCTCAACCCAACTACCACCATAGTCAATCACACACGCAAGAAGCATATCCGCCAAAGTCTGAATAGTCCTTTCTGCTTGCCCATCCAACTGTAGATAAAAAAATAGTACTAAGACTCACCTTAATCCCCAAACCTTTCTGAAATGACCGCCAAAATTAAGATCTAAACTACATGCCACGATCAGAGATGATAGAGATAGGCACCCCATGCAGCTTCACAATCTCATGAAGATACAACCTCGCATAATCCTTAGTGGAAAAGTTAGTCCTCACTTGCAAAAAGTGAGTCGACTTTGTTATCCTATCCACAATGACCCAAATCGAATCAAACTAATTTCGTGATCTAGAAAGATCGGTAATGAAATCCATGTTGATCACTTCCCATTTCCATTCAGGCAATTCAATTTCTTGATACAATCCTCCAGGCCTCATGTGCTCAACTTTCACTTGTTGACACACCATGCCTTGGCCATAAAATCAGTCATATCATTCTTCATACCATTCTACGAATACATCTCCTTAAGGTCATGATACATCTTTATTGAATCAGGATGAACAACATAGCGTGATTCATGCGCCTCAGCCAAGATTTTTTCTGACAAACCATCAACGTCGAAAACACATAACCTTCCTTGGTACCGCAAGGTACCATCACCACTAATCTCAAATACCATCACCTTTTGCTCACCTATATCACCCTTGATTTTTATCAAGACAGGATCTAACATTTGTTTCTCCTTAATTTCAACACCCAGAGATGACTGTGCCACTTTCTAAATAAATACCTCCACCATCCTCAAAGTCTAAGAGACAAACTCTAAGGTTAGCCAAACGGTGAATGTCATTCACCAACTCTCGTCTCTCCTTATCCATATGAGCTAGACTCCCCATGAATAGCCTGCTAAAAGCATCAGCAACAATATTAGCTTTACTTAGATTATAGTGAAAACTTGTGTCATAGTTCTTTAAAAGCTCAAGCCATCTCCTTTACTTGAGGTTAAGCTCTTTCTGAGTGAACACATACTACAAGCTTTTGTGATCAGAAAAGATATCCACATGCACTCCATACAAATAGTTCTGCCAGATTTTCAGCGCAAATACCACAACTAACAACTCCAAATCATGAGTAGGATAATTCCTCTTATGCATCTTCAACTGCATAGAAGCATAGGATATTACCTTACCATGCTGCATCAAAACACAACCAAGTCCCACACAGGACGCATCACAGTAAACCATAAAACCATTAGTGCCTTCAGGTAGCATTAAAATTGAAGCGAAGTTAGCTTATCCTTCAGCTTCTTAAAACTACCCTCATACGCATCAGACCACAAGAACTTTACCTTCTTTTGAGTCAACTTAGTCAATTGGGCAGCTATCGAAGAAAAACTTTCCACAAACCTCCTGTAATAACCCGCTAAACCCAAGAAGCTCTGAATATCGATTGGAGTCGTGGGTCTAGGCCATTTCTTAACCACAACAATCTTCTGCGAATCTACTATAATCCCTTCACTAGAAATCATATGACCCATAAAAGTGACAACGTTCAACCAAAACTCATATTTCGAAAATTTGGCATATAACTGTTGCTCTTTCAAGGTCTGCAACACAACTTGGGGGTGATTGGGATGATCCACCTCACTCTTAGAATACATCAAATTGTTATCTATCAATACAATGAAGAGTGAGTCTAGAAACTGATGGAAGACCCTATTCATCAAATCCATAAATGTCGTTGGGGCATTGGTCAAACCAAATGCATCACCAAGAACTCGAAATACCCATACCGGGTACGGAAAGATGTCTTAGGGATATCTACCTCCCTAATCTTAAGCTAATGATACCCAGATCAAAGATCAATCTTGGAAAAAAAATTGGCACCCTGCAACTGATCAAACAAGTCATATATCATTGGAAGAGGGTACTTATTCTTTACTGTCACCTTATTCAATTTTCGGTAATCAATACACATTCGAAGGGAACCGTCCTTCTTACACATAAACAATACTGGTGCACCCCACGGGGACACACTAGGACAAATAAAACCCTTATCCAAAAGTTCCTTAAGTTGCTCCTTGAGCTCCTTCAACTCAGTCGGAGCCATTCTATAAGGTGAAATAGAAATTGGATGAGTGTCCGAAACAAGATCAATCCCAAACTCAATCTCCCTATCAGGAGGAACACTAGGAAGGTCATTAGGAAAGATCTCAAAAAATTCACTCACCACCAGAACCGAATGCAAAGAATGACCCTCCGAGCTAGAATCTTTAACTCTGACCAAGTGATAAAGACATCTCTTGGAGATTAATCTCCGAGCTTTAAGATATGAAATAAACTTCCCCTTAGGAGCTAGGGAACTACCCTCCCACTCAATAACTAGATCATTAGGGAATTTAAAGACAACCCTATAGGTCCGACAATCTAAAGACGCATAAAACAAGTGCAACTAATCCATCTCTAGAATAACATTGAAATCCACCATATCTAATTCATACAAATCCACCAAAGTCTCCTACTACCAACAAATACCATCCCTTATAGACTCTCTTTGCAATCACAGAGTCACCCACGGGGTAGAAATAGAAAAAGGGAACACACTCCATAGCAAAACCAAAATACACAACCACAAATGGGGTCATGTAAATACCAGCCATTGCCGAAACTACATGGTGCACCCTTTAGTGCTGGAGCTGAAGACGAAGAAATTGAAACTTTATTTACCCTAGAGGAAAACTTACCAATAGGATAGTTTCTAAGCATATGGCTTGGTTGACCATAGCCGAAGAACCTGTCCCTTCCCTCATTATAAAAACACCTATGCAGACGAACACAAAACATATAAGGAGGACACGATGGAGCCGATTGAGCCTCACTAGCCTGAGATTGGGCACCCTGTGCCCTGAAGTTGTCATCATTATGGAAACGCCTTTCACCCGATGGCTTTAGGTAAGGAGCACTACCCGTCGAGTAGGACCTAGAATTGCCCTACTTCTTCTTGGGCCACTTACCACCATCCCTGCCACTCTTCTGTTGGCTACCACCCTACTTAGAGAATCTAAACTTCTTTTTTTGCCTCTCACTTAACTCGGTCTACTTTTTCTTTTCCTCATCCACCTATTGTATGCAGATAACTAACCTAGAGATATCCATGTCCTTGATCAGCAAGTAGCCTTACTTTAAAGAATCAACTCATCTGACAGTCTTGAAGCAAACTTTCTCATCCGAGACCTTATATCAGACACTTTCTCCAGAGCATACTGAGACAACTGGAGAAACTTCAAGGCATACTCCTTAACCGATATCTTTCCTTGTTTCAGATTAACAAACTTCTCCCCTTACGCTTCCCTCAACTCTTAGGGAAAAAAGCAGTCCAGAAATGCATTAGAGAAATCCTCACACAATGATGACTCATTAGTGTCACCCTTTGCCTAATTCCATTCCTCATACCACTAGTACACCCCATCTTTCAGCTAGTAGGTCGCAAACTCCATCCCTTCCATATTTGTGGCACGCATAATAAGAAAAATCTTTTCCATTTCATCTAGAAAACCTTGAGGATCCTCCTCTACTTTAACACCAGTAAAGATCGGAGTATTCAACCTCATGAACTGGCCAACCTTTATGGCCTCAGAAGATGGAGTAGAAGATGCAACATGCTTAGCCTGAGAAGCTACTAACTGAGCAATCATATGAATCGACTAGCGAAACTCAGCATTCGTTATGCCAGCCTAAGTAAGACTAGAGAGAACCGGTGGAATTTCAGAACAATCATGTGCCCCTAGAACAAGTATGGATCCCATGAGTAGAGCGTGTTCCATCAACATTGTCCTCAGTTAGGACAAAAGAGTTTTCGTGAGCTTCAGATTGTTGAGGCATAATCTGAAAAGTGAACAAACGGGAATTAGAGAAGATTTTAGGACTTAGACTCCGAAGCTTGAAAATAAAACATAAGAAAGAGAAGCATTCCTAAATGTATTGTAGCCTCTTTCTTATGAGTGTGGCTCCCTACAAACCCTTACAAGAGACCCTACTCGACACGGCTTTGTGGACTCTCAATTGAACATGAACCTAAAGCTCTAATAAAAATCTAATATAATTCAAACTAGGGCCTAGTTGTATCAGGTGCCTCAAGCCCAACTGAGACTGCAGACCACCCCCAATACCCAAGTATAACCACCCTACACCTTAAGTCAGATGAATTTTGAACATATATATATATATAACATAATAAAATGGAACAATCATAAATCAAATACAGTCAACTGGTATCAACCATAATACCAATACCAATGCCGACACTGCCCATACTAGCCCATAGTAGTCTTACAAAGCCTCTAACCAAAAGTAAAATAGTATTAGGTCGGGACATGCCCTGACCATAGCCAAAACCAAAGTCTAATAAATAACCAAAGTATGAAGACAAAACCATAACATGAAATGGAGTCTTCCATAGTATGAAAGCTCACTACCTCAATCAACCCCTAAGTTGTTCCTGAATTCGATTACTGAGAAGGAGGAATAATATGATCGGTTCCTGCATCGTATGGGGATACAACGCTCGAAGATGGGTTAGCGGGTGAATGCTAGCATGCAGTTAGGTAAGGGTAAAATAATGACAATATGTAAAACCAAGTGTATAACCATATGCATTCATATCCATATATATATATATCTAGGATGGTTAAGCTACAAAAATCCAAGTTAAGGGTTTTAAATACATGCTGAACCCGATTTCCTTCCCGGCATGGATTTTACTAAACCCGGTTTTCTTTTCGGCATGGATTTTACATATATATATGTAAAATCCATGTCGGGAAGGAAACTAGGTTTAACATGTATTTAAAACCCTTAACTTGGATTTTTGTAGCTTAACCATCCTAAAACCACCCACAGGCTATATGGGGCCAGTGTTACCCCCTGAACGGGCCCCAATGTATATAGCCGCATGATCGAAGATATTATAGGGGCAGAGGATTCCCGTGTACCCTTCACCCTCCATAATACATATATACATGTATAACTTACGGGATTCCCATGTACCCCATAAGTACATGGTCACCATGACCACTTCTTATGTCGGTAAACATAAGTTTCCAGTGTGTGTCCATTGGACTCACACCTTCACGGTTAGCTATCACAACCGGTCATTATTGCCCAATTAAAATCATTAGCACACAATCAAACCACCAATTCTATATATTATTAACCAAGGCTATAAGAAGTGGTACCGTCATACCGACTATAGCTTGCAAGCAATGCCTTTAGCCAATCATTTAGGGGCTTCCCATGTGTCCCACATAATTACCAATTAAACCAAAGTCGTGGACACCAAGGCCTTTCCAATTCATTTTAAACCATTTAAACCAAATTTAGATTCCATTATCAAGTTATACATTGTAATAGTTTCAATAAAAATCAAACCATGTGAAAAAACTATTCTCAAAGGCATTTTAACAAACATGTTGAGGGCATATAGTTTTCAAAACCAAAACCAAGTACCAATTGGCCATTCTCATCCAACCACATGTTCAAAACACTATTATAATATGAAAACCATAAGTAAAGCCATAGGAAAACATAAATCAACCATTAATAACCAACCCCCCAACATATAATTCAAAACCCAAAACCATATCACAATTATGCCATAAAAACCATTCATAAAAAATGTCTTCAATTTAACTAACAATGAGGGAGGAGTAACATGCCTTAGATTGCGAAGAAGACGAAAAGAAATCACCCTCTAGAGCCTTAATTGACCACCTTGAAGAAAACCCCAGCCTTTAGTTAACCCAAGAGCTTGAGAAAGATTTGAGAGAGTTTTTGAGTGTTAAAGATTAGAATAATAGGGTAAATGAAGTCCCAATAGTGTTTTAGGTCGTGAGGTCATGATGGGTTAAGAGGAAAAATATCCAGAATGACCCCAACTTAAACTGTAAAAAAATTCCCGCAGGTGGGTACGACTACCCCACTCAACCATACCCTAAAATACCAGTGGTCCCCTAGGTAGCCACTTGAACCCCAATACTATCCAACATATGACCATCAATACCAACTCATACCCAAGCATACGATAAGTACCCTTAACACATACCCATAACAGAATTAAGAGGGGTTGGATACTGTCCGACATACGAGATGGGTTACTTGACCCGTACCATCACCATACAACTCGTACGGTGAGTCATATGATCAGTATAAGACTCAAAACCTAGGAAATTTTCCAAGGACCAGAACCTGGGGTGTTTCATAAATTTGGCCTCAAAATATGACGGGGGGTATAGTTAGCCAATTTGCCAAAGTAGAGGGGTAAATTTGACCCAAAGTATTTCAATGAGGGTAAATTTGACTCCAAAGTATGACGAAGGATATATTTAGCTAATTTTTTAAAGTAGAGGGGTAAATTTAACCATTTTTCCTTAAATTAACGGATAAGTAGATACTACAATTTAATTAAGTTAGAAATAGAGCAGTGGGTCAAGCCCATTGGGCTGACCTGACCCGTATTTTGATAGAATTAGATTAAGATTTTTTTCAGCTTATTTGAGAACAGGAGTTTTACTTTAACTCGAGTAAGCCCATTGACCCGTAGAGCTTGAACAATATGGGTCGGGCCAACTCATGGGCTAAATAGAAAATAATTAAATATAAAAATAAAATAGAGTATTAAAAATAACAAGACGAGTCCACGAAGATAGAATTATAAGTGACAAAAAACTTTTATAATGAAGTGTAGGTGACTCAAGTGTTAAGAATTGAGTGTAGGTGACAATTATTTAATGATGTGCTAAGAAAGTTTGAGATTTGCACACAAGTTTTTTATTTTACACTTTGACCTAACTGAAACCCTAATAAAACTAAAATGGGAGGGGAAAATGCGTGTTTCTCTCTCTTCACTTTTATTGTTGTTTTTTCTCTATATTTTTATTGTCATTTTTTTGTTATTATTTTTTCATCATCTTCTTCTTCATTATCATCATCTTCTTCTTCTTCTTCATGATCATCTCTTCTTGTTCATTATCATCTTCTTCTTCTTCTTGACCATTGTTGTTGTTACCCCTACTGTTGCTCTTGGACCAAATTTTTTGGTTATATATTATTTGTATATCACTGGACATTACTCCATAGGTTATTTTGGTAAGTAAAATTATGATTTTTAGTTGAATTTCTTATCTAGGTATATCTGTTATTATTGTTTTTTAAACAATGGATAGAGCTTGAAGTTGAATCCAATAAATGAGTCACCTATTGCAACAAATGAGTCACCTATTATAATATATGACTCATCTGTTGGATTCATGTTATAAGTTCTATAGTGTTGTAACATGAATCCAACAGATGGGTCATCTGTTGCAACAGATGGGTCATCTGTTGCAACAGATGACTCACCTGTTATAATAGAATTTGAAGTTGATTCTACTATACGAGTTATTTATTGCAACAGATGACTCACTTATTGGGATTCATATTATAGCAATATAGAACCTAAAGTTTAATCCAAAAGATGAGTCATCTATTGTAACAAACTATCTATCTATTGCAACAGATGACTCACTTGTTACAATAAATGACTCATCTGTTAGATTCAACTTTAGGTTCTGTAGTGTTGTAACATAAATCTAATAGATGGGTCATCTATTGTAACAAGTGAGTCATTTATTGCAATAGATGACTCACCTATTGCAATAGATGATTCACTTATTGGAATTCATGTTACAACACTATAGAACCTAAAGTTGAATCCAACAGATGAGTCATCTATTGAGAAAAAATCATTTGAGGAATACTATTCTCAGAACGGGTACTCTCAAAACTTACATATCACCGTGGTTTTCTTAATAAAATAGTGTGGATAAGCAAAAGAATTGATCTTTTCAATAAACTATAAGAACTATACTGCTAGAACACAATCTTTCGAATCACTTTTAGGCATAAGTAGTAGGCACCGCTTATCATATCATCAACAGATGCCTCATCAGACCAATTCTAAAGAAGACCCCACATGAGCTGTGGAGAGGGAAAATGCCCAATATTAGTTACTTTCATCCCTTTGGATATGAGTGTTTCATCCACAATAATGGTAAGAATAACTTAAGAAAGTTCGATCCACAAAGTGACGAAGGTATTTTTTTTGGTTACTCTCCCATTTGTCGTACCTACAGAGCTTATAATATAAGGACTTTATGTGTTGAGGAATCCATACATATTTTATTTGATGAAGATAATCACCCTTCTATGTATTTAACTATTATTAAGAATAGGTAAATGATCTATAATCTGGAGCCAAGGAAAATACAATTCCTGAGCCACCAAATGATGAGTTAACTACAACCCTTCTAGAGCCGACTCCCTCTAATGAAATGACTAAAACAAATGTTCCAAAAGAGTGGAGGCACAATTCTAAATTTCTAAATTAATTTATCATCAAAAACCCAGATGACAAGATGTAGATAAGAGCTTCATTGAGAAAGAAAACATCTATTGCTCTTGTGTCTCAAATCGAGCCCAAGAAGATGAATGAATCCCTCAAAGACGAATCTTGGGTTGAGGCCATAAAGGAAGAATTAGATCAGTTTAAATGAAATTAGGTAGGAATCTAGTTGAAAGACCCAAAAATTGCTCAGTTATTGGAACCAGACGGATCTACAAAAATAAGAATGAAGAAGGTAAGGTTATCAGAAAGAAGGCCAGACTTGTAGCTCAAGGCTACTCCTAACAAGAGGGTATTGATTATGATGAAACCTTTGCTCCTGTAGGATGGTTAGAGTCAATTCAAATTTTATTAGCCTTTGTTGCCTTCAAATATTTAAAATATATCAAATGGACGTCAAAAGTGCCCTTTTGAATGGATTTATTCATGAAGAAGTTTTGTAAAATAACCTCCTAGTTTTGAAAATACATCCCATCCAAACCATGTTTTTAAACAGTCAAAAACACTTTACGATCTCAAACAAGCTCCAAAGCTTGGTATGAGAGGTTGAGTACTTTCATGTTAAACAATAATTTTCAAAAAAGGCAAAATTGATACAACTCTTTTTACCCAAGAGCTTGACTCTAATTTACTCATTGTGCAAATATATGTTGGTGATATTATCTTTGGTAGTCCTAACATTTCCTTGTGTCAGAATTTTGCAAATTTGATGAAGAGAGAATTTAAAATGAGTCTCATGGAAGAGCTCACATTTTTCTTGGGATTATAAATCAAGCAAACTCTAAAAAGTACATTCATTAGTCAAGCCAAATATACAAAGGAACTTATCAATAAGTTTGGTATGGAAAAGGGAAAGGCTTATGTGAGTCCCTCCACAAGTCATGATTCAGATTCATCGAGAAAAAATGGTGATAAAAAGACATACAGAGGAATGATTGGATCACTCCTCTACTTGACCACCAGTCTACCAGATATTATGTTCAGCGTGTGCAAGGTTTCAGTCAGATCCTAAAGAGTCTCATCTGACTATCGTCAAATGGATAATTCGATATCTTATCGGAACATATGATATTGGACTATGGTACCCTCACTCCTCTTATTTTATCTTAATTAGTTATTCAGATGGTGACTTTACAAGTGATAAGAATTATAGAAAAAGTACTAGTGGAACAAGCTAAATTCTTGGTGATGCCTTGATCTCATGGCACAACAAGAAGTAAACTTCAGTCGTTGTATCAACCACCAAAGCTAAGTACATAGCTGTTGGAAGTTGTGATACTCAAATTTTATGGATCATGCATCAATTACTTGATTTCAATTTGACCTTTGAATCTATGCCTATAATGTGTGACAACACCAGTGCAATTAGTTTGTCTAAATATACTATGCATCATTCTAGGGCTAAGAACATTGACATTAAACACCATTTTATTTGAGATCATGTCAAAAATGGCAATTTTTTTCTAACATTTATTGATTCCGAAAATTAGTTAGTAGACATTTTGACTTAACCCTTGTTAGAAGAAAGATTTTGTTTCCTACGAAAAAGGCTTGGTATTATCAGCATTAATGATTTGTATTTTCTTATTTTTGGTAAACTATTTTTTAACTACTATTGCACCCTAATGCCATTTTTTTAATCTTGGTAAACCTATTTTTGAATAAGCATCATCATTACTCTTACCCTTTTAATGCCACCTTTACCTTTATCTCTCTTTTATTTACTGCCTCTTTGTCCGTTTACCTTTCTAACACCTGTTCTGCCATTCTTTCACTTTAAGCAGTCGCCTCTATTCACTTCATATCTTTTCATCTTCCCCTTGGTTTATCCACCCTACTTTATCTATCCACATCTTCATCTTCTTCTCTACCTCTTTAAAATCCTTGTTTAAATTTTATCTCTATCAAATAACTAGAACTCGCTCCATGGATAATCTCTCCAAAAACCTTCCTGATCTCCACTCTGATAATCATGTACTTATCTCTAAATCTTATGATGAATCCTCTTTGGACTTTTAGCAGTCAGATATCACTAAAAAATGCTCTTCCCCAAGCCCTATTTCATCAGTCAAGAAACCTCGCTCAACCCTTTTGGATCCCCTTTCTCCAGAAGACATGCATAAGTTTTGGACCAGCTCGCAAAAAGACAAGTTCACTGCTTTCAAGAATTGCTCTTTTGTACCCAGCCGTGTCATGAATCTCTGCCAATTAAAGAAAGCACATTGCAATATAAGTTTATTTTTTAAGTTTTAAGACTTATGTCTAGTTTTTTTCCTCTGTGGACTTGAAGTGTATGAGGACTCCGAGCACATGTTCTATGTGAATCTTCACCTCTCTCCCGCTAGTGGTGAGTTAGAAACTCTTGTATTGGGTGAAAGAATTTTTTTCAATGATTTTCTGTTTGAAAAGTTTTTTGATACAAAGTTCTCTAGAGCAATCCCTTTTATGAATGTCTCCTGACCTGAAGATTTTGAAGTCAGCTTCGAGGAAATAAAAAATGCTGTGTCTAACCCAGACAAGTATCTTCCAGCTTTGGTCTACTACCTCTCTATTTTAAGTGCCGCATCATGGCTCATATCATCACCACCACACTAATCCCCAGAAAAGGCTTCCTTAGTAACATAACCTATCGTGATGTGTTTGTTCTATACTACATGGTGAAAAAGTACAAGATTAATTGGGCGGCTTGGTTTCATGAATATATGCTTGAAAGTGTTGCAAATGCTCATGCCTCCACCAGCCTACCTCACGGATTGCTGATCACTTGAATCCTCCAATATTACTCCATTGACCTATATTCATACCGTATGGTAGAAGTCTCTGCCTCTATTGATTTCAAGACCTTGGCTAGTATGGGATACGTCTTAATAGATAATGAATGGTGTAAAAAGGACTTGGCCAGAGGAAAATCAAATCTCCCCAAGGTAAGAAAGTCAATTTCTAACCCCATGCTTCTAGTGTTAAAAAATTAAAGGAGCTCAAGGACTGTATGAAGACTATAGAAGAAAGATTAATGCTGCTTCAGGAGTCGACTTCCAAATTACTGCAGCTTTGGGAAAGATACAAGCACTGATGTAAGAAGAGTGACTATTGATAGATTAAATCAGGAAAGTGTCAAACTGTTCATTAAGGTTTTTGCATGCGTGGAATTCCCCAAGACTAAATTTAAATCCTCAAACAATGACCTTGCTATATCTGTCCAGAAAACTTATTCCTCCTTTTAAAAAAATGTCAATAAATCCTATGAACAATTCTGTCACAACATGCACAATACCCTCACATATTTTCTTGCCAAATGGTAAATTGATGACTACTATTAAAAAGGGGGTCATGTCCCCTTTTTGGGTTATAAGATGATATTTTACACTATCTGCCATACTCTTTTCTTTTTTTTGTTAAACAACTTGTATGTTTATTTTCTATGTGCCTATTTGGTTATATTTTCCTGTATGTGTACTATTTCTCTCTTTTTTATCATGGCATAAAGGGGAGAAAGCAGAAACATCAGAGGCGTCTTCAAGTCAAGGGGAGTAAGTTGATTATAAAAAATAAGAATCAACTAATGCTCTAAATCAAAAGTGTCAGCAAGAAAGGGAGAGCAAGTCGATTGCAAAAATAGGGAAGTTAACTGATGTTTATTATTTGTTATTATCAATAAGGGGGATATTGTTATCCCCATATTCTCACTATGAGTTTTAATAAAAACAAACTAATAAACAAATATCTTTCAGGATATACCGAAGATACAAAAGATCAAAAGAGATTCTAGGATCCCTAAGGAATTAATCCAAAAATATTTTGCAAAAAGAATCAAGCATCCACTCACGAGATGGCCAGCGCTAAACTTAGGAATAGTATTAATCATGGATCTTACAGGCTTTCTGAATATAAGGCAGACGAATCAATCACCACAAAAGTAAAGAAAAAGAAGAACACATCTCGTACATGTACATATTTGATATAGACATATATGATATTGATAAGACTGCACCATGTATTGACATATCTGATATAGACCTACCATACAGTGTCATCTCTTAATCAAGGAATCAATTTAAATCTTTGATTGGGAAAAAATATCTTCGATTTTCTTATGAAGAAAAGAAGTTGTAGCAATTGAAGAATATAAAAGATAAGAACTGAAGATCGAATCACTCACACAACTTCAAAAGAATATCTTAGTGTGTCTCAATCTTAGTCTCATCAAAGCTTTGTACTTCTTAAGTTTACAATAGTTACACAAGAGTAAGATAAGTCAACTTAGTCATACCAATTGAGGTTGTGTCACAAGATCTGAAAATCAAAATAAGTTTCAAAACTTGTTCTCTACTGTTGTACTTAGAATCCACTTTGAAAAGATCTAATAAAACATTAAAACCCAAGGGGACTGGAAGTAGGCACCACATTGGTGTTCCAAACAAGGATAAATCTTTGCGTTCTTATTTCACTATTACTTATTCACTTGAATATTTGCTTAAATCTAATCTGCCTTATTAAGTATACTGATTTGCAGGTAGGTCGACTATAAAGGCTTGTCAGTCGACTCACAAATTTTTTTCAATTCACCCCCTCTTAAATTTTGCTTGAAACTTTGGAGTCCTATTAGTTAATGGGTTAGAGTCTAATTGGCAAATGGTTGGATTGGAAAATTGACATGTGCTTGCAATCTATAGTCGCTATGGCGATACCACTTGATATTGCCTTAATGAATGATTCTTTGAATAAATAAATTGGTTATTTGCTAAATGTTTTTAATTTTAGGCTTAAAGGGTTTTTTTAGTATGCCGTGAAAGTGGAGGTCCCGTAAGGACTACTACTGAAAACCACGTTTATCAGCATAGGGGTCTAAATGGCCGATTGTTCGAGTTACCCTTGCTTTCTGATCAGGTGTTCATGTTAACCTTGGTATATGATCGGGAGGTTTGACTCCCCTATGCATAT
The DNA here is from genome assembly GCA_030864215.1 of Capsicum pubescens. Classification (NCBI taxonomy): domain Eukaryota; kingdom Viridiplantae; phylum Streptophyta; class Magnoliopsida; order Solanales; family Solanaceae; genus Capsicum; species Capsicum pubescens. The sequence goes on along the minus strand of CM061540.1, from coordinate 117,438,670 downwards.
ATGTTATGATTATTCTTCAGTTCATGTGGCTACACACACTAGGTACCAACCAGGGGTGAGAGTCGGGGCCTATATAGCCCATGGGTACTATTATGAAAGTTATGCTACACATCTAGGCTAATATTTTAAAGTTCATTCTAAGCCTCATTCTCTATCCTGGTATGTTATATATATACGTATATTCATATGACTGTGTGCATTAGTCTTGAACGATTTTGAATTATCGATCATGACACTATTTTATTTCCTTATCCCTGAGTTACATGTTAGTACTTAACCCCCTAATCGTCTCCAGAAGCTATATCCCCAGGTGATAAAAATAACAAAGATACTTCTACTTTTCTCGCGTAATGATAGGATTGTGAGATTGATTATGAGTCAGATTAAAGTGGTGAGCTTCCATTTTTCAGAGATCCTAATTTCATGATTTGGTTACATTATGTCATTGACTATTTTATTCAGATTCTTTTTGGCTATCGGCGGGGGCATGTCCCATCTTAGATTGGTTTTTTTCTATTTAGAGGCTTTGTGGATAACTGTGGATTGGGAGTTGTTGGTTGTACATCTCTTAGTAATTTTAAGTTATTTGATTATCAATTTAGTTATATGTTCGAAATTTATCTGTTGTTAGCCGTATCATGTTTTGTTTGGCTAGGCAAAAGAAGGTTGTCTCTGGTCCTCGGCAGACTTGAGATACCTATCACGGCCAGGTCCTGGTTCAATTTATGGTAATATTTCTTGCTTGAAAAAAGATTTTCAATTGAAGAAGGTGATTAATTCATGAAATGTGTATTGTTTTAGATGTGCTTATCCAAAGTGCAAGTGGTGGTTGAGGTTTGTGAAATTCATAAGTTCTGATAGATTCGTTATTAGAACTTATGAAAAGTATCACACATGTGGTTTGGAATATATTATGACCCATAATCCGCATGCCACGACAAAGGTCATCGATAAATACTTTGAAAAAAAATTCCCCAATAGTAAAGGCCCTTCTACAAGAAATATAGACAATGAACTCCGTATAGAATTGGGTTGTAAGACGAGTTATTAAAAGATTCATAAGGGCATACAGATTGCAAAGTCTCTTGTTAGGGGAACACATGAGCATGGGTATGTAGTGCTTGATGCCTATAGTTATATGCTTGAGTCCAAAAATCCCAAAAGTAAGACGACATTATAGGTTGATAAAATTGGAAGGTTCAAGTAATTTTTTGTAGCCTATGGTTCTTGGATTCTTGAAACACCCTAAACCTTGGCCCTTGCAAAAATTCTTAGGTTTTGGACATTCTACCCATGGTACGACTCAAGGATACTAGTCATACCCTAGTATACGACTTTATCCCCCTCTTTCATATGCTATCCAGTGTAGTGTGAGTTATATACTATCCAAGATATGGTTAAGCCCCCTCCAAGTCGTATGTTAGGGTATGGGTTGTATGTTGCCTAGTCATATGTTGCCATATGCTTAAACTAGTTGAATTTGTCTAGAGTATGATTTAAGGTACGCTTTGGGGTACCATCTATACCCTAATATATGACTTATTCTTATGAAGTTGTATCCTATATAGTTTAAGGGTCTAGGGTGAGGCCTCGGGTACAAGTTAGGGTACCACTCGTACCCTAGGGTACGGTTTGGTGTGGGAGTCGTACCCTCCTAGGAGTTTATTTTTAGATTTTAAGCTGAGGACTTTATGAATATTTCCTACCCAAAAACCCTTAAGTCCTCTCACTCTATAACATGTTGTAGCCTCTCATAACACATTTTGGAAGATCAAAACTCACCAAAAACACTCTCTAACTCACTTTTAAAGATTGGAGGCTAGGGTTTGAAGAGGTGTTCTTCTAGAGGCTAAAGGGGTCAAGTTCCTTTCATAAATCATTTTGTATAAGAAATGTATCTCTTCCCTCATTGTTAGTTCAAAATATCATGTGTTTTAAACAATGATTTTGTCTTGTAAATGGTGGTTTTGAAATCAAATATTGAGGGTTTTATTGCTTAGTGATGTGTATTGTTTACTTTTGCTTAAACTTGTATTTGTACATGTTTTTTGTGATGGTGTGCATATGTGGGTGCTTGTTTAATTGTGGTTTACAAATGGGTCATGAGTAACCCCAGATTTGATGATTTCTACTTTGGTTTTGGTCTTAATGAATGTATACCCTCAAGGTGTTTGTGAAAATGTCTAAGAGAAATAACCAGTCACTTGTTAATAGTGTATTGAACTATGACATTGGTCTAATAAATATGAATAAATTGTGGCATTAGCCTAATGAATATGAATGCTTGGTAAATGGTTATGTGAAGGCCTTAATGGCCATGTAATGAGTTAATTTGGTAACTTTGGTGGTTTGACAACTAAAAGGGTTGGAGTCCTTAAGTGTGGAATTGAATTGTGTTTTGAACTAAAGTTTTGTATAAGAATGCTAATGAAGAATGAATGGTTTTTAAAGGTCTAGATGACCATAAATGGATTTGCATTGTGGTATGAACTAAGGCATTGGCCTAATTAAATGATTGGTTGTTAAATGGTTTTATAAAGGTCGTGTGGTCATATATGAATTGTTCAATTGTAGCTTTGGTGGCTTAAATTGTATAAAGATATTAGAGTCCTTATGTCTTGAATTGAGTGGATGTTAATGCATCGATAAAGGGTTAGAGTCCAAATTGTTGACTAGTAATAGTTATAACGGTTTGTGGTTAGTGTCCACTTTCCATTTATATAAGGGCTTGTGGTTAGGGTCTACTTTCTATATAAGATGGCTTGTGGTTAAGGTCCTCTTTCCGTATGAGGTGGCTTGTGGTTAGTGTCCACTTACCATATAAGATGAGACGGTTTGTGGTTAGTGTCCACTTACTATATAAGATGTGACGACTTGTGGTTAACGTCCACTTGCCATATAAAATAGAACGACTTGAGGTTAGGGTCCTCTTGCTTAATGTAATGGAGAAATTCAATGTTCTAAACCTTAAGGGTGGAAGGTTTGATTCCTTCACTCTATGTCTTATGATTAAGTACTTTAAGAATGCATGTTATGACTTGTTGCTTGTTTTTGCATGTTATGTATATGTGTATCTTCATATATGCCTATGTAGATATGAATGTGGTTGCATATGATAACTTGACTTTCTTTTGAATAACTGCACTATTTTATCCTTATCCTTGAGTTACATGCTAGCACTCCAACTGCTAACCGTCTCCAGACGCTATGTCCCCACGCGACATAGGGGTCAAATCTTCTTCTTCTCTTCCTGCGTAGTGACCAGGTGTTCGAGAAGATCGTGTGTTGACATTGAAGTGGTTAGCTTCCATTCATTGGAAGGCATATATTTCATATCTACTATCTTATGTCTTAGACTTGTTTTAGACTTGGTTCTGGCTATTTTCGGGGGCATGTACTGACATATTATAGACATCAGTTTTGTAGAGGCTTTGGAGATGACTGTGGACTTGGGTATGTTGTTTAGTTGTTGATTTAATGGATTGATTAGATGCTTCATAAGCTTTGATTGTAGTCTTGTTTCCACTATCTTATTTTATAACTGGAGTTCATCTAACACTTATGGATTAATGTGATGGTTAGGTTGGGTTGACGAGGTGATCTCTGGTTCTGTTGGGCTTGAGGTGCCTATAAGACAAGGCCCAATTTTGGGTCATATCAATTATTGGTTTTCAACAATTGAGAAAAGTCATAGCCATCGACAGGACATTATCGAGGAGAAAGTATGAAGGAGTTTTGTTATCGACGATGCCACAGGACATAAAGAATCACATCTTTTCAATGGCTTTTTGTATAGTCAACAAGGAATGCGATGCCTTGTAGAGATATTTTCTTGAACAAACAAGAAGTTGCGTAGATGATACTGATGAGTTGTGTATAATTTCAGATAGGCATTCAAGTATGCAAAAGATGTGTCAATTATCTATCCTTCAGTTCACTATGATTGTTTCATGAGGCACCTTAGGAAAATATTCGAAGCAACTATCATAACTCAAAGGTTGTTTCTCATTTTATAAAGCAGCTAAAGCGTATGATAGAACTAAATTCTTAAACTATTTCAATCAAATAAGGGATATGGTACCCTAGATAGCAGAACATCTCGAATGCATCAGATTCGAGAGATGGAGCCGGGTATTTTATTCAAGAAATAAGTATATTATTCATATATTTAATGTCTTGTTTGAGTTTATTGTAATATTATGTCTTAATACAAGGTTTTTTTGTTTAGGTAAAATATTATGATATCAAACATAGCTGAATCAATGAATGCAATGTTTGACGTTAAAAGTGAATTTTCCATTGTGGTGCTATTTGATCAAATAATTGTGAGGTTTTCCAAAAAATTTCACAAGAGATGTATGGAGTTGGCGAACTCATCAAACTGACTTGTGCCTTTAATGGAAAAAAAATCAAAGTGCCTTACTTTAGGGAATAAGTTATTGGCCCATCAAATAGCCAATTACAAGTTCAATATCAACGGTCACGGTGATGTTGCCACTGTCGATCATCAAAGAAGAACTTGTACATGTAGAGTTCTTGACTTGGACAAAATACCTTGTCCATATGCTATGGCAGAGTTTTGAGCCAAATATGGTGCATAATTTGGAAATCAAATTTCTGAGTACTCGTCTCCATATTATTCGGTGGAAAAATTTATAATCGCATATTGTGAGAATATTAATTTTGTGCCTCCTGAAGATTTTTGGGTTGTTTTTATTGAGATTTTGGAGAGAGAAATTCCTCTTTCATATGTTGACCCAAGCAACAGAAAACCGGGAAGAAGGTGATATAAGAGGAGGCATGGAGTCAAAGAACCATTTCCAACAAGAAAAAATAAGGACTTTATATGTAAGAACGTTGGCCACAAAAGAACTACATGCCCGGATCAAAATGCACCATGATCGTTGTAGTAGTAGTAAATAGTTTAGTTGTTGTAATTTTAAATAGTTTTGTATTGTTGTTTAGTTTAGTTATGAACTTGATAATTTTAATTCATTGTTCATAATGTATGTTATTTATTATATAAAATGTGTTTTTATTATGGTCCAACAATTAATTTGTGCATCAATTAAAAAGGTAATATGAAATTAAATAAACACAACAGAGTACAAAAATATTTTTAGCAAATTACCCATCTGTTACAATAGATGGCCCATTTGTTGCAACATATGGGTCATATATTGGAAGAACTCAAAATAAGTTCTTGCACTGCATTGTGTCCTCCTAGTAGATCTGTTGCAATAGATGAGTCATCTATTAGAAAAAATCAAAATAGTTCTTGCTACTGGATTGTGATCTCCAAATAGATGACCCATCAGTTATAACAGATGGGTCATCTGTTGGATGAAATCAAAATAAACCTTTCTACTAGATTGAGTTCTCCCAATAGATGACCTATCTATTGCTACAGATGGGTCATTTATTTGAAGAAATATGAATAGTCATTTCTACTGGATTGTGTACTCCCAATAGATGGCCCATCTGTTACAATAGATGGGCCACCTATTGGAAGAACTCAAAACAGTCCTTGCCACTAAATTGAGTTCTTCCAACAGATGGCCCATCTATTACTACAAATGGGTCATCTGTTGGGAGAACTCAATCCAATTATGGCTACTGGATTATGTTCTTCCAAAATATGAGTAATTTCTGTTATAATAGATTGGTAATTTGTTGCAACGATTGATCGTTTGTTGCAACAAAAATTACCTATCTATTGGAAGAACTCAATTCAGTAGCAAGAACTATTTTGCTTCTTCCAGCAGATTAGTCATCTGTTACAATATGTCTATATGTGCTTGATAATTTTCAATAGATTAGTCTTCTATTGCAATAAGTTAGTCATCTATTGCAATAAATGTCTATATTATTTAACTAATTTGATATGAAATGACTCATTTTAAACCATTATTAGTAAATAGTTTTGTTGCTACATTAGATATGAACTTGATTATTATATAAATCATAGTTGGAATCAATTAAGCTTTTGAAAACCATCCATCATTCAATGAAATCACAGGAAAGGAAAAGTAGATGTAAATAGCAACAAGAAGTAGTCGAATTAGTCATTCATTCATTCATAATTCTTAAAACATACATAATCATAAAAATAAAGATAAGGCACAGAGCCATAACATTTGTGTGAATAAAAGCTAGGCCTATGTTGTAACACCCCAATTTTCTAAACCGGAATGCTACATGGTGCTCATGATCCTGAAGGACCACAAGCTAACTTATGATTGATATCTGTACCTGTATACTGCATAATATATCATAAAATGAAGAAACATGAACATGAAAGGCCATAAGGTTCAAACTAAATAAATGTCTGGTAACAAAATATCTGAAAAAGGTATAACAATACCAAAATAAGTCATAAATACTGAAAATAATGAGATCTGAATATCTAATCTGACATCTAGTCTGAAAGCCTCTAACTGAACTGAATAAGAAGTTGAAGGAATATGTCTCCAACTAACTCCATCTAGCAACTGAATAGTAAATGTAGCAATAATCATATCGTCCTCGAATGAGAAGGACTCACTGCAAACTCTGAACACTGGAATTCTACTGCTGATCTGTAGTTCGTGCCTCTGAACCTATGGTGTAACATAAGAGAAAGCACCATAGCGCAAATGCATCAGTACGTCTGAATGTACTGAGTATACGAGTGAGATAGGCTAAATGCAAAGGGTTATATGTGTGAACAATTCTAACTAATATGAACGTGAAAATACATACTTGCATAAACAACTATAACTGAACTCGTGATGATGCTGACTACTGAGTCTGAATGCTGACGACATGACTTTATTGTTACTGAGGTACTGAATAGATTATTGACTATTTTTGACAGTTCAAATTATGAAGGACTGGTTTAAGTGACTGTGTCTAACAGTCCTGAAACTGAATACTGGTAACGTGAGCAATGACAACTGATATAGCTGATATAACTGTAATGATTGGACTAATCAATATAATTGATACTGAGCGACTATATCTGATAGTCTAAGTTCTGATGGTACTATCTGAGTTTCGTTCTACTTGGAGTAACTAAATCTGAGATCAGTCCTATCTAGCGGGTGATCATGAGTATACTGATAATAAGGATGATTTAACTTAGTCTGAGATCAGTCCTATCTAGCGGGTGATCTTTAAATCTAATGATTCTGATACTGATTAATCATAGTTGAGATCAGTCCTAGCTAATGTGTGATCTTGAAGTCTATTTACAATGATAAGCATTCACTATATCTAACAGTACTAAATCTGTACTACTAAGCTGAGTTGACTGTGTTTGAAAGCCCTGATTCTGTAGCTGAAACTGTGGGATGTGTTCATCTAACCGACATGACCCAAGCTAAGCTAACTGGGGTCCAATCTCTGCCCTGACTGGAAGGGTGTCAGTACCGTGCCACCAGTAAAGACATCTGTTGTGGAGTCAGTCCTAATCTAGTGGGTGACTCATGGGATCATTCCTATACATATAAATATGCTAACGGGTGACCCCTGTGTATGTCAGTCCTATCTAACGGGTGACATATCGTACCTACGATGGCAACGTAGTTCTGGAACTTAGAGATTGCTTCTAGGGATCTCAGTCCTATTCTAGTGGGTGAGTCCTCATCCCTAGGCTCACTCGGTGCTGAATCCTACTCCCATTTGAAATACACAAAACTGAATAACAGAGATGAATTGAATAACTGAACTGAACTGATTAGCTGAACTGATACTAGTGGTATTGTTTAGCGGAGCTAAACTGAGTTTACTAAATTTCAATGACTAACAAAATGTACTGAGTTTTGAGGACTGATTGAGAGTACTGAAGTTACTGAGATTGACTGTGAATACTGAAGTTACAGACTGAGTACTGAGACTACTGAGATTTCTGAGTTTTCCTGAGTCACATGACTGATTGAATTCTATAGATCATGACTTAACTGAGAGTATCGTGATAACATGACATGGATCTAGGCACACAACTATATTTTTCGGGTACGAATACCCCAGGACTCGATGGAAGAAAACTGACACACATGACTGATTTGAGTACGTGACCAATATCAACAACCCATAATATCATAACTTGGGGAATTCCATGAAGTGTATGGATATCATACATTTTGTACATAAGTATGATTTGCAAGTAAGCATGGCATAATCTCATAAGACTAGTTCATGAACATCCCAACAACATTTACAAGACACAATATCAACATAAAAATCATTGGAATATAGGGGCATATCATGAATCCTTCACTTAGTCACAATTTAGCTATAATGAATGATTTCTAGTCTCTTAGGTATTTTATCAAACACCTTACATGCACAACCTAGGCATAGGTGTAAATCATACAATTACTCATCATAAATAATCAAACTTACATGTTTTCAACACATATGATGTCATAGATTCATAATAACACATAAAGATTCTATATTGGCATCATTCAACACATAAACATGATCAACAATCCATTCATAACATGAAAACCATAATATATAGTTTTAGAAAAGGGTTCTTGAATTTCATGGACGAAAGAAGTCCATGAATGAACACACGCATACCTTAGAAAGGAAACCTTAATGATTTGCTGGAGAGTTATTGGATTGGAAAACTTAATTCTTGATTATCTTGGAAAAAGGCTCGAATCTTGCTTTTGAGAGATGAGTTTGATGGAAACCCTAATCTTGTGGTTGAGAGTATAAGAGAGGGTTTCTGAGATGCTTAACTAAAGAAAAATGGAAAAAATTACGCCTCTTTAGGGTTATAAGTCATGGAAGGTGAAAGAAAAGACCAAAATACCCTTATGAAATAATTTCCCAGTTGCTGAAAAATCATATCTGACGACATTGGTGATAGGGCATCAGACTTGTGATAAGTCGTCAAAAATGTCGTCAGATTTGTGATAAGTTATCACAAATGTTGTCACTTAGGAGCTGGTTTTAGCCTAAGGCTGACCACCTTCGTGATAGGGCATTACAAATGTGATAATCTATCACAAATTTTGTCACTTAGGAGCTGGTTTCTGCCTAAGGCTGACGACCTTCGTGATAGGGCGTCACAAATGTGATAAGTTATCACGAATGTCGTCACACTGTTTCCAGCCTGATATGCTGGAATAAAATAGGCATAACTCTTTTCTCTGATATCGGATTTAGGAAAAATCTGTATCGTTGGAAAGATAATTTAAAGATATTTCATTTTATATATAGTAAACCACCCAGTTCGTTATATACAACGAGTTATGGTTGATTGAAGTTGACCCAAGTTTTGATTCTCACTTAAACTTGAACTATAGGAAAGCTTTCAACTTGTACTTGAGTTAGGGGACCTCTATGATCTAAATTCATGATCAAATAGATTCCCAAACTACATAATTGATTAACACACTAAATTTATATAGGATTTGAGGCTTTTGAAACATCCACGCATAGGAATGACGGATTTTCATTCTAGTCCAAAATGTGGGGTATTACAATATCTCCCCCTTGGGAACATTCGTCCTCGAATGATACTGGCTGAGATGAGAGAAAAGACAACTTACACTAATATATAGCATGAATGACTGATCATGATTTCATGGCTGACATGATTGAAAACTGAGCATATCATACTGTACATGCATATCTGATGCATGGGTAGCTGATTTATGAATGTAGGACTGAGTATTCTGATAAACTGAGTTTCTCAAACTGAGAATACATATCTAATGCTTAACTGATAAGTTGAATTCATGCATATCTGATGCGTGATTATATGACTGACGTGATACGTGAATGCATGACTGAAAGTACTGATAAGTTGATCACGCATATCTGATGCATGAATACATGACTGAAATGACTCACGAACATACGATTGAACATGCAATGGTAAAGGCACTAAGATTGAACTGAAACATTAAAACATGACTGATTTTGCTACGTGACATATGGACTGAACATCATGAACTGAACTGAACCTCTGAATACTTGACTTACAGCTGAGGTCTAACTTGAAGGTCAACTTATGAGTACCCTCTATTCTAGACTAAATTCATTATGGAAGGAAAAATTGAAGGATCTAAGGCATGGGAGCGTTAAGAGAAAGTAAAGTATCTCTCCCTTGAGACGCTGTGTCCCTCTAAGAAAACTTACCTTATGGAGATACTGGGTGATGCATAGGGCATCTACGAACTAGATTATAACTAAACTTTGGGAGTCTGAAACTAATGCATGATGCATAAGATGAACTAAACTTGCAACTACTAGGAGGTTCTACCTTGAAATATTTACATTCTCTGAGATTTTGGATAGCATGAATAGATGCAAGGATGAGGAAACAAGCTATAAAAATCTGACTGCTCGATTGCTAAACTGACTCACTAGCTTTACTAGCTAACTTACACTGAAACATATGCTCGAATGAGAGAAAGAGATCTAAAAATACATACTATGAACATGAAAGACTGGTAACATACTCGAATTTAAGTCAGGGAAACTTTCTGGATTAGGACGGGTCTGGAGTGCATAAAGTCTATTCTGACGTTGACCACTATTGGTACCTTGCTGACGCAACTCCTTACCCCTCTGTTCTAGAACTCTGCACTCTCGCATCCTGTGGCCTGGCTTGCCTTACCTAAAGCATACATCACTTCCTTCCATGCATGCACCTAGATAATTCTTACCACACTCTTCGCAAAATTAATAAGTAAGACCTCTATTTTCACTACCCTGGGCCTCGGAGCCTGGTGCTCCATCATGACAGTCATTTCTGGACTTAGGTGATGGTACACTAGTTGAGGATGAAGCTGAGACTGAAATTTTTTGACTATGCTAAGTACGGTTACCACCCTGTGACTTAGGCTGAGCAAAGCTGAAACTACCTGTCCTTACTCTCTTACTCTGTCTCTCTCTCATCCTAATCTTTTGCTCCTCTATCTGCTGAGCATGTGTTATAAGTCTGGCTAAAGTCATATCACTATTCAACATGGCAGATCTGCACTCACTTACCACATTATCATTCACCCCTGACACGAACTTACTCATCTTAGCTATACCGTCTGCAACCATATGAAGGGCATATCTGGCTAATTGAGTAAACTTGAGAGAATACTCCTTTACCGTTATATTTCCCTGCCTGAGGTTGATGAACTCTAGTACCTTAGCTTCTCTAAGCTTTAGTGGAAAGAATCTATCAAGGAAAGTAGAGGCAAACTCCTCCCACTCTATAGGGCCTGCATCATCTAACCTTTCTGACTTCCACTGCTTGTACCAAGTATGAGCGACATCCTGTAATTGGTATGTGGCTAACTCAGCACTCTGAACAGTAGTAACCCCCATAATATCTGTCACCTTCTGAACCTGATCTAGGAATTCCCGTGAGTCCTCATCTGACTTAGACCCTATGAAGGAAGGAGGATTCATTCGGGTGAAGTCCCAAATTCTAGCTGCAGCTGAATTGGCCACTGGTTGGCCAGAACGATAGCTGGCCGTTCATTCTGGGCAGCGACTGACTGAGCAAGAGTGGTGAATGCGGCCCTGAACTCCGCATGAGAAACATGATCGTCCAAAGGGTTTTCGGGCTGAGGGGCTAACTGATTCCCGTTTCTTCTTTTAGAAGGCATGTATATAGAAGAAAAAGAGAAATGGATTAGACTAAGATTATGCTCACTGGCACGACATGAATACTGAAAGAAGGGAAACTGTTCCTAAAACATCTCATAGCCTCCTGCACATAAGTGTGGTGCACAACACACACATGTGCAAGACTCTACTAGATGCGACTTTCAGATTTCCTAGGACTCTAATGAACCTTAGGCTCTGATACCAAATTTGTAACACCCTAATTTTCTGAACCAAAATGCTACACGGTGCTCATGACCTCGAAGGACCATAAGCTAACCCATGACTGATATCTATACCTACATACTGCATAATATATCATCAAATGTGGAAACTTGAACATGAAAGGCCATAAGGTTCAAATTGAATAAACATCTGATAACAAAATGACTGAAAAAGGTATAACTATACCAAAACAAGTCATAAATACTGATAAAAATGAGATCTAAATATCTAATCTGACATCTAGTATGAAAGCCTCTAACTGAACTGAATAAGGAGTTGAAGGAACATGTCTCCAACTAACTCCATCTAGCAACTGAATAGTAAATGTAGCAATAATCATATCATCTTCGAATGAGAAGGACTCCCTGCAAATTCTGAACACTGGAATACTACTGCTGATCTGGAGCTCGTGCCTCTGAACCTACGGTGTAACATAAGAGAAAGCACCATAGCGCAAATGCGTTAGTACGTCTAAATGTACTGAGTATACGAGTGAGGTAGGCTAAATACAAAGGGTTATATGCATGAACAATGATAACTAATATGAACGTGAGAATACATACATGAATAAACAACTATAATTAAACACGTGATGATGCTGACTACTGAGTCTGAATGCCGACGACATGACTTTACTGTTACTGAGGTACTGAATAGATTATTGACTATTTTTGACAGTTGAAATTATGAAGGACTGGTTTGAGTGACTGTGTCTAATAGTCCTGAAACTGAATACTGGTAACGTGAGCTATGACAACTGATATAGCTGATATAACTGTAATGATCGGACTAATCGATATAACCGATACTGAGCGACTGTATCTGATAGTCTAAGTTCTGATGGTACTATCTGAGTTTCGTTCTACTTGGAGTAACTAAATCTGAGATCAGTCCTATCTAGCGGGTGATCATGAGTATACTGATAATAAGGATGATTTAACTTAGTCTGAGATCAGTCCTATCTAACGGGTGATCTTTAAATCTAATGATTCTGATACTGATTAATCATAGTTGAGATCAGTCTTAGCTAATGGTGATCTTGAAGTCTATTTACAATGATAAGCATTGACTATATCTAATAGTACTGAATCTGTACTACTAAGTTAAGTTGACTGTGTCTGAAAGCCTTGATTCTGTAACAGAAACTGTAGGATGTGTTCATCTAACCGACATGACCCAAGCTAAGCTGACCGGGGTCCAATCTCTGCCCTGACTGGAAGGGTGTAGTACCGTACCACCAGTAAAGACATCTACTATGGAGTCAGTCCTAATCTAGCGGGTGACTCCTGGGATCAGTCCTATACATATAAATGTGCTAACGGGTGACCCCTATGTATGTCAGTCCTATCTAATGGGTGACATCTCATATCTACACTGGCTACGTAGTTCTGGAACTTAGAAATTGCTTCTAGGGATCTCAGTCCTATTCTAGTGGGTGAGTCCCCATCCCTAGGCTCACTCGGTGCTGAATCCTACTCCCATCTGAAATAGATAAAACTGAATAATAGAGATGAATTGATTAACTGAACTGAACTGATTAGCTGAACTGATACTAGTGGTATTGTTTAGCGGAGCTAAACTGAGTTTACTGAATTTCGATGACTAACAAAATGTACTGAGTTCTGAGGACTGATTGAGAGTACTAAAGTTACTAAGATTGACTGTGAATACTGAAGTTACAGATTGAGTACTGAGATCACTGAGATTACTGAACTACTGAGACTACTGAGATCACTGAGATTACTGAACTACTGAGACTACTGAGATTTCTGAGTTTTCCTGAGTAACATGACTGACTGAATTCTATAGATCATGGCTTAACTGAGAGTATCGTGATAACATGACATGGCTCTAGGCACACAACTATATTTTTTGGGTACGAATACCCCCAGGACTCGATGGAAGGAAACTGACACACATGACTGACTTGAGTACGTGACCAACATCAACAACCCATAATATCATAACTTGGGGAATTCCATGAAGTGCATGGATATCATACATTTTGTACGTAAGTAGGATTTGCAAGTAAGCATGGCATAATCTCATAAGACTAGTTCATGAACATCCCAACAACATTTACAAGACACAATATCAACATTAAAATCATTGGAATATGGGGGTATATCATGAATCCTTCACTTAGTCATAATTTAGCTATAAAGAATGATTTCTAGTCTCTTAGGTATTTTATTAAACACCTTACATGCACAACTTAGGCATAGGTGTAAATCATACAATTACTCATAAAAAATAATCAAACTTACATGTTTTCAACTCATATGATGTCATAGATTCATAATAACACATAAAGATTCTATCTTGGCATCATTCAACACATAAACATGATCAAAAATCCATTCATAACATGAAAACCTTAATATATAATTTTAGAAAAGGGTTCTTGAACTTCATGGACGAAAGGAGTCCATGAATGAACACACGCATACCTTAGAAAGAAAACCTTGATGATTTCCTGGAGAGTTCTTGGATTGGGAAACTTAATTCTTGATTATCTTGGAAAAAGGCTTGAATCTTGCTTTTGAGAGATGAGTTTAATGGAAACCCTAATCTTGTGGTTGAGAGTATAAGAGAGGGTTTTTGAGATGCTTAACTGAAGAAAAATGGGAAAAATTATGCCTCTTTTGGGTTATAAGTTGTGGAAGGTGAAAGAAAAGACCAAAATACCCTTATGAAATAATTTCTCAGTTGCTGAAAAATCATAGCTGATGACATTGGTGATAGGGCGTTAGACTTGTGATAAGTCATCAAAAATGTCGTCAGATTTGTGATAAGTTATCACAAATGTCATCACTTAGGAGCTGGTTTCTTCCTAAGGCTGACCACCTTCGTGATAGGGCATCACAAATGTGATAAGCTATCACAGATGTCGTCACTTAGGAGCTGGTTTCTGCCTAAGGCTGACGACCTTCGTGATAGGGCGTCACAAATGTGGTAAGCTATCACGAATGTCGTTTCACTATTTCCAGCCTGATATGCTGGAGTAAAATAGGCATAACTCTTTGATTCAATATTGAATTTAGGCGAAATTGGTATCGTTGGAAAGATAATTCAAATAAATTTCATTTGATATATAGTAAACAACCCAGTTAGTCATATACAACGAGTTATGATTTATTGAAGTTCACCCAAGTTTTGACGCTCACTAAAACTTGAACGATAGGAAAGCTTTCAACTTGTACTTGAGTTAGGGGACCTCTATGATCTAAATTCATGATCCAATAGATTCCCACAATACATAATTGATTAACACTCTAAATTTATATAGGATTGAGGCTTTTGAAACATCCACACATAGGAATGGCGAATTTTCATTCTAGTCCAAAATGTGGGGTATTACATATGTGCTCTAGCTACCAAAAAAGAGGGGTAGAGGGGTTGTAAATCTCCATAGTTAGATGAATAAAAGGAGATATCAGATAGTCTCATAGCTTAGCCACAGTCGGAACATATTTTCAATTCAAGTTTAGGCAAAAATTGAAGGAAAGAGAAAAGAGAAAGAAAAAGAGAGAGGAGAAAATTGAAGGAGGGTTGAGAAAACAGATGGGTCAGCTGTTTCTTTTAAATATTGGTGGTGGTGACCTTTGAGAAGAATGATGATACATTCAAAATACAAGGTAAGACAACACAAGGGGACTTTTGATTTCTCCTAAAAATATCTGAGTTCCCTAGGATTTTATCTTTTCTTTATGTTGGATAGAAAATTGCGTTAAAAAAAAAATCTTCCAATAGATGATAAGACCTGTTTTGATTTCTTCCAACTGATGGGTAATCTATTGTTACAGATGACCTATCTGTTTTAAGAAATCCAACAATTAGCAAGACCTATTTTGATGTTTTTCCACATATTAGTCTTTTGTTTCAACAGATTACCTATTTGTTTAATAATTTCTAATAGATGAGTCATCTGTTACAATATATTAGTCATCCGTTGATTCAAATTAAGCAATTATTAGTAATAACTAAATTGATTTAACTAAAATTAAAAATAAATTAATAAGTTCAATTACAATTTGAAGACAAAAGGAGACAAGTCTTCAAGACAAGACCTTAGACAAGGGGACAAACACTTGAGTTCTCTTAAAAATGTTTGAGTTCCCTAGTATTTTAAATTGCTTTTAAAAAAAGATCTTCAAACAGATGACCCATCTGTTGCAACAAGTTAGCCATTTGTTGGAAGAAATCAAACCACTTGAGGACCTATTTTGATTTCTTCTAATAGATGGATAATCTGTTGCAATAGATGACCTATCTATTGGAAGAAATCAAACAACTAGCAAGACCTATTTTGATTTATTCCAACAGATTAGTGATCCATTACAACAGATGTCTATACCTGTTTGATAATTTCCAACAGATAAGTCATCTGTTGCAATAGGTTAGTTATTTATTGCAACATATGTCTATATCTATTTGATAATTTTCAACAAATGTGTCATCTGTTGATTCAATTTAAGACATTATTAGTAATAAGTAAATTGATTTAACTAAAATTAAAGATGAATTAATAAGTTCAATTACAATTTCATAAATCTCATAGCAATTTCATGACCAACTAAGTGTATTCGTCCTAAATAGAGTTGTCAATTGACTAACCTGATGTGAAACAATTTATATTAATCCATTATTAGTAATAACTTAATTGATTTAACTAAAATTAAAGATGAATTAATAAGTTCAATTACAATTTCATTAATCTCATAGCAATTTCATGATCAACTAAGTGTATTCGTCCTAATAGAGTTGTCAATTGATTAACTTAATGTGAAACGATTTATATTAATCCATTATTAGTAATAACTTAATTGATTTAACTAAAATTAAATATGAATTAATAAGTTCAATTACAATTTCATTAATCTCATAGCAATTACATGATCAACAAGTGTATTCGTCCCGAATAGAGTTGTAAATTGACTAATTTGATGTGAAATGGTTTATATTAAGCCATTATTAGTAATAAGTAAATGGGTTCAACTAAAATTAAATATGAATTAATAAGTTCAATTACAATTTCATTAATCTTATAGCAATTACATGATCAACTAAGTGTATTCGTCCCGAATGGAGTTGTCAATGGACTAATTTGGTGTGGAATGATTTATATTAAACCATTATTAGCAATAAATTAATTGATTTAACTAATATTAAACATTAATTAATAAGTTCAATTACAATTTCATTAATTTCATAGCAATTACATGATCAACTAAGTGTATTCGTCCTGAATAGAGTTGTCAATTGACTAATTTGTTGTGAAATAATTTATATTAAGCCATTATTAGTCATAACTTAATTGATTTAACTAAGATGAATTAATAAGTTCAATTATAATTTCATTAATCTCATAGCATTTACATGATAAACTAAGTGTATTCGTCCTGAATAGAGTTGTCAATTGATTAATTTGACGTGAAATGATTTATATTAAGCCATTATTAGTAATAACTTAATTGATTTAACTAAGATGAATTAATAAGTTCAATTATAATTTCATTAATCTCATAGCATTTACATGATCAACTAAGTGTATTCGTCCTGAATAGAGTTGTCAATTGATTAATTTGATGTGAAATGATTTATATTAAGCCATTATTAGTAATAAGTAAATTGATTTAACAAAAATTAGCTCTCATATAATGAGTTTAATTGCAACTTCCATGAATTACATTGTAATTACATGATCATCTAAGTGTATAACTTATTGTAACAAATTTAATTTGTTGCAATAAATGTCTATATCTGTTTGATAATTTACAACACATGACCCACCTGTTGCAACAGATGGGTCATTTGTTGCAACAAATGTCTTTATCTGTTTGGTCTTTTCTAATAGATGACTCATCTGTTGTAACAAATAAGTCATCTATTGCAATATATATGAATATGTGTTTGATAATTTCCAATAGATGAGACATCTATTGCAACAGATGACCCATTTGTTGCAATAGATGTGTATATCTATTTGGTCATTTCCAACAGATAACTCAATTTTTGCAACATATAATACATCAATTGTAATATAACAATAATATATGTTTGATAATTTTCAATAGATGAGACATCTGTTGCAACAGGTTAGTCATCTGTTGCATTATACAATGCAGATAAGTATATATCTAGTTGATCTCTGCCAATAAATGGGTCATTGATAATGCCCAAGATACACCTTCAGTCCGAAGGTTATGTGATCGTGAAATACCCCAAACTTTGGCCCTTGCAAAATCCTTGAGTCTTGAACCTTTTATTCATCTTTTGACTTACACCACAAGTTATATAGTGTGGTGATGGGTCTAGGGACCCTAGTCGTATATTGGTCAGTGAGTTAATTGACCAAGTCCTTTCCTTTGTATGATAGACTCTATATGAGTCGTATGCTGATGTGATGAGAGGGTTGAGTCCAATCATATTTTATTCAGTGTCTAGCCCTTGATGTTCTGCCTTGGATAAGACTTGATGGTACTAGTCGTATGGAGTTGTGACAACTTGGGCAAGAGAGTCATATGTTGGATAGAATGTGGTGTCCAACCTTCTGTTTTGATGACAATTTGAGGGTACAACTCTGACATGACCCGAACCAGGGCCTAGTCATGTCGGGTGCCTCAAGCCCCCAATCGAGACTGGAGACCAGCCCCAATACCCAACCATAACTGCCCTACACCCTATATTGGATGAATTCCAAATATATATAACATAACCAAATGGAGCAATCATAAATTAAATATAGTCAAGCAGTGTCATCCCCAATACCAATACCAATGCCAAGGCTTACACCAATACTGACACCGCCCATGCCAACCTAAAGTAGTCTCAAAAAGCCTCTATCCGAAATCAAAACAACATCTGGTCGGGACATGTCCCCGACCATAGCCAAAAACCAAAGTCTAAGAAATAACAAAAGTATGTAGAGAAGTTCGTAACATGAAATGGAGCCTTCCGAAATATGGAAGCTCACCACTTCAATCCGACACAAAGCTGTCCCCAAATCCAATCACTGAGCATGATGAGTAGTATGGCCGATTCCTACATCGTGTGGGGATATAACCTTCGAAGATGGGTTAGCATATAAATGCTAGCATGTACTTAGGAGTAAGGCTAAAATAATGCCAAACACTTAAAACCAAGTAAATAACCATATGCAATCACATCTATCCACATATATATAATCCATGCCGGGAAAGGGAATCGGGTTTAGCATGCATTTAAAAACTTAACTTGGGTTTGTATAGCTTTACCGTCATAATCTACCCACGGGCTATATGGGTCCAGTGTTACCCTCCAACGGGCCCCAGTGCGTGTATCCACATAAACCACAGATATCACAGGGGCCGGGGATTCCTATGTACCCTTCTCCCTCCATGATACATATATACAAGTGTAAACTTAGGGGATTACTGTGTACCCCACGAATATAAGGTCACCATGACCAACCCTCAGGTCGAAAAACATGAGTTTCTAGTGTTCGTCCATCAGACTCACACCTTCTGCATAAGCTATCGCAACCCTCTATTATTGCCTAATTAAAACCATTAGCACACAACCAAACCACCAATTTCATGTGTTAATTACCGAGGAATTATGTATTGGTATCGTCATACCGACTACAGCTTGCAAGCAATGTGATTCGCCAACAATTAGGGGATTCCCATGTACCCCACATGATTACCAATTAAACTAAAACCATGGTCAACAAGGCCTTACCAAATTATTTAAACCAATTTAGGTTCCATAACCATATTATACAATGCAATAGTTTCAATAAAAGTCATACTACGTGACAAAACCATTCTCAAAGGCATTTTAACAAACATGTTGAGGGCATATAGTTTCCAAAACCAAAACCAAGAACCAATTGACCATTCCCATGAAACCACATGTTCAATTTTGGAGAAAAACTTAGCACCCTTTAACTGATCAAACAAATCACCTATTCTCGGCAAAAAAGGTACTTATTCTTTACCATAACCTTATTCAACTGTCAGTAATCAATACACATCCGAAGAGAACCATCCTTATTCATGAATAACACTGGTGCACCCTACGGGGACACACTAGGACAGTTGCAACCCTTATCTAAAAGATCATTTAATTGCTCCTTAAGCTCCTTCAACTTAGCTGGAGGCATTCTATATGGGGGAATACAAATTGGGCGAGTGTCCGGAACAAGATCAATCCCAAATCAATCTCCCTATTTGGAGGAACACCAGAAAGGTCATCAGGGAAGACCTTGGGAAATTCAATTACCACTGGGACAGAATGTAAGAAAGGACCCTCCGAGTTAGAATCTTTAACCCAGACTAGATAATAGAGACACCCCTTGAAAATCAATCTCCGAGCTCTAAGATATGATATAAACCTCTCCTTAGGAGCTAGGGAACCACCCTCCCACTCAATAACAGGATCATTAGGGAAATTTGAGACAACCTCATGGGTCCGACAATCTAGAGATGCATAGCCCGCGTGCAACCAATCCATCCCTAATATAACATCAAAATCAACCATGTCTAATTCAAATAGATCCACTAAAGTTTCTTTACTACCAACAAATACCACACCCTCCCTATAGACTCTTTTAGCAATCACCGAGTCACCTATCAAGGTAGAAATAAAAAAAAGTCTGAAACACACTCGGGACCAAAACCAAAATGCACAACCAGAAATGGGGTCTCATAAGAAAAAGTAGACCCCGGATCAAGTAAATAGTACATATCCCGAGGAAAGAGTTTTAACATACCAGTCACGACATTAGGTGATGTATCGAACTCTTGTCGGGTAGTAAGAGCATAAAGATGGTTCTGACCAGTCCCTAAGACAGACAGTGCACCCGTTGGTGTCGGAGCTGAAGAAGATGCAACGGGAACCTTGTTTGTCCTAGAGGCACCTTACCAATAGGATAATTTCTAAGCATGTTCCTGGGCTGACCACAACCAAAGCACTTGTCCCTTCCTTCATCACAGAAGCTCCAATAAAAACGGCCACAAAATCTACAAGGAGGATATGATGAAGGTGATTGAGTTTTACTAGCCTGAGATTTGGTACCCTGTGCCCTAAAGTTGTCGTCACCAAAGAAACGCTCAACACTTGACAGCTTTGGGTAATTGCCCTACTTTTTTTTGGGCCACTTACCACCATCCCTGCCACTCTGTTATTGGGCACCACCCTGCTTAGAGAACCTAAACTTCTTTCCATGCCTCTCCCCTAACTCAGCCTACTTTTTCTTCTATTTCTCTACCTACTGCATGTACACAACAAACTTAAAAATATCCATGTCCTTGATTAACACGGCACCCTTACTTTTAAGGATCAACTCGCGAGACAATCCGAAAGCAAATTTTCTCATTCAACCCCTCATATTAGAAACCAACTCTAGATCATACCGTGATAACTTATGAAACTTCAAGGCATACTCCTTGACTGACATCTTACACTATTTCAGATTAACAAACTCTTTTTCTTTCGCTTTCTTCAACTCCTGAGAAAAGAAGCTATCCAGAAAAGCATTGAACAAATACTCCCACAGAGATGACTTAGAACCATCACCCATTGATTATTTCTATTCCTCGCACCATTGGTCTGCCACATCTTTCAGCTGGTAGGCGGAAAACTCCACGCCCCCCACATTCGTGGCATGCATAACTCAAAAAATCTTTTCCAATTCATCTTGAAAACCATGAGGATCCTCCTCCACCTTAACACCCATAAAGGTCGGAGGGTTCAACCTCATGAACTGGCCAACCCTTGTGGCCTCAGAAGATAAAGTAACAGGAACACCACACTCAGACTGAGTAGATACAAACTATGCTAACATATGGATGGACTGACAAAACTCAACGTTCGTTTCTTCAGCCTGAGAAATCTGAGAAGGACTAGAAGGAACCGGTGGAACTCCAAAATAATACGAAATAGGACCCCTAGACTGGGTATGGATCCCATGAGTAGGGCGTGCCCCATCCACATTATCCCCAGTTGGGACAAAGGAGTTTTCATGAACTTCAAATTATTGAGGCGTGATCTAAAAAATGAACAAATGATACTTAGATAAGAATTCAGGACTTAGACTCCACAACTTGGAAATAGAACACAAGAAAGAGAAATATTCCTAAATACCTTTTAGCCTCCTCTTATGAGTGTGGCGTGCTACATACCCTTAAAAGAGACTCTAATCGACACGACTTTGTGGACTACTAAGTGACCATGGACCTAGGTCTCAGATACTAATCGAACATGACCCGAACTAGGGGTTAGTCATGTCGGGTGCCTCAAGCTCAACTGAGATCGGAAACAACCCCTAATACCCAACCATAACTGCCCTACACCCTATATTGGATAAATTTTAAATATATATAGCACAAAAAAATGAAAAAATAATAAATCAAATACAGTCAAGAGGTGTTATTTCCAATACCAATACCAATGCCAAGGCTGAAACCAATACCGACACCGCCCATACCAATGTAAAGTAGTCTCAAAAAGCCTCTATCTAAGATCAAAACAATATCTAATTGGGACATGCCCCCGACCATAGCCAAAAACCAAAGTCTAAGGAATAATAAAAGTATGTAGAGAAGTTTATAGCATGAAACGGATCCTTCCAGAGTATGTAATATCACCACTTCAATCCAATAAAAAGCTATCCTCGATCTAATCAATGAGTAGAAGGAGTGGTATAGCCGATTTCTACATCACGTGGGGATACATCGCCCAATGATGGGTTAGCGGATGAATGCTAGCATGTACTCAGGAGTAAATATAAAATAATGCCAATACTTAAAACCAAGTAAATAACCATATGCAATCATATCCATCCATATATATATATAATCCATGCCGGGAAAGGGAACCGGGTTTAGCATGCATTTAAAACCTTAACCTGGGTTTGTGTAGCTTTACCATCATAATCTACCCATGGGCTATATGAGTCTAATGTTACCCCTGAATGGGCCCCAGTGTATTTAGCCACACGAATTAAAGATATCACGGGGGCTGGGGATTCCTGTGTACCCTTCGCCCTCCATGATACATATATACAAGTGTAAGATGAGGGGATTCCCATATACCCCACAAGTATAAGGTCACTATGACTAACCCTCATATCGACAAACATGAGTTTCCAGTGTCCGCCCATCAGACTCACACCTTCACAGTTAAGCTATTGCAACCTGCTATTATTTCCCAATTAAAACCACTAGCACACAACCAAACCACCAATTCTATGTGTTGATTACTAAGGCATTATGTAGTGGTATCTTCATACTGACTATAACTTGCAAGCAATGTCACTAGCCAACACTTAGAGGATTCTCATGTACCCCACATGATTACTAATTAATCCAAAACCATGGCTACCAAGGGCTTACCAAATCATTTAAACCATTTAAACCAATTTAGGTTCCATAACCATATTATGCAATGCATAGTTTCAATCAAAATCAAACTATGTGACAAAACCATTCTCATAGGAATTTTAACAAACATATTGAGGGCATATAGTTTTCAAAACCAAAACCAAGAACCAATAGACCATTCCCATGAAACCACATGTTCAATTCCACAATTTTAACATGAAAACTATAAGAAAACATGGGAAAATAATATTCATCCATTACAACTTAAACCCTCAACATACAATTCAAAACCAAATAATACCCATAATTAAATCATGAAAACCATTTACTAAAACATGAATTTAGTTGAACTAATAATGAGGGTAGTGTAACATATTTTAGATACCAAAGTGTATAGAGAGAAACCACCCTTGAGAGCCTTAATTGACCTCCTTGAAGAAAACCCTAGCCTCTTCTTAACCTAAAAGCGTGAGAGAGATTTGAGAGTGTTTTGGGTTGAGAATAATAGGGTAAATAAAGTCCCAAAAGTTTTTTAAGTCGTGGGGTCAAAAAGGGTTAAGAGGGGAAATATCCAGAATACCCCCAACTTAAACTGTAAAAATCACCGCAGGAGGGTACGAATCGCCCCTGACTCGTACACACAACATACGAGTTGTACCCTTCACTCGTACCCTAGACAGATGTTTGGACATCACACACTGTCCATCATATGACTCCCCATACCTAACTCATACCTTCATAATACAACAAGTACCTTAGAATCGTACCCTAGGCAGCCTATCAAGGACATGACACATTGATCAATACACGAGTGGTTTTACTCACTCGTACCATCTCTATATGACTCATTTGGTTTCCATTCGTATCTTAGACAGTAACCAACCAAAACCACACTGAGTATCATACGACCAAGACCCCTAAACTGTACCCACATCATACGACAAGTACCC
This sequence comes from Capsicum pubescens, assembly GCA_030864215.1. Taxonomy (NCBI): domain Eukaryota; kingdom Viridiplantae; phylum Streptophyta; class Magnoliopsida; order Solanales; family Solanaceae; genus Capsicum; species Capsicum pubescens. Next base: position 117,414,522 of record CM061540.1, on the reverse strand, counting down.
TCAAGTTATATTATGTCAGAAGCTCAAACTCAAGAAATTTCTAAAGGTCAAAAACCAAGGTAATTCACATTCATATTATGTGGTGACGAGTTGGAGGGTCCACTCATACCCACCTGCGAGTTTTCCACAACTTTTAAGATGAGGGTAGTTTGGATATTTCCCATCTCAAGTCGTTAAGACCTATCTTATAATACTTTTTGGTCACTCATTATAAATTTTAGAAGATTGGAACACTTTCTAAACACTCTCTAAGAATTTCTCAAGAGAATTGGTCTAGGGTTTCTTCGAGGTGATTATCTAGAGGCTTAAAGATCAAAATTTCTCTGTGAATCTTCGTAACTCAAGCATGTGACTCTTTTTTCATTGTTAGTTCACAAAAATCATATGTTTTAAACATTGTTCATGAGTCATTAATGGTGTTTTTAAAAACCATGGTTGAGGGTTTGAATGCATAATATTGAGTATTGTTTTTCTCATGTTTAAAATTATGATTATACATGTTTTGATAAGGGTTTTGCACATGTGGGTGCATGTGAATTATGATTTAATGAATTGGTCATGTTTAATCCTAGACTTTACGTTTTTTGGCTTTGAATAATGGAATGATAATGGTATGCTCTCAACCTATTTGTGAAAATGTCAATTAGAAGAATCTTGTCACATATGAATTGTGTTCGAACTAAGGCATTGGACTATAAATGTTGATGATTGGTAAATGGTTTTATGAAGGCCTTGTTGGCTATAAATTAATTTGAATTATAACCTTGGTGGTTTAATTGGCTAGATGGGTTCGAGTCCCTAAGTGTTGAATTGAATTGATATCTTGGTTTAGACATTCGGTTCGAGTCCCAAAGTTGATTAATAATGGTTATGGCATGTTGTACGCTTGCAAGTGGGGTTGGTATGACGATACCAATAGGATTCCTTTGGTACATAATTGGATTAATTTTTGTGTATATGTGAAATAAATGTTTTTAACTGGGCTTTAAAGTGGGATGTGTAGCCGAGCCGTGAAAGTGGAGTTCGAAGGACTAATACTAGAAACCGCGCTAGCTAGTGTGGGTATCTATATGTCTGGGAGGTTCGAGTCCCCCTAATGAATATATGAATTGGAGGTTCGGGTCCCCCATATTGTATACATTGGTGCTTAAGTAAACTTGACTAGCCGGGAGGTTCGAGTCTCCCATAAAGGCATTTACAGATATGGATATTCTCTGGTTCGTGTGTCTACACATACAGGGACCCTTTCATCTAGGAGAGAGATGGGCCTATATTTTTCGTAGATGCCTTGTTATATGACGAATATGCTACACATCCCAGGTTAAGGATTTCAAAATTTATGCTAATCCTTGTTTCCTATCCCGACATGTTATATATATGTATACATGTGATTGAATATAATGATTTGACTTGGTTTTGAATGATGACATTATCTTATTCCTCTATCCCTGAGTTACACGCTAGTGCTCCAACTGCTAACCATCTCCAGATGTTGTATCCCCACATGACGCAGGCACTAAAACTTCTTCTACTTTTCCTTTATAGTGATCAGGTGTTCGAGTGGTTTGTGAGTTGACATTGAAGTGGTGAGCTTCCACACTTCGGAAGGCTTTATTTCATAATCTTTATTCTATGTCTCATACTTTGTTCAAACTTTGTTTTTGGCTACTTTTGGGGGCATTTCTTGATATTTTATTGACTTTGGATATATAGAGGCTTTATTGGATTACTGTGGACTTGGGCGTGTTGTTTTTGTGGATTGGTTTAGACGTTACATGAGTTATGATTAGTCTTATTTTGCACTATCTTATTATATTTTCGGAATTCATCCAACTCTTGAGTTTGTTGAGCTGACTAGGTTAGGTTAAAGGGGTGATCTCTGATCCACGTGGTACTGGAGATACCTATTATGGCTAGGACCTATTTTGGGTCGTGACAAAGTTGGTATCAGATCCTTGGTTTATTGTCAATTGGACATCCACAAAGCCATGTCAAGTAGAGTCTCTTTTATGGGTGTGTAGCATGCCATACTTCTTTTCTTGTTGTCTTAATTTTGAGATATAGAGTCTAAGGTATTGAATCTTTCTGATTTCTATTTGTTCATCTTTTCGATCATGCCTCCAAGAAGATCTAATATCCATGTAAACTATTCTGTCCTATTTGTGGATAATGTGGATGGATCTAATCCAATTTTTGAGGTCCAAAATCGGTCAAGGGTTGCTACATCTGACTATCTTTATGGGTCCCACCTATCCCTACTAATCCTACTCCTAAGGGAAATACTCATACTCAGTCATCTCCCGAAGAGGTTACTAATACTAAGTTCCGTCACTTCATTAACCTATTGGCTCAGCTAGTGACATCTCAATCATAACAGTCAGGTTATATTGGTGTTGCTATGGGTTCCTCTAAGGCCACTAGAGTTGGCTAATTTATAAGGTTGCATCCTCCAATATTTACTGGTACAAAGGTTGAGGAGGATCCTCAAAGTTTTATTGATGAGATAGAGAAAGTCTTTGGGTTATGCATACTTCGAAGGTTGAAGGTGTAGAGTTTATTGCCTACCAACTAAAGTATGTGGAGTACCAGTGGTACAAAGAGTAGAAACAGTTGAGAGGCGAGGATGCTGGTTCTTCCTTGTGGGATAATTTCTCTAATGTGTTTCTAGATTGCTTTTTTCCTCAGGAGTTGAGGGAGGCAAAAATGGAGGAATTTGTTAAACTAAAGCAAGAAAAAATGACAATCGAGTAGTATGCTTTGAAATTCCATTAGTTGTCCAATATACTGCTGAATTGGTATCTAATATGAGGGCCCAAATGATAAAGTTTGCTTCAGTATTATCTCGTGAGTTGATTCTTGAGAGTAACGCTACCTTGTTAAACAAGGACATGGATATCTCCAGATTGGTTGTGTATATATAGCAGGTCAAAGAGAAGAAAAAGAAGCAGGCTAAGATTGATGAGAGATAGAGTAAGAAATTTTATTATTCAGAATAGAGTGGAGGCCAACAGCAGAGTGGAAATGGGTCTAAGATAAAAATCTTGGGAGGTCCCAATTTCTATTCAACGGCTAGTTCTCCCTACCCAAAGTTATCAGGTGACCGACATTTTTAGGGTGGTGATTCTTCTAGGGCATAGGTTGCCCAATATCAGGCCAGTAGGGCCCAGTCATTACCATCCTACCCTTCCTACAGATTTTGTGGTCAGCACCATCATGGTCAGAATGAGAATGGGAGGAGCAAATGTTTTATGTGTAGTTAGATTAGGCATATGCAGCGGGATTGTCCTTCTAGAGTTAATTTTGGGGCAAACAAGATTCTTGTTACCTCTTCATCAGCTCTTGTACCAAAGAGTTCTACTTCTGGCTTCGGCACTAGTCAGAACCATCTCTATACTCTCACTACTTGTTCAGGAGTCTAAGGCATTTTTGGATATTGTTACTGGTATGTTGAAACTCTTTTACCATGATGTGTATTGTTTACTTGATTTGGGGTCCACTCTCTCTTATGTGACCTTATTTGTGGCTGTGCATTTTGGCTATGGTCTAGAGTATCTGTCGAACCCGTTTTCTCTTTCTACCCCGATAAATGACTCTTTGGTTGTCAGAAGAATGTATAGGGGTTGTGTAGTGTCTGATGGTAATAAATAAACTCTGGTAGATTTAATTGAGTTAGACATGATTTACTTTGATGTTATTCTGGGAATGGACTGGTTGCACTCGTGCTATGCTTTTTTAGACTGTCGAACCCATATGGTCATGATTAAATTTCCTAATTAACTGGTTATTGAATCAGAGGGAAGTTCATTAGTGCCTAAGGGGAGGTTTATATCATATATTAGAGCCTAAAAGTTAATTTCCAAAGGTTGTCTCTATCATCTGGTCTGGTTTAAGGATTCTAACTTGGAGGGTCCTTTCTTACATTCTGTTTCTATGGTAAATGAGTTTCCTAAAATCTTCTCGAATGAATTACCTAGTATACCTCCCGATAGGGATATTGATTTTGGTATTGATCTTGTTCTGAACACTCGTCTAATTTCTATTCCCCCTTATAGAATGGCACCAGCTAAGTTGAAGGAGCTTAAGGAGAACCTAATGGATCTTTTAGACAAGGGTTTCATCCATCCTAGTATGTCCCCATGGGGTGCACTGATATTATTCATGTAATAAAAGGATTTTCCTCTTTGAATGTGTATTAATTACTAGTAATTAAATAAGGTGACGGTAAATAATAAGCATCCTCTTTTGAGAATTAATTATCTCTTTGACCAGCTTTAGGGTGCCGAATTCTTCTCTAAGATTGATTTTTGATCTGGGTATCATCATTTAAAGATTAGGAAATCAGACATCCCTAAGACGACTTTTCATACCTGGTATGGGCATTTTATGTTCTTGGTGATGTCGTTTGGCTTGACCAGAGCCCCAACGACATTCAAGGATTTGATGAATAAGGTCTTTTATCAGTTTTTAGATTTGTTTGTCATTGTCTTTATTGATGATATTTTGGTATACTCTAAGAGTAAGGAGTATTATACTGATCACCTCTGCCTCTTGTTGTATACCTTAAAAAATTAGCAGTTGTATGCTAAATTCTCTAAATGTGAATTCTGGTTGAATTTCGTAACTTATCTAGGTCATGTCATGTTTAGTAAGGGGATTATGGTAGATTCTTAGAAAGTTGTTGTGGTTAAGAAGTGGCCTAGACCCATGACTTTAATCGATATTCAATGTTTCTCAGGTTTAGCTGGTTATTATTGGAGGTTTGAGGAGAGTTTTTCTTCTATTGCTATTCCATTGACCAAATTGACTCAGAAGAAGGTGAATTTCTTGTGGTATGATGCTTGCGAGGGTAGCTTTGAGAAGCTAAAAGATAAGTTGACTTTAGCTCTAATTTTGACTCTACCCGAGGGTACCAAGGGGTTTGTTATCTATTATGCTGAGTCCGAGTTAGTTTGGCTATGTGTTGATGCAACATGATAAGGTGGTTACTTATGCCTCTAGAAAGTTAAAGGTTCATGAGAAGAATTATTCGACTCATGACTTGGAATTGTTAGCCGTGGTGTTCACATTGAAAATTTGGCTTCACTATATATATGAGGTCTATGTTGATATCTTTTCTGACCATAAGAGCATGCATTATGTGTTCACTCAGAAAGAGCTTAATCTCAGGCAGAGGAGGTGGCTTGAGTTACTAAAGGACTATGATATGAGTCTTTACTACTATCCAGGTAAAGCTAATGTGGTTGCTGATGCTCTTAGCAGGTTGTTCATGGGTAGTTTGTCTCTTGTGGATAAGGATAAGAGAGAATTAGTGAACAATATTCATCGTTTGGCTGACCTTGGAGTTCATCTCTTAGACTCTGAAGATGGTGGTGTATTTGTGCAGCAGGTGGCACAATCATCACTTGGGTTGGAAATAAAGGAGAAACAGGTATTAGATCCTCTCTTAATAAAAATCAAGGATGATGTGGGTAAGAAAAAGGTGATGGCCTCTGAGGTTGGTGGTGATGGTATCTTAAGGTACCAAGAAAGGTTATGTGTTCCCGATATTGATAGATTGCGAGGCAGGATTTTGATCGAGGCCCATGAATCACTGTATACGGTTTATCCCAATTCAACAAAGATGTATCATGATCTCAAGAACATGTATTGGTGGAACAGTATAAAATGGGATGTAGCCAACTTTGTGGCTAAGTTTATGGTGTGTCAGCAAGTGAAAGCTGAGCACATGAGGCCTGGTGGGTTACTTTAAGAGATTGAATTTCCGGTGTGGAAATAGGAGGTAATTAATATTGATTTTGTTACAAACCTTCCATGGTCGCAAAATTGATGTGACTCCATTTGGGTCATTGGGATAGGATGACTAAGTCAACTGACTTTTTACCGATGAGGACTACTTATTCTGCTTAGGATTACGCAAAGTTGTTCCTTCAAGAAGTTGTAAAGTTGCATGGTGCTCCTATCTTGATTATTTTGGATTATGGTATTCAGTTTTCATCACATTTTGGCGCTCTTTTCAATGTGGTTTAGGGACTAAAATGAGTCTTAGTATGGCTTTTTACCAACAGTCAGATGGGCATGCAAAAAGGACTATTCAGACTTTGAAAGATATGTTGCGAGCCTATGTGTTTGTCTTTGGTGGTAGTTGGTTCGATCATTTTCCCCTCATTGAGTTTGCTTATAATAATAGTTACGATTCTAGCATTGGTATGGCCCTGTTTGAGGCATTGTATAGTAGTAGGTATAGATCTCCTATTGGGTGGTTCGAGGTTAGTGAATCGGAAATGTTTGGCCCAAATTTGGTTCACCTAGCCATGGAGAAGGTAAAAGTAATTTGGGTTAGGCTTAAGACCGCCTAAATCCTATGCAGATGTGAGGCGAAGGAACTTGGAGTTTGAGGTTGGAGATTAGGTGTTCTTGAAGGTGTCTTCCATGAAGGGAGAAATGCGGTTTGGGAAGAAGGAGAAGCTCAGTCCCCGATATATTGGCCTGTACTTGGTTTTGAAAAGGGTTGGTAATGTTGCATATGAGTTGGAATTTCCCTCTAGTATGAGCTCCATCCATTAGGTATTCCAAGTATCCATGTTACGGAAATACGTGGGTGACCCTTCGTTGGTTGTTCCCTTGGAGGACAGTGGTATCACATATTTTTTGTCCTATGAGGAGGTTTCAGTGAGGCTCTTGGATCGAAAATTTCATCAGTTACAAACGAAAGACATGGCTTCAGTAAAGGTTCTATGGCGGAATCAAAAGTTTTAGGAAGATACTTGGGAAGCCGAGGAGGATATGAAATCCAAGTATACGTTCCTATTTCCAATTCCGAAAATTTATGCTTAAGGTATGTGTTGAACCTAACATCTTTGTTTTATGTCTTTGTTAAAGGTAGATTGTGAATTCCTTAGTGTTTTGTTTTCTATCTTAAGTAAGAGTAGAGACGTTTGGGGTTCAATCATTCTTGTGTTGCCTTATCCCGTCATTTGAGGAAAAATAATCCTAAGGGGGGAGGGGATACTGAAACACCCCAAACTTTGGCCGTTACAAAATCCTTGAATCTTGAACCTTCTGTTTATCATACGACTCACACCATAAGTTGTATGGTATGGTGAAGGGTCTAGGGACCCTAGTCGTATGATGGTCAGTGTGTTGATTGACCAAATTCTATCCTTGGTACGATAAACTCCATACGAGTCTTATGTTGATATAACGAGAGGGTTAAGTCCAATCGTATGTTGTCCAAGGTATAGCCCTTGATATTCTACCTTGGTTACGACTTGATGGTACTAGTCATATGATGTTGTGATGAGTTCGGCAAGGGAGTCGTATGTTGGATAGAATATGGTATCCAACCTTCTATTTTGGAGATAGTTTGAAGGTACCACTCGTATAACATGGTGACGAGTTGGAGGGCCCACTCGTACCCACATGTGAGTTTTCAACAACTTTTAAGATGAGGGTAGTTTGGACATTTCCCACCCCAAGCCCTTAAGACCCCACATCTTATAGCACTTTTTGGTCAACCATTCTACACTTTTGAAGATTGAAACACTCTCTAAAAACTTCTCAAGAGGATTGGGCTAGGGTTTCTTCAAGGTGATGATCTAGAGGCTTAAATATCAAAATCTCTTCGTGAATCTTCATAACTTAGGCATGTGACTCTTTCTTCATTGTTAGTTATGTGTTTTAAACATTGTTCATGAGTCATTAATGGTGGTTTTGAAAACCATGGTTGAGGGTTTGAATGCATCACGTTGAGTATTGTTTTTCTCATGTTTTAAATTATGATTATACATGTTTTGATAAGGGTTTTGCATATGTGGGTGCATCAGAATTATGGTTTAATGAGCGGGTCATGTTTAACCCTAGAGTTGATAGTTTTTTTCTTTGAATAATGGTTTGATAATGGTATGCCCTCAACCTATTTGTGAAAATGTCAATGAGAAGAATCTTGTCACATATGAATTGTGTTTGAACTAAGGCATTGGACTATTAATGTTGATGATTGGTAAATGGTTTTATGAAGGCCTTGTTGGCCATAAATTGATTTGAACTATAACCTTGGTGGTTTAATTGGCTAGATGGGTTCGAGTTCTTAAATGTTGAATTGAATTGATGTCTTGGATTATACAATGGGTTCGAGTCCTAAAGTTGATTAATAATGGTTATGGCATGTTGTACACTTGCAAGTGGGGTTGGTATGATGATACCAATAGGATGCCTTTGGTAAGTAATTGGATTAATGTTCGTGTATATGTGAAATAAATATTTTTAACTGGGCTTTTAAGCGGGATGTGTAGCCAGGCCGTGAAAGTGGAGTTCGAAGGACTAACACTAGAAACCACACTGTCGGTCTGGGTATCTATATGACTAGAAGGTTCGAGTCCCCCAAATGAATATATGAATAAGAGGTTCGGGTCCCCAATATTGTATACATTGGTGCTTAAGTAAACTTAACTAGCCAGGAGGTTCGAGTCCCTCATAAAGGCATATACGGATATGGATATTCTCTGGTTCGTATGGCTATACACACAGGGACCCTTCTAGCTAGGGGAGATATGGGCCTATATATCCCATGGGTGCCTTGTTATATGACAGTTATGCTACACATCCTAGGTTAAGGTTTTCGAAATTCATCCTAAGCCTTTTCCCCTATCCCGACACGCTATATATATGTATACATGTGATTGTATATGATGATTTGACTTGATTTTGAGTGATGACATTATCTTATTCCTCTATACATGAGTTTCATGCCAGCACTCCAACCGCTAACCGTCTCTGAACGCTATATCCCCACACAATGCAGGTGCCAAACTTCTTCTACTTTTCCTACATAGTGGTTCGTGAGTTGACATTGAAGTGGTGATCTTCCATACTTTGAAAGGCTTCATTTCATGGTCTTTCTATTCTATGTCTCATACTTTGTTTTTGGCTACTGTCGGGGGCATGTCCCAACATTTTATTGACTTCAAATTTATAGAGGCTCTATTAGATTACTGTGGACTTGGGTGTGTTATTTTGGTGGATTGGTTTCGACATTACATGAGTTATGATTATTCTTATTTTGCACTATCATGTTATATGTTCGAAATGTATCCGACTCTTGAGGTTGTTGAGCTGACTAGGTTAGATAAAGGGGGTGATCTCTGGTCCACATGGGACTTGAGATACCCATCACGGCCAGGCCCTGGTTCGGGTCATGACTGATTGCTGCCAAATATAGCAACCCAAAAAAGGTTGGGGTCAAACCCCAAGGGAATGCGTGGAATCGTGTCTCTCAACTATTGTAATCAACGGGCAGAACTAGAAAAGTAAATGGTGGGAGGGGGTTTAAGTAGCAATATCAAGCTAGGATTATGTTCTCCCTGGCTTCTCAACTCTGTAATCTTATTGTGCTTTATTGAACCAACCAGATACCTTGCATGCAAAATCGATAAGTTATGTACCATGTATAGTCTTTTGGACGAGTAGACAGATTTCACCCTTTACCTTTTGAGTCTCAGGATGTTGCCTTACTAACCCTTAACTTGATCCCAGTTAACTATTACCTTTTGAGTCTCTAGTTATTAGATGAAATCTAACCATCTTACTTAGATAATACCTAGTAGCATAGATCGATAGCTAACCATCAAATTACTGTTGTCAATATCTTTTCCTAGTCACTACTCCTCTTTTGGATTAAGTAGCATTAATCTAGGCAGTATCCTAACGTTTGCAACCGCTAAGATAACTACTAAAGTAAAGATAATACAATGTATGCATGGGTATTAGTTCAGAACAACAATAGCACTTCCCCTACTTCGTTATTCCGCCAGGTTTTCCACAATCATAGTTATGAGTTTTTAGCCGTTCATGCTTGTGAAGTAATCAACAACATTCATGAGATGAAATCATAATATTCACAAATAAAAACCCAAAGTCGTAACTAAATTAATCAACCGAAATCAATACAAGAGACTTCCAAGACCAAAAATAAATCTCAAAATCAAAATATATTTGTAAGCATCAAGAGTGCATAACTTCTACTAAAAACATATAAGGAGTGTTTATAGTCCTTGAGGAAAACCTAAAATAGAAGTCCGAACAAAAAAGGAAAAAAAGGGTCGGTGACCACAGTCCACATGCGGCCTGACCTAGGCGCATGTGGCACATGCGGCCTGAGGCTTGGCACATGTGGCCACCACATGTGCTCAAACTAAAAATTCCTGCTAGTCTGCTCTCAGGATTTTGGACTTCTGACACATGCTTTGCCTATATGCGTTCCGCTTGTTGACCTAGGTAGGTGCCAAAAGTCTTTTTTAGCTCTTCTTTAATTCCCGCACATGCTTTAGTCACGAACAGTCCAAAAAGTGTCACGAACACCTATAATTGATCACATAAGTAGCCAAAAACATGTTTTTTTCATTTTTTTCATGAACTTAGCATCCAAAACACACCCAAAACACATCATATCTAACAAAACAATTTCAGAAACTTGCATATTTTCCTCGTTTTAAGCATCGAAAGTTCTATATTTCTATAGAACATCAACACCCCCAACTTAGAACATTTGCATATTCTCAGGCAACAAAACACAACATAACAAAACAAAAAATGATGCTTAATTAGGAAAATCTAAGATATTCAAGGCAGTCAATCAACACTTTAAGCTCAAATCACAACACCCCTCCTATCTCAACATTCAAAACCAATTGTGTATAAACATGAAGCACAACAATGTGACACAATGGGATCAAGGTATGACATTACATTAGCAATAGGCAATCATGCATATGTACAAGTTACACTACCCCTAATAAGTAAACAACTAGCAATATGATTCATATTCCCTCACAACAAAAATATCCCACTCACTCTTATGAAATAATGCATGTCAATGCAGGGACAATCAAGAGACACTCATACTCAGAAAAGAAGTTCCAATCAATGTGCATCAAATACCATAAGCTTGCCCTTATTTTATTTACCTTAGTATTAGGACAGTCAAGTTAGGATCTTTATAGGACTTTTCTCGGCTTGTAATGTAGGATTGGGGTTGGTCTAGTACGTATGAACGTATCAAGTGACTAAGACTCCTTGACACTACACTAACCTTGGGGTCCCACTTATTAGCCAATTTTCACTTTATTTCCACCTTTATTTCCTTTTTATTTTATTTTAAAACACATTCAAGATGGGTGTGGTCTTTTATTCTTTCTTTTTCACACTTTTTTTTTTCTTTTCTTTTGCTACCACACCCAGCCCTACTAACTTTTTCTCTTATTTTAACCTTCTACATACCCACTTTACGCTATACACCCCTATGGTATCCACCCTTAACTTAAGCGTTTTGCCTAAGTTAAGGTGCACAATATCCAAGGAGGATCATGGCTAAAATAGGTTCATTGTAACACAAATGCGAAGGTGAATGATGAAACAAGAAAAATAGTCCATAAGGCTCAAAACAGGGATCAAGGGATACTATTCGCATAGGGAAGGTCATTTAGGCTAAAAGTGAACTAAAATAAAAAAACGACCTATGATCCTTTCCTAACCGACTATCCTTCAACCTAGGCAAGACTAACTGAGCAAGTTCTGAATTCAACACACGAAGAGAACTAAGTAGCATCTTACACACATGGCACAGAGTCAATATTATAATCTACTACTTATCTGGTTCATGCAATCGTTAGCAAGTGATTATCATGCCCCTAATCCTAAAGCCATAGCAAGTGATTATTATGTCTGCTCTCAGGATTTTGGACTTCTGACTTATATTTTGCTTACATGTGGTCCATATATGCTACATGTGGTCCATATATTGGAGGGGTATCATTTTTCTTATAAGTAAAAAAAACATGATAACTATCCTAAATACTTAAAAGTCTCCTAATTAGACAAAACACAACAAAATATGAAACAAAACACAATACGACACAAATTAACCTACAAATGTCAGTTATACAACCATACCACAGCCGACAGGAAAAAAAGTACGATAATAAAAACTTGCGGTGGATATGATATACCCCACCCCAACTAAAAACTATGCACTATCCTCAATGTATAAAAATAATATAAAACAAAGGGAATGAGGACATACATGGGATGCACTAAGCGTCTGTGTCATGAGCATCCCCAGATAAGGGAATATCAGCTGGCGGAGGTGGTGAAAGTGGCTGTTGATAACGCCCAAACTACAACTCTCGTAAGAGTGTAAGCGGTCGCTGTCAAATATAGAACCCAACTGGGTTAGGTGTCGAATCCCACAGGGAATACTTGGTCACTAAGTGTTGCAACTATTAGTAGACTGTTGGTCGAAAATTCTATGGAAATGGGGAAATTTGAGTTTGGCATGAATTAATACTATAGAAGTAAAAACTAAATTCTTGATTTAGTAAGATTTAATCACAGAGAATAATAAGTTAGGGTTATGTCCACCTTATGAGTTCTACGTATCTATTAACTATGAGTAATGCGGAATTCAGACATGCATGCACTTATAGAGATTCGTATTCTAATGGTAAATCCTAGTGTTTCTCAACCATCAAGGATTATTTCACTTTAACTCTCTCGAGCTTAAAGCGTATAACTAATGGTACGAACTCTCCAAGAGATTAATCCGGTTAAGGCATTAATGTGTAAATAGGGGTTGGTAGCCCTATTTCCTTGTCACACTCTCTTTTCCAAACATGTAACTTTTCTCTCGAACAAGTTAATGCTATAATGACATATTCTATATGTTTGCAACCACAAGAATTTAATTAAAATGAAGAGAGTAATGATATAAGTAGCATACGCATCAAGAATTTACAAACTCATAGTAATAGATAGTATATCAAAAGGCTTCCATAACCATAACAGAGAAGTTTAGCTACTCATGATTGTAAAGGAAAACAACGAAGACATCATCATCATCATACCAAAACGATAACAATCTCACGATGGGTATGTATTGGCGTCACTATGGTTTGACGTTTTCCCTTCTCCGTTGATCACAAGAGCCGTGCTTTCTCTGTCAGAAAGTAATGTGAATAATCCAAAAGTGGCGACTGAATTATGGAAAAGTAATAATGAATGAATGAATCACTTCCTGAATGCTGAAAAATTCAGCAAATAGGGTTTTTATAACATCCTTTTCCTAGTCCTATTAAGTTACTGCTGTACCCCTAAGTATTTAAAAATACTGCTTTTGCCCGGGACAATTTCTCCATGCGTCACATTCAGTCCATAAGCTTCCAAAAGCTGCCTTCCCTCTTCTGTGAAGTTTTCCTTTGCTGCCCAAAGGTCCACAAAGTGCTGAAATCTTCATCATTAATACCTGAAAAATGCTAATCACGTAGGTTAGCTCACTTACAGGAAAATGGACTAAAAGTGCAGGAATTATATATTTTATCCTCAAAACTTAGCTATAACATGGGTAAATTATGGTGTTTAGGCGTGTAAATACACCCAACATCAACACCCCACACTTAAAGCTTTGTTCATCCTCGAACAAAATATTACGTCCATGCAAACATCTAACTAGGATTTCACAGCAGTAACACAAAATGTTCAACAAGACATGCACGACAATTATTAACAAAGAGTAGTTTTCTGGATCACTACTAGAAACCATTCAACCTCCAACATAGACTCATGATGATGGCTAATTCGTATCCACAAGTTAAGGCACCAAGAATCATACAAAACTACCCAAAATTCATCAACCATGTGTGTCTCACACAAGATATCACCCATAATCACTCACAAGTTTTGCATTTTTCGGAACATGGGTATAAGATTCTCCTTGCTCTCACTCTCACAAAGAATTCTTATGTTGCAACTGATGACCATAGGCTTGCCCTTAGTGTAATGCTCTACTAATATCAGAATGCTAAGCTTATGATCAAATAGGTCTTTACAGGTTGTAATGTAGGCTAAGGGACAGGTAGGACTATTTTGGCCAAAAATAGTGACTATTTTCCCTAAGCGCTTTAATACATCACATTATGCCATTAACACTCTCTTTTAAACAACCCTTCTACCTTTCTTTTCATCTAACACCCCTTTTCACCTATTTTGTTATTCAATTATAAACACAAAGATGAGAATATACAACTTATTTTTTATTTTTCTATTTCTATTTTTTTTTTCTTTTTTTTTATAAAACACCTCTATGATAGCCACTCTTATTCACAACAATTTCAAGTACCAATACACTCTGAGGCATCACTCTCACCCACTTTCCTCTTATTTTTTCACATGACTCTACAATTTAAAGAGCTTAGGAATTTGGATCAAATTATGGTCTTGAAAAAAAATGGATTAGGCTACATATGAGGCTGTCAAAAAAAATAGCTAAAGGCTCAAAGGGGGTTAACTAATGTCCAAGGGTAGGTAAAAAGAAGGTAAACAATCACAGGCTGCCAAAGAAATGCCTAAATTATCTCCTAAACTCACACTCTTTATTTCTCTTTACACACACACCAGGCAAGTTCTAGCATCAGTCACAACACAGAATATACTATAACCTCACACACATAAGGCACATGGTCAACTTTATTGGGAGCAGTATAGACTCTTGACCCAACAGATGAATGAATTAAACCACACACTTATCACACAGTGAGTCACACTTAGAGCCTAAACGTCTCAATAGTAATGATTTTGGCACAAACTCTTGTCATAATACCATGCCGCCTATCAGAACAATTTCATGCAAAATCTAAAAAATCTAAAATTAAACTAACTAATTACGACTAATTAAAACAAACAAGAACTAGAATAAATGTAGGCAAAGAAGTACAAGAAGCATACAAATACCAGCACCCCACACTTAGACGGGACACACTGCCCTCAGTGGAAATAAATAAGGAAAACCTGATTAGTCGAACTCCTCTTCTATGTCTGGGGTCATGCCCCCTGCGTCGGAATTATCATTAGAGTCGTCATCATCAGGTTTCTTCCCCTTTTCTGACCTTTCTTGCCCTTTCTATGAGGTGGACACCTTTTCTTTTCCTTGTCGTCCTTTTGGGGCCATTCTACCTGAGATTAAAAATAGAGTCATGTTAGCTTCATCTCGGAAGATTCAATTAAAAAACAAACAGTAGTGGCACCACCCCACACTTAATTTGTTGGCACAGACTAATTAAGTGAGTGATGTCGATTACTCAGACTTTATCGACATACATTTAGGCGATATATTCCAACAACATGTTCAGCACAGTCATACGTTCATGTCATCTTAACTATCCTTTCTAATTCTATTTCATGTAATCTTGTCTACACTTTCATGTTTGGATGAATGCACTTTTTGAACAAAACTACCACATAAGGATCGTACCACAAATAGAAACAAGTTATTGCATAGGCATAATCACACCATCTTATGCTTGTGGTCAATCATAATCGGTATCTCGATGAACGAGTCGTTCAAACATTCAAGCTTTCAATTTACAAGATTATGTATTAACTTCACAATTTAGACTTCATAAAACTATGACAGTGTATAACAATCAAATACAAGTCGGAACAAAGTCAAGAACACCCACACGTATTCTTTCACTCAACTAGATGTATCATAATAAATCAACCACATTCTAATCACCAACACCACTTCAAAATCTAATAAATCATTATAAACGTAGCATTCTAACAACTACGGAATATAAAAGAATAACTTACTTGGTGATGGATTCGGAAGATAAGCTTGCAAGATTAGATGAGCAAAAAGAAAGATTTTGAAAGAATGGGGAAGCTTGGGCGGCGCCTATATGGAGCAAACAATTTGATTTTGTCTTAAGGTTGAAGTTCTATTTATAGACCAAGGCTTGGGTCGGGTTTGACCTATGAAAAATCGGGTTAGGAGACCAAAAAGCATAAGTAGGTGGCGCCTAATGCTTTGCCTATGCTTAGCATAGGCGGCGCCTTTAGCAAAGCCTAGTTGAACATAGGCGGCGCCTATGCTATGGCCTAGTTGGGAATAGGCGGCGCCTATGCTATGGCATTGTAGATTCAGAGAGCAAAGGCAATGGCATAGACGGCGCCTTTAGCTTTGCCTAGTTGAGCATAGGCGGCGCCTATGCTATAGCATTGTCGATTCAGAAAGCAAAGGAAATGGCATAGGCGGCGCCTTTAGCTTTGCCTAGTTGAGCATAGGCGACGCCTATGCTATAGCATTGTCGATTCAGAGAGCAAAGGAAATAGCATAGGCCTTGCCTTGTCCGTTGTCTAGATTTACATAGGCCTTGCCTTGTCCATTGCCTAGATTTGTATAGGCAATGCCTAACCGAAAGCCTTTTTCTCCTTCATTACTCACTTGCTACCTTTAACATTGCTCACTTTCAAATCAAAATTTGAGACCAAGCTCCTCCTTTATACGTCTTCCCCTACACTTAATTAAAAATAACAAAAATGATTAGAAAGATGTGTTGCCTCCCACCAAGCGCCTTAGTTTTGGTCGTGGCTCGACTCTTCTTTTTGGATTTTTATTTAACAAAAAAAACTCCTAGGAAAACAAAACGACTAAAAACGATGGGTTGCCTCCCATTTAGCGCTTGATTTATTATCGCGGCATGGCATAGCTATCTCGATTACTTAGACTTCATCGAGATAGATGGTGCATCATTTTATGAATGGATTCAGACGACACTGACGCTTACTTGTAGGCATGCAATCTTCTTCGAGATGACTCTTGTGCATACATATCCCAGGAGGGATACCAATTATATCATCAATAGTCCAACCCATAGCTCTCTTGTACCTCTTCATAGCAGAGATGAGAGCCTCTACATACTGTTCACCTAAATCAGCCGCAACACTCACTGAAAGTGTATTTCCACTTCCCAAGAACGCATACCTTAGGTGACTGGGGAGCTCTTTCGATTCTAGCACTGGTGGCTCTTCCATGGAAGTCTTCGCTGTTGGTGACGGTCGATTCTTAAGATCAAGGTCCAGCTTCTTAGGAGCATGAGAATAGGACCTTATTC
The DNA here is from genome assembly GCA_030864215.1 of Capsicum pubescens. Taxonomy (NCBI): domain Eukaryota; kingdom Viridiplantae; phylum Streptophyta; class Magnoliopsida; order Solanales; family Solanaceae; genus Capsicum; species Capsicum pubescens. The sequence continues at coordinate 117,397,579 of CM061540.1, read as the reverse complement.
CTGTTAGAGCACAAACGGTTTCTTCATATTCTTCAACCTCCTCAAGCTCAAAATTCAACAGCACAACAGACAATGGCTCAACAGTAAGCTGTTTCTCTACAGATAATTCTTTCTCATCCTTATAATAAACATCAGCTACAGAGAACACATCCATATCTCTAGGTTGCTTTATTGATTTGCATACATCAAAACGGACCACTTCGTCATTCAGCCGAAATAAAAGCTCATTAGCTCTTAAATCAATAAGCACACTTCCAGTTGCGAGGAAAGGACGCCCCAATATTATGGGAACTTCAGAATCCACCTCGCAATCCAAAATAACAAAGTCTGCAGGAAAGATGAAGGTGGAAACCTTCACCAACACATCATATAAGATACCAATAGGCCATTTTACCGACCTATCTGCCATCACGAGCCGCATATTGGTTGGTGTAGGATCACCCAACCCCAACTTTCTGTAAATAGATAGCGGCATCAAATTGATGCTAGCTCCCAAATCGCACAACGCCTTAGCAAAATCCAAGAATCCAATCGTGCAAGGAATAGTGAAAGCACCAGGATCTGCCTTTTTCTGTACTAGCGATCTTATAGCGATTGCACTGCAATGATGAACATTATCTGCCAGCTCATAACTTGCTGCTCTCTTCTTTGTCAACAGGTCCTTTATGAATTTAGCATACCCAGGCATCTGTTCCAGTGCCTCCACCAACGGAACATTAATAGTCAGCTGCTTCAACATGGTCATGAATTTACTGAACCTGGTGTCATCAGATTTCTTCTTCAGTCTCTGCGAAAAAGGTGGTGGTGGAAGGGGAATCGTTTTCTCCACCACTTCCTCTTTATCTTGCTTCCGATTATCAACCTTTTCAGGAGTGTCATCATCCTTCTTCTTCAGTCTCTGAGGAAAAGGTGGTGGTGGAAGAGGAATCATTTTCTCCACCACTTCCGTTTTATCTTGCTTCCGATTATCACTCTTTTCAGGCTAGTGACGTCTTGGTGTAACATCATGAGCACTCACTTCAGCTTCTATGGCATCTTCAAACTCTGCTTCATCAACATTCTCTTCTATATCATCAACCACCTGCTTGCCTTTGGATGGATTTTCCAACACTTTACCACTCCGGGTAGTAATAGCCATACACGATCCATCATTCCTTGGGTTTTGCACAATGTCACTGGGTAGCGTGCCAGCTTTTCTTTGGTTGAATGCCGCTGATAATTGACTCAATTGTTGCTCCAGCTATTTTATTGCAGTAGAATGCGAGTCGATCAATTGATTTATTGATGACAAATCATTCTTTACCTTAGTAACGCCTATATTGGTTGCCTCCACCCCTTTCAACAGCTTAGCCATCATATCATCCATGGACATCTTTCCAGAGCCAGACGCCACAGCCTCACGGTTTCCAGGAGGAACATACAAACCACTTCTGTCAGTCTTATTCTTCCAACCACCTTGATCACGGTCCTTGTATCCAGATTTATCATAATAGTTCCGACCTTGGTTTCCTTGGGCATTGCCTCGGAAACCCCCCTGATTATTCAAGTAGTTCGCTTTTTCCTCAGAGTCGGATTCATCTCTTCCCTGTGATACAATGGCCTTAACCTTTTCGGTCTTCCCTGATAATAAGTGCTTGGTAAGAAGATCCATCTGCATTTTCATGTGAGTCATATCCTGGTCAAGTTCCTCTTGTCTTCGTCTCTGTTCTGCAGTCATGCCAATAGATATAGTAGAGCTTGCTACCTCAGAATCCCTGGTATGCCAAGCTCTACTCTGCTTTGTCATACGATCTAGCATATCACTTGCCTCAATAAAAGTAAGGTCCATGAATGACCCACCTGCAGCATTATCAACCACTGGCTTTGTCACTGAGTTCAAAGCCCTGTATAATATCTCCATCAAGTGGATGTTGGTCATCTGATGATTTGGGCACCGCATAAGCTTCTTCTTGAACCTCTCCCATGTTTTGTGGAGAGCTTCAGTTGGAAGCTGTCGAAAATTGTTGATCTCATCTCTTAACTGTTCTCTCTTGGATGGCGGAAATAATCTTTCTAGGAAAGCGTCTTTCAGTTGCCTCCAATTAGTAATAGAATCAGGAGTTAGCCCGTTCAACCATAGAGTTTCCTCCCCAGACAGAGACAATGGAAATAAGCGCAGCCGAATTGCATTCTGCCCAACTCCTGGATTGTCAAACGACTTGCATGTTGAAATAAAATTGCCCAGATGCATATTCGGATCATCGCCTGCAAGTCCACCAAATAAACCTTTGAGCTGCAATAGCTGAATCATGGTGCTAGTGATATTGAACTTGGCTCCAGGTGCCAAGGGTGGAGGAATAATAGCCCCTGTGGCACCAGCTCCATCCAGATCGTCATCATCATCATCAAAAGGAGCCTGCACAGCTCGGCGGTCAGGTCTCATTCTAGCTTGACATTCCCTCCTATGCATAGGTGCCGCCACCTCATCAGTACGCCTAAGATTCAGTAACTCATCATCACCCAGGTCCTCATCATCAGGATTTGTTGCTCGCCCCGGGTTATCAATATTCTGTTGATGTACTTGAGCAGCTGCCAGTGCAGCTAATCTAGCCTGCTCCTGTTGAGCCGCCCTTCTGTCAATGTCACGCTGTGCATCCATTCTGCCAATAAGTTGAGGTTCAGGATTTATGGGTAATAATGGCTGACCAGAACTACGAGTATTTGGCACGCACTCAACAGAACCTGAATAAAACAATAACAACAACTAAAAGTAAAATTTGAGAATCTTTGACCAAAGGGTCTAGTAACTATCACAAACTTAGTTGACAACCGTATTCCCCGGCAACGACGCCAAAATTTGATAACGCCCAAACTACAGCTCTCGTAAGAATGTAAGCGGTCGTTGTCAAATATAGAACCCAACTGGGTTGGGTGTCGAATCCCACAGGGAATACTTGGTCACTAAGTGTTGCAACTATTAGTAGACTGTTGGTCGAAAATTCTACGGAAAGGGGGAAATTTGAGTTTGGCGTGAATTAATACTATAGAAGTAAAAACGGAATTCTTGATTTAGTAAGATTTAATCACAGAGAATAATAAGTTAGGGTTATGTCCACCTTATGAGTTCTACGTATCTATTAACTATGAGTAATGCGGAATTCAGACATGCATGCACTTATAGAGATTCGTATTCTAATGGTAAATCCTAGTGTTTCTCAATCATCAAGGATTATTTCACTTTAACTCTCTCGAGCTTAAAGCGTATAACTAATGGTACGAACTCTCCAAGAGATTAATCCGATTAAGGCATTAATGTGTAAATAGGGGTTGGTAGCCCTATTTCCTTGTCACACTCTCTTTTCCAAACATGTAACTTTTCTCTCGAACAAGTTAATGCTATAATGGCGTATTCTATATGTTTGCAACCAAAAGAATTTAATTAAAACGAAGAGAGTAATGATATAAGTAGCATACGCATCAAGAATTTACAAACTCATAGTAATAAATAGTATATCAAAAGGCTTCCATAACCATAACAGAGAAGTTTAGCTACTCATGATTGTAAAGGAAAACAACGAAGACATCATCATCATCATACCAAAACGATAACAATCTCACGATGGGTATGTATTGGCGTCACTATGGTTTGACGTTTTCCCTTCTGCGTTGCTCACAAGAGCCGTGCTTTCTCTGTCAGAAAGTAATGTGAATAATCCAAAAGTGGCGACTGAATTATGGAAAAGCAATAATGAATGAATGAATCACTTCCTGAATGCTGAAAAATTCAGCAAATAGGGTTTTTATAACATCCTTGTCCTAGTCCTATTAAGTTACTGCTGCACCCCTAAGTATTTAAAAATACTGCTTTTGCCCGGGACAATTTCTCCATGCGTCACATTCAGTCCATAAGCTTCCAAAAGCTGCCTTCCCTCTTCTGTGAAGTTTTCCCTTGCTGCCCAAAGGTCCACAAAGTGCTGAAATCTTCATCATTAATACCTGAAAATATGCTAATCACGTAGGTTAGCTCACTTACAGGAAAATGGACTAAAAGTGCAGGAATTATATATTTTATCCTCAAAACTTAGCTATAACATGGGTAAATTATGGTGTTTAGGCGTGTAAATACACCCAACATCAGCTGTGCACTACTAGAAGATGAACCCGCTACTATCGTTGCACGCCCTGCCTCTCAACAAATACAGAATCTATCGAATCATGTCTAGCTTTTTTAACGGCCTGGTCATATGACATATCAGGATCCTGCAAATCTCCTATGCGACCTCTCTTGGCCCCAACTATTTGGACCTCCTCCTTATTCTTTGCGAAGAAGTCAAAATATCTAGGTGTATACGGAGGTGATATCTAAACCACTAGGGGTATGATTAAAGGAGTGGATGTTACATGGCTCTCTATAAAAGAGCGTACCTCTGCTCGCAATACGTCTAACCCGTCCTTCATCTAGGATAGATCTGGCACCTCTATCTTTATAAATCAGGCTGTAACCTATCTCTCAAACTCATCATGACATGCTTGTAAGTCAGCATGTAGCTTAGACAGGATATCTCTCTACATAGCCTCCCATATAGCCTCTACCCTCTCAAATCTATTCCTAACCCCTGAACATATCTACTCATATAGAGTAGTCATCTCGGTCTCAACAACCCGCAATCAAGCATCAGTTGCTCTCTGACTTCCACTAAGCTCTATAAGAACTCTCAGTATATAGAAGTCATACATTTAGCAGAAGATATAGTGGATGGGCAAGTGGGCTCTAAAGATACGCCAATCGGCTCTGAGGTCGAAGTCGGGGCTAATGAAGAAGTGGTTGGTGTCCCCTCACCCTGAGTACTCAAAACTAGGGCTTCTCTCTACTCCCCTATCTCAAGCTCAACAATAACTCCCATATTGACTCTATGTATATTACCAGGCTCTTTGGAAATTGATGGACCCTCAATCTAGGCCCAAGGTACTGCAGTAGGCTCACTAGATCCCCTAAAAAGGCTCAGACATTCCGTATCCTTCATACTCTTCATCTACATAATGGATATCACGCATACCCTCTCATCTACTCTAGGTATCTTAGGTATACCGACCTTATCTTATAATCTCTAAATCAGGCAAGGGAATGGCAGATTCATTGTCTCTCCAAATGCTTTATCATGGATCTCATGCTGAAGGATGACTGCAAAATCAATAGCATATCTGGTCATCATACTAGCAACTAGGGTTGTTCCCTCCTAAGTCAACATATTATCTAAAAAAGTAGTGAATAGTCGATATTAGATGAGAAACAACTAGAACTTAGCATCAAAGTTCAACAAGCCCTTCTTTATCACTCCATGACCCTCGATCCATAGGGTCTCATTACCCAAAGGTGAAATATTACTGGCTATCCACCTAGCCATCTTAACTCTCTCTCGTATATGCTCAGCCTCCCACATAATATGTCTATCACGTCTGACACTCAGTCTATAGTCACACTCAGCTGTGGATGTGGGAGTAATATAATCTGGATAAAAAATGACCTGACAGATAGTCTCTACTGATAGATCAACCCTGACCCCTTTCACCAGGATCTGATCAAGCTGTGACTTCTCCATATGTCTTATTAGGCCTGGAGATCTGCATATCGAAAGAACTACTATAGCACGGTATGATGCATAAAACTCACGTACCATAGCCTGGCTCTAATAACTGAATGGTTTAGTCATCCACACTAGCTGATATCAATAAAAAAGCCTGCAATTATGGTACTCGACTAGCCTTGATAGATCAATCCTGCTCTTCTCATAAATAAGCCTCTTGGTCCTGCCTGCCTTCGAAATGCAATTATTTGTATCAAATATCTCATTCATCCTCTCCACACACCACCTCAAATTTTCCTCCTTAAGAGGTGCCTCCGAAGTATGTGTGGGAGCGGGACTCTGCCCCTGGTGTACTAGTGCCTCATGGGAAACCTTATATATACCCTCATCAGACTGAAGTATATTTGAATGTTGTACATAAGTGGTGATACCCTCCTCAGACAGGGGTACCGCTGATGACTCCTTCTGTTCTGCAGCCTCGGATGAATCCTGGGACCTCTTCTCGGACTAGGTGTCCTGAGCTACTCTGTGTGTGTATGAATCAGAATTTACCACATCATCATCATCATGATCACTCGACAAATAAGAATGTGGAGTTTATCTCTGTGCTGATTTTATCCTCGGCTGGGCTACACGTGCGTGTGCAACCTAGATAATCTAGGCAACCTCGATCTAAGGCCTAGGCTGAGTAAATACTAGACGTCGGCCCCAACACGACTACTCAGGTAGAGGCTATCCTATAGTTCCTAGTAAAATAGTGTTAGCTACCTGGCGCATCTGTTCTCTAGTAACTTTGCGTATCACATTATCTGCAACATCTTTAAGTCATGCAATCGGGTACTCCTCCACCAAACCACTTGGCTCGGGGAACTCATCTCATCTCCTTGATGTCTTAACCTTCTTCTTCTTAGAATATTTTGAAGCTATATGTACCTAAAAAATAGTTGTTAGTTTCCAACAAAAATGGGGGATTGCAGAAGTTCAAGAAAAACTCAAAATTCAAAATTTTCAAATTTTTCCTTAATTTTCACACCCTTATAACCTATTTGAACTCCCAAAAAGTCCAATGTTCACACAAATATCAAGAATCATGATTTTCACAGCAACTAACATGCTCAAACTTTGACATTACTCTACTTATTTAAGTTCAACTTCCGATTGGGGCCTAACTTTAGAATTTAATTCAAAACAAGGCCTTACATTAAGATTTTAGACTACTTCAAGGCTCCTACATACAAGCATGATAGATTATCTATATTTTGTATGGGAATACACATATCAACTTGTTTATTTAATAAATAAATCAATACATAACTATTAGAAGCCGGGAAAATTACCTCTTTTATGATAATTCAAAAGTGAACAATGAAGAAATCAAAAAAAGCCCAAGTTGTAGCTTGTTTTTAGAGTGCTGGGACAAGTTGGTACATCAAACAAGTTTTAGTTTAGCCTTTCTTTAAGTGCGAGATTAGTTTATGATTTAAGAGGGCAGTTTGAATTTAAAGAGAAAAGTGAAGTTTTGAGGATTTAAATGAGTTAAAATGAAGTTTAAGGTGTTTGAATATTGGTGGGGGGTTGATTTAGGTCTTTAATATGTGTTGGTGGGCTCAAAATTTTAATTAAAATTTGGGCCCATAAATTGAGAAATTTTAGCACCCACATGTTCCTGCCACATGCGGCCTTCTTGGTGGGGGGTTGATTTAGCATGTGCATGGCGCATGTGGGTTAAAATTTTTGGCCTCCTTTCCTATATTTTAGGCTTCGTATTTTGATGTGTTCCCAGCTAGTTATGGTCTCATAACTTAAATTTATGATTCCAAAAGTATGATTATGTGCCAAAGTCCACAACTTTCCATTCTCAACCTCAAAATTTCAATCTTTTCAATTTATTGCTCACTTTACCTAGCCTGTCTGGTATTTGTGACCCTGATAGATTGGTCACACAATCCCCTTACTTGGAAATTAATGAATTTATCAATTTTACTGTATTTCGAGTAAGTCCATGAGCTTAAAAACCTACAAAAGAAAAATAACAAAAAAGTGAACACTAAAATAGTGGGTTGCCTCCCACCCATCTCTTGATTTAACATCGCGACGCGATGTGGCTGTGTTGGTTACTCAGACTTCACCAACACTCCCATGGGCTGCCTTCCATGCAATACTTGATTTAACATCGCGGCACAAAGTGGGTACCTTGATTACTCAGAATTCATTAAGATACCCATAAGAGTACCCTCCAGGGTTATCAATTTAATTTATCATCGACACTACCCTTATGTTGGTAGGCTGCTTCATTGATTTTCAGATATTGAATTTAGCCTCCTCACCATTGACTTTGAACTTTATCTCTCCCCTTTTCTTGTCAATCATCGCTCTACCTGTGACCATAAATGGTCTTTCCAATATGATGAGCATCTTGGTGTTAACCTCACAGTCCAAAATGAAAAAGTCAGCCCAAAAATAAAGTTATCCACTCTCAAAATCACATCAAACAAAATGCCCACAGGTTTCTTCACCATGCGCTCAACCATCAACAGTTGTATTACAGTTGTTTCAAAATGACTCCAGCCTAGTACTTGTATACAGCCAACAACATCAAATTTATGCTTTCTCCTAACTCACATAAGGCTCTGGCAAATTGGGATGACCCAATAGTCCATGGTATAGTGAATTCTCTGGGATTAATTTTTTTTGGGACAAAGACTTCGTAGTGACTGCACTACAGTGTTGCAAACCATCAACATCCTCAATCTTAGCTCATTTCTTCTTTGTAACCAATTGTTTCATAAACCTGTCATATCTAGGCATCTGCTCCAATGCCTCAAGAAGAGGAATATTCAAGCTCAACTCTTTCATTATCTCAATGAATCACTTGAATTTTCCTTCCTCCCATTTCTGCTTCAGTCGCTGAGGAAAAGGTAGGGGTGGTCTTATAATTTATCTTATTTCATGCTCAACCTTACCTCTTTCCTTAGCAACTACATCATCACCACCTGTTGCCTTTTTTATCACCATAATAGGTGTCTCATCATTAGCAGCCTCATCATGCTTTGGCATTTCCACAACAGGTATTGGGGGATCCATAGTAGTCATACCATTCCTTGTGGTAATGGTAAGAATATGACCATCGTTTTACGAATTCTGCACAATGTTGCTCAGAAGATACCTAGACGTCTCTGGTTTAATGTTGCTGATATTTGTATAAAATGGTGCTCCAACTGCTTGATACCATTGGAATGATATTCAACCTTCTGGGTCAACCCTGAAATGTTGGCCTTAATCTCCTTAAGGCTGATCTCTTGATTTTCTTGACCCTTTACTAGCTTAGTCAGCATCTCTTCTATTCTTGATTCTGCATCTCTTTTGTCAAGTGGAATATACCGATCTCCCTTCTCTCTGTAATTATCCTTCTTCCTCCAGTCACCATCTCGCTTCTTACTACAGTCTCTGTATCTGTCACAATAGTTCCGACCTTGGTTCCCTTGCCCTTGGGTTCAGAAACCTGCAAACTGATGATCCAGATAGTTGTTTCCTTCTCTAATTTTGACTCATAAGCTTTGAAAGCTGAACCCCAAGCTCCTACTGTGTTCACTTTCTTGGAACTTACTATTGCAAACTGCTTTACTAGTAACCCAAGATCATTTCTTAGCAATACAATCTCTTATGCTACTGAATCATCAGTTACTTTTTGGTTGCAGGAGGCCTCAATAGCATATGTGCCAGATCCTCTCTCAGCCTCTTGAGTTTGATACCCTTAGTTAGTGAGAGAGATCTGATCTCGTATCTCCAAATATGCCTCCAAGCGTAGTCTCATAAAAGCTCCTCTAGAGATAATATCTGTCATGGCTTTGGAAATAATGGTAAAAGCTTTGTAGAATATCTCTAATAAGCTCATCCCTAATATCCAATGGTTGGGCACCATACTCAACTTCTTCTTGAACCTGAACCATGCCTCGTACATAAATTCTAATTATAGCTGCGTAAAATTATAGATCTCATCCTTAATATGCAACATACTAGTTGGAGGAAATAACCAATTCAAGAATTGCATGTGCAACTCATTCCATGTGGTGATAGATCATTTTGGAAGTTCCCCTAGCCATAAAGATGTTTCTCTTGTAATTGAGAAGAGGAACAACCTTAGTCTAAGCGCTTCTTGATTCACCCCTGGAATGGTATATGAATTTTAAATCCCTATAAAGCTTGCAAGGTGCATGTTTTCATCATCTGCAGGTAAGCCCACAAATACACCTTTAAAGTTTAGAAGCTGGATCATTGCACTAGTTATGTCAAACTTAGTGCCTGGGGATAAAACAAGAGGGATAATGACTCCAGTCTCTGCCGGATCAACGTATCCTAGATATTATTCATCATCTTTATATGGTTGTACATAGTGATATGCTGGTATCACTTAAGGAAGGCCTCCTCTAGCTCTGTTATGATTTCTACTAAGTGCTGCTCGACGATCTGCTACCTATCTCTGCTCTGCTAACTCTGCCTCCTAAGCTATGTACTGAGCTACTTCTACTACCCTCCTCTCATTTTCATCTTGATCTAAAGGCTCACTATTCTGTTGATCAACAAGATCTTGAACTCATTTAGGAGAAGAGGAAGGCACACCATCATGAACCCCTTCAGGAATATCTTTTCTTTTCTGTTCTGCCATCCTACTAGGTGTTTGTAGGATCCTATTTGGATTCAAATTCAGTCGGAGTAAGGCATTGCCTCTACTCTATGTGATAGGCACACACCGGTGTATAGCAAACTAAGAACAAAAACAAAAAAGACCCAAAAACTGCAACAACTTTAAATCACAAATCTACACCGTATTCCCCAGAAATGACGCCAAAATTTGATAACGTCCAAGCTACACCTTCACTCTGAAGGTTATGTAGCCACTACCAAAAATAGTAACCCCATAAATGTTGGGGTCTAATTCCAAGGAAATACATGGAATCGTGGCTCTCAGCCGTTGTAATCAACGAGCAGAACTGAAAAAGTAAATAAGGGATTTTTTGTAGCAATATTAAACTAGTGGTGGATATCAACTTCGGTTATAATTAGTCGTAGATGAACACTAGAATTATGTTTACCCTAGCTTCTCAACTCCGTAGGCTTATCTTTCTTTATTAAACCAACCCGATACCTTGCATGCAGAATCAATAAGTTATGTACCATCTACAGTCTTTTGGATGAGTAGACAGATTTCACCTTTTACCTTTTGAGTCTCAAGATGTCGACTTACTAACCGTTATCTTGATCCTAGTTAACTATTACCTTTTTAAGTCTCTAGTTATTTGATGAAATCTAACCATCTTACTCAAATAATACCTAGTAGCATGGATCAATATCTAACCATCAAATTACTGTTGTCATTATCTTTTCCTAGTTACTATTCTTTTGGAGCAAGTAGCAATAATCTAGGAGGGATCCTAATGTTTGCAACCACTAAGATAACTATTAAAGTGAATATAATACAATGCATGCATGGGTATAAGTTTAGAACAACAATAGCACTTCCCCTTCTTCGTCAATTCACCAAGGTTTCCACAACCCTAACTAAGGATTTTTAGCCGCTCATGCTTGTGAAGTAATCAACAACATTCATGATTGAAAACATAATATGAAATCACAATAATCACAAGTAATAACCCAAAAAACATAACTAAATTAATCAACCAAAATCAATACAAGAGAATTCCAAGACCAAAAACAAATCTTGGAATCAAAATATGTTTGTAAGTACAAGAGAGCATAACTTATACTAAAACATATAAGGGGTATTATAGTACATGAGGAAACCCTAAAACCAAAGCCCCAACAAAAAAAGAGGAAAAAAGGTCGGTGACCACATATGGTGTCTACATGCGGCTTGGCCTTGGGCGCATATGGCACATGCGGCCTGAGGCTGGGCGTATATGTCCACCGCATGTGATCAAACCAATAATTCCTGCAGGTCTGCTCTTGGGATTTTGGACTTCTGACACATGCTTTGCCTACATGCGATCCACATGTGCTACATATGGTCTGCATGTTGACCTAGGTAGGTGTCGAAAGTCTTTTTTCAACTCTTCTTTAATTCCCACACACGCTTTAGTCAGAAATGATTTGAAATGTGTCACGAACACCTATAATTGATCACATAAGTAGCCAAAAACATATTTTTTTCATCTTTTTTCACGAACTTAGCATCCAAAACCTAGTTTTCTTCCAAATATACCCAAAACGCATCATATCTAACAAAACAACCTCAGAAACTTGCATATTTTCCTTTTTTTTAGCATCAAAAGTACTATCTTTCTATAGCACATCAGTCATCTGTTGCAACAGATTAGTCAGTTGTTGCATTATGCAAATGTCTATATCTATATTGCACTTATTGCAATATTTGAACTTAGTAATTATTTTTTATAATAATTCATAAATTTTCAAATTTAAGGAAAAAATAGAACTCATTACAAAACAAATGGACTTCACTTTAAACACTACAATTAGCTAAAATCCTAAAAATAAAAAATTGTCATCAATCATTTTTATGCACATGCACCAAACTTTTATAGAGTACCCCATTAACCCTGACCTGATGCATCTTTGCCACTTTGTTATTATTAAATAAGGTCCTTGGATTTTTCATTGTTGCGTCGGTTAGAAAACATTCAATAAATGCAAGCGTGTATGACCAGCGCGCAATGCCGATATCATTTTTGGGAAGGTCTTTTTTTTACCATCAAAAGACCAACTATTGTTAATCAATTTCTCTGGAAAGTGATTAATTATGAAACTGTGCTTCAACAAATTTGGAAACAGCTCCAATAGTGGTCGTATTTGAAGAAAAAACTCCCACTCCTTGAATAGTGGTAAGTTATAGTCATAAACTTTCATGACTACCTTATTGAGGAGGATCTCAAGAGCCATAAAATATTTATTCTTCAAGTTCAAGACTGCAAGAATTCTCTTTACCCCGATCCAATTCATGGCATCTAGAAATGTCCTCTTTCTCTACAATAGCAAATCACATCTTCATCCCATACAAACTCAGAAACTAACTCAATTTTTTTGGCACGGGAAGTTATCGCTTGTTCACTAAATTTGTTGTACCTTCTTAAGAAGTTATTGTAGTAGTTGAGGTCCATGATCCTATAGCTAATATCATAACACTCTGTGCTTTTGAGGTGCCTTGCCCTTATGAGGCAAAGAATTTCATCAACATACTATGATATAAGAAGACAATTTTTTAATTAGTAACTTATAAAAAAATTTGGAAAGATGGGTCATCTGTTAGAACAGATGAGTCATCTGTTGCAACCTGTTAATAGATTACCCATCTACTTCAACTTATGCAACAGATAGGTAATCTATTGCATAGCTTCTCTAAACTTGTGTTAACAGATTACCCAATCTACTGTAACTTATGCAGCAGATGGTAATCTATTAAAATAAATGACTTAAAATGTAAGAAATAAAATCTATAGAAGGTTATAAAAAGTAAACTTACCGAGTCTTCGTACCACACCGTCATACTTGTCATGTTCTTGAAGTATTGTGGGGAAAGTGGATTCATGCGGAAATGTTGTGGGGTTTTTTTGGATTTCATGTAATTCATTAGAGTATGCTTCATTTTAGGGTTAACCAACTTGTATATGTTTACCTTCTTCAATGGTCCCTGCTATCTAGTGGCCCCTTAAACATTGAAAGGGGTCACTTGATCTTTCTCAACACTGGAAAGAGGAGAAATTGCAATTTTTTTGTTTTATTAATACTTGATAGTAGCTTTGAAATTGCTTTTTATTTCTCTTAACCTCCAATTTAGGAGTGTATGGCTCTCTCAGTTTCCTTGATGGTATGACACTCCTCTTGGATGTCAATTCCTGGAGAACAACAATCAGAGCATCTATTCTTTTAATGAGTTCATCATGTCTATCCCTGCACTCTAGACATTTGCAAATAAAACATGATCTTGAAGAGGGGCCACTGAAAGGGGTGACTAGTCCACCACCATCTTCATTGTCAACTCTAGTTTTAAACAATTTTTTTCCATGAGCATTAGCAACATGCTCATCAGCATGCCTGACACCAATATCAGCATGCCTGACACCAGCATCACCAACTCTACTAGTAACACCATCACCAACTCTATCACCAACATCATCGCTATCACCACCACTGCCACCACTAACACCTAAATATGTTGCAATAGTTTGGTCATTAAGAACCTCAACATGAGGATCAACAAGAACAAACTGACCTTTCCTAGCTGCTCTTTTGATGGCTCTTGCTCCAGCTAATTCTATCTTTATTAAATCCATCGCTGGGTTTTGTTTTGTTTGAATAATACCTAGAGTAACAAAAGAAGACATCTCCAACTCTTTCTCAATAGGTACAATCCATGGATGCACAACCTATAAATAAAAGTAGATATGTTCAAATCAAATAATAATTTGCAGTAAATTGGGTAATATGTTAACACAGAGTACCTATGCAACAGATGGGTAATTTGTTACAGCAAATTACCCATCTATTGTATAAGTTACTATAGATGAGTAATTTATTAACACAAGTTCAGAAAACCCAATCAACAAATGGGTAATCTGTTACAATACAAATTTACCTTCTGTCTTACCAATTGTAGTAGATGGGTAATCTGCAGAGATAAGTTGTAATAGATGAACCATCTATTGCAATAGATGACCCATCGGTTGAAATTTCCTAACTTGAGTAAAATTATTATACTTAAAAAAAGACTTACTGCATCATTAGGAGGGTTAAAGAGATCAAGGGGATTCCTTTTTGAGTTGTTCTTAGTAGACAACCACCAAAGGATCCTTGGATTAGAAACCTCATTCGAGTAGTCCTTGACCTGTTATCAGAGGTGAGGAATAACTTCAAATACCCAGCCTAAAAATGTAACCATGATGTAAACAAAAAAAGTCAGAATAATTATTCAATATAAATAAATGAAAGAATAAAGAAATAGTAATAAAATTTTCTATGAAGGCCCAAGGAAAGCCATATAAGCTAATCGTCTTTAGGGATAACTTTGTTAATAAATATCTGACAGTCAAGAAATAGCTTTCACATCCCCATGGATAACTGTTGAATTTATCCAAATTCTGAGCAAGCACCAACAATTCAAGTTCTATAACTTTGTTGATATCTCTAACCCATATAATGGAATGGACAAACAAAACTAAGAGCAATTTCACCTTGTACTTCTTCTGAATTATTTTATTCTGGAGATCAGATAACAACCTCTTGGCTTTGTACCTAGGTCCAACAATGTCCAACAACTTAGCTATTTTTATATTGCCTTTGTTGATTTTAGTGGGTGTTGGCTTGGACAATGTCTTGACTTTATTTAATAGTGGTTGGGTGTCCTACTTTCCTTTGACTTTTTGATGGGTGTTACTTTGGGAAGAGGTTCTAATGTATAATGACATTTCAAGCCAGTCACTATGACAAACTCTTTCATGCCAAGACAAACCGGCATGCCACAGTAGTTTATCCATATTTCATCCATCTTCTTGTGCTCCTCCTTCAAATTTTCATTATCACCCTTATACTTGATCCTAGGCTTAAGAAAACCATATACAATGGTTATTTAAAAGCATGCACTATTTTTCTCTGGCAGATCAAGAAAGTGTCCAAACCAACTTGACCTAAAATAATCCTCCAATTTTTCCTTCTTCAAAACTTTCCTAAACACATCAAATTTTTTAACCATTAAAGATTTAACTACCAAATCATCAGTTAAATCTGCAGGGATATCTATCAGCATCTCAACTTGAAACTTGTCAATACTAAAAGTTTTGAAATGATCATGCTAGTATTTCAATCTATTTTCACGTGTAATTGGTGACACATCATCATCATCACCATCATCTTTCTCATTTTCTTTTTCAGACCCATCTTCTTTTTCATCATTTTCTACTTCATTTTCTTTTTTCCTTCTTTCTCACTTTTTATTTCCTCTTCTTCATCTTATTTATCTTCAACATTTCCATCCTCATTATCTTCATCATGTTCCTCACTTTTAGTTTCATTACCACCCTCTACATCATCTCTTTCCATAACTTCATTATCTACAAAAGGATTTTGTTCTTTAACTTTCTTTTCTACATCATCTCTTTCCACAACTTTATTATCCACAAAAGGTTTCCCTTCATTCATTTCTGAAAGACCTTATTCAACAAGC
The DNA here is from genome assembly GCA_030864215.1 of Capsicum pubescens. Taxonomy (NCBI): domain Eukaryota; kingdom Viridiplantae; phylum Streptophyta; class Magnoliopsida; order Solanales; family Solanaceae; genus Capsicum; species Capsicum pubescens. The sequence continues at coordinate 117,381,823 of CM061540.1, read as the reverse complement.
TCCACCAAACCTATTTGTACTTTAGCCTTTTTGGTTGGTTGGTTAAAAGTTGATCCACTTTTACTTTCTTTTCTTTTGGGAGACATCTTTTATCTACAAATAATAGTAAAACAAAAAAATTACAATTGATGTGTGCATAATTTTAAAAAAAGGTAACACAAATTTTAATAAATACAATACATTGCAAAAATATTTCCAATAGATGGCGCATTAGTTGCAACAAATAACCTATCTATTGCAACAGATAACACACCTATTGCAATAGATGGGTCATCTTCTAGAAGAATCAAAACAAGTCCTGCTACTGGTTTAATTTCCTTCAACAGATGACCCATATGTTACAACAGGTGGGTCATCTGTTGGAAGACCTATTTTAATTTCATCCAATAGAGGACCCATATGTTGCAATGGATTAGTCATCTATTGGAATAATCCATGCCTGTTAACCAACAGATGACCCATCTATTATGACAAGTGGGTAATTTATTGGAGGACCTATTTTAATTTCTTCCAATAGATGACCCATTTGTAAAACAAGTACTCCAAAAGATTACACTTGTGTTGGGAAATACATCAGTTGGGCAATACACCACCAACACCAATAATATGAACACCACCAATAAACCAAACAACACCAACAACATCAACAAAATAACACCAATAGTACCCAAAATATTCCACCAACAACACTAACAAACAAACAACACCGTTAAAATGTTTCACTCAGAGAAGAAATCATTTTACATCAAAAACCATACTAAGAGAGCAACTATGACAAAAACTAGGGTTTTCTCAATTTTTTTTTACTTTTTTTAGCATCAAAACTCAAAATTTTTTATCCATGCTTGAAGATAATATAACTAAAATTCTTCTTTTTCATAATTAACTAAAATCCCTAATTTTTTTGAAAAATAAAAAATATTAAACACTTACCAGAGAAAAAAATGGATACAAGGAAGAAGAAAGTCAAAAATGACAATTAATGTGGTTAGAAATGGGAACAAAAATGATCTATTGTGAAGGGTTTGAGCAATCTATTAGAACAAAGGTGTAACGCCCCGAGACTACCCCCTAGATGTCACACGGTGCTTAGAACCACAAGCGATCCTAAGCTAACTCATGATACTTGCATAACTAGTGAGAAACTGAATATGTTACATAAATCTAATAGAAGATAAGCGGAAGAGATGTCTTTGCTAAATATGTTCAATACAAAACTATTAAAGATATTTACACATTGGTTATACAAAACAAAACTAAAAATAAATACATCAACTCTGAATGACCGTCTATGAAGCCTCTACTAATATTGACTATAGGTAGCTGGTACATGACCTCTATCTATCTTTAATCAATATGACTGAATAAAAATGCTACTAGAACTATAGTTGACTTGAGTCCTCAAACCAAAAGAACTCATCACCTGCTGACTGAAAGCTGCAAACTATCTGATTATGATGTATAGGCTACAACTGTACCTACATTATGAGACAATGTAGCACACAGACATATATGTGGGTTAGTACTTCTAGAATATACGTAATATATGGGGGTGAATGTATAAGTAAAACAAGAACTAAAATATATATGTAAACTTTCAAATAATAGATGCTAAGCATAAATGACTCACCTTGGACTTGAGTAAAACTAATGACTACAAGACCATAAGACATGGATAATGACGCATATGAATAAACTTAGTAAGCCATAACACTTAGTTTCTAAAATCTTTACTATTATTCTTTCTTATGGGAGTTTCTTCTAACTGACAAAAACTATGTGAGCTACCATGGAGTCCAACATCTTACCTACGTTGGGAGAGTTGTTCTACCCTTGCCATCAGAATAGAACTTTAATCTTAAGTGATCACTGTAAATCATCCATATTGAGAAAAGCTTAACCTACGGTGGCTCATAGTTTTTAGGAATTTAGAATACGCTCATCCGCATTCCCTTCTCGATGCTAAATATTACTCCCAGAATACTTATATGCTCATACTTTAAGAATTTACCTTAAAATAGGATAAGAGTTTATAGACTGAAAACTAGTTATGCTTTGCTTTAAATCATGTTATAAAGCTTGTCAATGGAGCTTAAGAGCATAATATTATGGTTCAGGTCCATGTTCTAAAGATGGTTCTCCTTTTGATAATCCCACACAATATAGGAATGTAGTTGGAAGCTTGAATTATTTGTAGCTTACTCAGCCATATGTTGTTTTTATAGTTAATAGGGTGTTTCAGTTTACAAGTTGCCCGACAACAACTCATTGGATCATGGTAAAAAGTGTCTTGCATTATCTAGCTAGGACAATGGTCTATTTCTTCAGAAAGACTCTCCTCTCTTACTTTTTGCCCTTTTCGACTCAGATTGGGTTAACGATCGCTCGTCCACTATAACTTATGTTGTGTTTCTTGGTTGTCTTCCAGTCTCATGGAGTTCTAAGAAACACAAATTTGAAGCTCACTCTTTGATGGAGACATAATACAGGGCCATTGCCTCTACCACTACTAAACTTTGTTGGGTGAATAACCTTCTCAAGGAGTTATCTGATACTCCTACTCGAACACCAGTCATCTACTATGACAATCTTGGTGCCACACATGTTTGTGCTAACCTTATGTTCCACTCTCGCATGAAACACATTGAGATTGATTATTATTTTGTCGGAAAATTAGTCCAACTAGGTCTTCTTCAGGTTTCTTATGTTTCATCAAAAGACCAACTAACTGATATGCTCACAAAATCTCTTTCAAGTGGTTCTTTTAAGCTATTACGTTTCAAGACTGGTATCTCTGATTGACCTACCATCTTGTTGGGCATATTAGAGATATATCTCAGATTGATTGTGAATTATTTTCTCTCCTTATTTACAGATTTAGTTTTCATATTTTTAGCTTATTCATCACAGTAAAGATTCGCTTTTATTTTGATTTATTGTACTGATTTATTTCTTGATCCTTATGGATCCACCTTCTTGTATAAATACTTTATTCATTATTAATAAAATCATCTCTTATCTATTATGTAAAATAAAATACTTAGTAAGAATGTCGGAAAATGATGCTACATATACGAGGTTTTCAATTGGCTGAAAGACTAAGTGTGAAACCTCATATTAAATATATAAGTACAATATACTCATTTGTTGAAAGACAATATTTTTGTTTAAAACTATATAGGTTTATGATAAAAATGGTATTGTTGCACGTTAACAACTGGTGAGAGATGTTGAATTTTTATGTTTTATATCAAACTTTGTGAAGGATACACTGAGATTTTTTTATTTTTTTTTGCGGTCCTTTGTATTGTCAAGAATAATTTATGTTTTGGTTTAAAAATTAATTTAAGGTTTTGTTTACTTTTAGGAAGTCTGATTGCATTTTATAGTTAAATGTCACAAGAAGTGGCTTGTTATTTTCTAAACCAAGAAGTGAATAGAACAATAAATGAAGTATTATATATATTGGATTAATAAAAGATACTTAGATATATTTAGGAGTAAAAATATAAGGGGAATGGACAAGAGTAGACACTCGGCTAAAAGAATTGCCGCCGAGTGGCCATTGATTTTGAATTTCCAAAATATAGCCATTTAGGCCATTTTTTGCTACTGCCTTCATATTTTTTTCCTTGTCTTTTAGCTATTTTTTTTAAATTGCTACTACACTTTTAAAAAAAAATCATTGCTTGCCCTCTTTTTCTAAAAAAAAATCTTTTTGTCCTTTTTTCCACTGTTTTATTTTTTTTCGCAGCTCCATTTTTTTTTTAAAAAAAAGTTATTCTTCTAATTGGTGTAGTTTTTCCAACAATCAAATACAATTTTATAACATTGTAATTGTTGCTCTTCTCTTTTATCAATCATATACAATATTTGATATCAAATACATGAATCTTTGATACCAAATACAAATACATATTTTATACAATAATTGCATAAAAGTGTATCTATGTGGTATAAATGTGTATCAATATGATATAAATGTGTATCAATGTGGTATCAAAGTTTATCAATTTAGCATAGAGACTCATATGTCCAATTGGGCTAAATGGCTAAAAAACGGAAATAAATTGGACCGACTAGCTCCAATTGTCCACATTTTCAACTTGTGGGTCATTTCTTTTCAAAGTGGTCAGCCCATGTCCTTTCCTCAAAATATAATTATAATAAGTACAAATAACATAAATATCAACCCTTTTGGAAGTAATTAACTCTCACTTTTTTAATTACTTTACTCTCTCTCCCTATTAATATATATAAAATAGCCGACATATACATAACATTCTGTGTATATGTTGGAATTTTTGTAATATGTTCAGGGAGTTGAATTTTTTTGTAATATTGGAAACATAAGTTGTGTATTTGTGTAATTTTTAGTTATAATAATTTTTAATGGGTTAACGGTTTATCTGATAAGAAAATTGAGTAATCCATCCTCACACCAATAAGCCATTAATTATAAAATTTTGATCCGTTTTCCAATCTTTAATTTGATAACACATTTTCAATAAGTTAATAAACTAATTTTGCGATTGAATTAACGATTACAATTCGGTTCTGAACAATCCTACAGAATACATAGTTTTGGCTTATGTGGCAACAGAGTCAACATGGACTTGCTCTCTTTTCTTTGAACTTGGTGGTCACCCTCCTCAATCCTCATGCTCAGGCTCTTTCCTATGACTATTGGTGTAGTCTATCCATCTCTTAATCCTACTTTTCATTCTCGAACGAAACATCTAGAAAAGCCTTTGGCTTCGGCTAAGTTCCAATTGTCCACGTGATAAACTCAAGCTGAAAGAGTCACCTTCATCCGAATTCTTATCGATTACTATCTCAAAATATTTTCTATGCTTGCACGGTTAGGACTTGTAATCTCAATTACTATTACTGTACGGTGATCACGTCTATATATGTTTCACATATGAATACACTGGAACTAGTAACGTCAGAACTGACTATTAACATATAGAGAACATGAAAGATGATCTGGCCAATGGAGCACTTCTTTGTTTAAGATTTAGATGGAACGTTAAGTAAGATAAATACTTCAATGGGATATCCAAGATTATGTTTGGGAATAGATATATACTGCGTTTGATTATCGGTATAAATTTATCCGTCAATCAAACACAGTATAAATCTAATCCCAAACTTAATCCGGGATATCCCACCTTATCCCGTCAAACTTGAGATTATTTTAGCTCACCCCCATATGTGATAAATTAGTCCAACTATTATAATCTCATGACTATAATCTCAAAATAATCTAATCCTCATACCATAAACCCCTAACAAATAATTATAAGCGAAACTAGATTTCTATAGAATTGGTAGAAGAAAAACGTCTAGAAAATAATAGCTGCAAAGTAATTGCTGATAAAAGAACTGTTGCACGAAATAAAGAACCAAAAGTAAAAGCTGTCCAAAATACAGTAAGACAAAAGTCTGGTTACAAAGAAAAATTGAGTTCAATAATCATGTGACAAAGCTGGTATTCATTGCTACTCGTGCATGGAAAATTCATCCGCTGAGTGTAGTTCAAAGTTTTAGGCTGTAGAAACAAGATTAAACACATCACTCAATTGATTCACCCAGCCATAAGCATACATGACAGAAACTGAAGAGAATCAGCAAAAGAGTATTAACTGAACAATCATATTGTGTTGGTTCAATGAACAATTTTTACTTGTGAATTGCAATAGCGAAAGAGTGCAATGTTGCGCACCATGGCATAGTGGTCAATGACGTGGGTTGAGCATCATGAGCTCTCAGGTTCAATAACCAACAAAAACAAAACACTAGGAGATTTCAACACATTTGTTCTAGCCTTGGTGAACAAAGTTACCTGCTTACTGTTGCTGGCGAGAGAGGTGGCAGGAGCAATGTTGTAGTTTAGATAAACTCTCTCAAGGATTTTGGTCCAGGGTGGTAAATAAGCCTTATTTCGGCAAGTCTAAATTTAAGACGCCGAATAAGTGTAAACTCCCTCATGAGTCATGTGGTTATACAACCATTTCAAAGACCAAATAAAAGTCATAAAAGATAGGACATTAAGCATAATACATGTTATAAGAGATCAAAGTTTGCACAATTAAACGTAAACGGAATAACAAGGGATCAAAAAGTTGAAATGACAAGTGCACAAAGATTATAAAAATGATACTTCAAATATCGCGTCAAGAGGAATACTCTTACATGAGTAGTTCTTTAGTACATTCTCCCCTCGCACTTCCGGGAGCCACATCTACAATTCTTTCTCTTCATATTGCCATTTTTATCATAAACATGGTCAATGTGGTAGTTGTAGTGATAAGTAAGTTCCTCTAATGGTGGAATACTCTTAGAAGTGAAAAACATTATGTGAGGTACTCTCCTATCACCATGGTAATACATGACATTTTGAGCATAAAGGTTTGGTGAGCAACTATGGTTGATAAATCTTCCAACATTCCCATATCTTAACGCATCAAGGGTAAAGCCATCTTCATCATTCCTTTGCAAATAGGTTGACTCAACTTTGAGGTTATTATTGCGCGCAACATTCCTTTTGGGGATTTCTTCATCGTAGTTGCCAACATCAAACAAGTACTCATCATGATCTATTCTATTTTCAGCTTCCCTTTCATCAAGCAACTCCCCAACATACTCACATATAAAACTTCCACATGAGATATAATCTCGTGACCTCAAACCCCATCCTCTTGATTCAGTCTTGAAAACCTCCAAATGGTACCGCGGACCATGTTGGCTAACTCTATTTTTGCAAGAAGGGGGACATTTGCAAGATGGACCACACTCATAAACAAGAGGTTTTGCTCTAAGAATAGAGCCTCTTGTATTGAATGGAATCTCACCTCCATTCCTAGAAGCACAAGAGCATTGCTCAGAATCCGAGCATCCACTTGTGCAATTGCAACCTTGAGGTTTAGAGATATAATACCAATCTGGATATCGCATGTTGGTGATGTAAGTGAATGGTGGGGGTCTCTCATCGTCTATCGTATTGATAGCAGGGATCGGTATCTTCTCTTTTCCTTGCGAGACATCATAGTCCACAACAAACTCCAACTGCATAATCGACTTTGTTTCCCTGTTAACATTTTCAGGAAAATGACTTACCTTGACTAAATTTGGTAGCCGTGACACTAGTTCACGAGTAAGATTTGGTTGGCCAAGATTTCTATTCAGTTCAAACTTGAAAACATGTTTTCCAGTTGGAGCTCTTTCTTTCCAACACTTAGTCACAGTGTAGAGCCCAGCGTAAATGTATCGTACATCACTCTTTTCTCCATTTACTCTTTGTCGACCACAAATAACCCTCACGGGATACCCCAAATCCATGGAGTTCTTCAAGGCAAGATTATCCCCTTGAAGCTTTTGATCTTCCACTCTTGCATTAAAAGATACTTTTGGATTCCCACCTTGACCTACATAAATGATCGTTTCAGAAGAAATGGATTTGTTCTCATACCGACCAGAATCAACAATGCTAGTTGCGACACGCTTCCTGTTAATATTCACATAATTGATACCCTTAGTAAATTGGTGATGCAGTCCAATTGTAACAAGTTCTGCCCTGAACCGAAATTGATCCCCAATTTCAACTCCAGGAACATGTCCAAAGGTCCACTCACAATTTATCCACTTTTTCTGATTTTTCAAAGTCATTGCTGCCTCTGTATGGATTCTTCTTTTAGATGGTCCTTCATGTTTTTCTGCTTTATCTTCTAGCAGAAGTTTAGTATAAACGTCGTCAAAAAGTTTCAGAGTCTTTCTAACTTCTTTCACTTTCTGAATATGTTCATATTCAGTTAACAATCCATGACCAGAAACACCACTCATGACACCAGAATTCGTTAAATATTCTTGAGAAACTCCAAGATCTGTTTGCTTTTTCATGAGCGCAGATTCATATTGACCCCAATTCTTATAGACAAGATCCTGGCCTTTGTTCAGTTCATTGTGCTGCTCAGAACGTATGTCTTCGGGCATTGGCATTAAATAGACGGCATCTTCAATAATAACCTTGTTTGTTACGTTTCTAGGTTCATTTCGACCTTCAATTAGACTTTCTTGTGAAACAATAGCAGGTAATTCTGGTCCATTTTCAACAGGCTCGCCTTTTATAAGCCAATCACATGTATATCCTGTATCAGCTGATGGCTTTTGGAGAACCTCATTAACCAATACGTCATGCTGTTGAATAGACTCGTCATAAATAAGATTTTTTTCTTTCATCTTCAAAGGTTGATTGCCATTAGTAGGTTGACATGAGGTATTCAAACGACTTGAATCACCAGCCTCTTCTGGACGCGCACCAGTTGCAACCAAATCATCCTTTTTAACTTGCCCAGGTTGCATATATTTTGCCTCAAAATCACTTCGCATGGAGACACTTGAGGGCTCAACTGACTCGATCACATTCGAGTTAGCGGAGCATTGAGTATCGCTTCCATTCTTCTCTTGAGGAATACACGGGCCGCATCTCTCAGGAAAATTCCTAATAGCATCTACTTTCACACGCTTAGTAGTAGTAGTGGATGGAATTTCCGGGCAGATCTTAACGTCGGCATGTTGTTGAACTCTGCTTCCGTTGTTTTCACGAACAAATGCACCACAATTTTGAGGAAAATTGCGGGTGCTATCAACTTTTAGGCGCTTAAATGTGGAGGTAGATTTAGTATCAACGCTCTGATTAAGTCTCTTCCCTAACATCTTTGAGGGACTTCTTTCAACTAACACCGACATCTACAAATTATAAAGTAGGCACAACTTAAAAAACAACCTTCCTAAAAAATTGTCTCACTATATATAAATCTTAAAGTTAATGAGAACTATCATAAAATTCGGGTTACGAAATTAGCCAACATTATGGTTATAGGTTCGCGTGCCTCGTGGCGTTTCTCAGGCTAACAATTTGGTTACAGGTTAGCTTTCAACAAAACCTGTAACTTCGGCTCGAACTCTATATGTACAGATAATTTATACAGAATTCAAAACGCAAAGAAAGTTGTAATTAAAAATCGATAAACAAAAAAATTGGCTACGAAAAGAAAAGAAAAGAAAATTATGCCTGGGAGATTAAACTAAAGAATTTGAAAACACCAAGAAAAGAAGCAAACTTACTTGAAATATGTTTTCAAGTGCTGGCATAAGATCAGAACGCTCTTTTAAACCAGAAACCCCACAACACAAAAGGTTGTCATGGAACAAACATTAGTATGGAACAAGGGGAAGGCAATACCAGGGTCCTATTTATAATAATAAAGTGAACGTAGAGTAAGGTGCGAATTTGATTCCTATCCAAATTGGGTTTCTTTAAACCAATATTTTCCATAGCAAACATGGTAAGTCATATACAAAGTTACCATAATTAATAATCCTAACTTATTCCCCACAGTCCCCTTTAATTATCTCTTTTATTTTCACTTTTGGATTAAAATTCGCAAAATAGCTTTCCTATTATACGTGTTCAACAAGGAATACAAGTGCAAGTATAATATCACTAATTTATAGGGGTGGCAAAAATCGAATCGATTTTTATTGAGTATTGGTTCAGTTTTGATTTTTTCACATATATAACTTATTATATATTTTTCTTAATTTCTCTTTAATTTCTACAAACTAACAAAATTAATCAATTTTCTGAACTGACATTAAGTTCAAGCTTGAAAATTCTTGTATATTAAAGTAAAAATTATATTTCATAGATAAATAAGTCCTTAGTAGGGGGTGCGGATAACTTGGGTAATTTGCGTGGATAACTAATAGATAACTAGCACTTACTACTTCTATCATGTTAAATGAAATGCTATGTCATAGTATTCCTTAGTTTTTTTGTTTTAACCTTATTAATTCTTCTGTATTATTTTTAAGGTATTCTATATGTTCCATATCTCTAGTTTTTAGGTAGTCAAGTAGATTCTCTTTCATAAGTATTTCTGTTAATCTTATTTGCTCCATATCTTGTCTCCAATATTCTAAGTATTCGTAGTTTATCATTTTATGCTATAGTAGTTGTAATACTGCAAATTTCTTTGTAATAATTTATTCTAATTGTACTATATTTGATATTAAATTCTAGGTTATTTAATTCGTTAATTATCCTGTATTTTTATTCTATGAATAATTCTATGTCTAAATCATAATCTAAACTATCTTTTAATTCTAGTTGTTCCAACGTTTTATCTGTCCAAATTAATCTTTCTTTTAATTGCTTTCTTCCTCTTCTAAGCTGGTTTCTATAATTAATTTCTTCGTATAACCAACTTTATTTTTCTCTAACTCTTCTTATATATTCTAACATTTTTAATCTGTATAATATCCATCTGAATAATAACTATCTAAATATGAGCAGTAACTATCATTATATAAGTGTAAGTTTTCTATAGAACTTAATAACTCTTCATTAAAATGAAATACCTTTTCGTATATAATTTTCTTTATATCTACTATTTCTATATCCTTAAGTACATACATAACAAGTATCTTAAATTTATCTATCATTCCATCAGATAAGTAGATAGTCATTTTATTTCATATGATGCTATTTTCAAAATATTCTCTTCAATCATATACATAACAAAATATGATCATCTTAGATCACTATATACTAGATTATATTTACAATCAAATTTACTAAAGTAATTATATCCTTGTATTTGTCTTATTTTTAATATCTTATTCGGTATTGGATAAGTATATGTCATAATTTTTGCATTTAGGTTTCTATAATCAATAGTCATTCTACTTTTCCCTCTTTTTTGTTCAGTATGTTTATTTACTATAAATGCTGGACTATTGTGCTTACTATTACTTTTTTGTATGTATTGTTTTTCTAATAATTCATCTATATGCATTTAAAATTCTTTTAAATCATCAAAGTTATATGTTGATGGTTTTTGGGTTATTATGTCATTTTTATCTATTAGCTCAATTTTTACAGTAGTTTTATGTCTTTATCATCCTTTTAATGAATCTTCACTATATAGTTGTCTTAATTTTTTCTTTATTTATTGAAAATATAACTAGTTCTATTGTGTCTTCAGTATTTTTTATATTTTCTAATTTTTGTGTGATTTTTTCACTTTCTTTTATCCAATCAGTTTTCTTGCTTATTTTATTAATAACTCTTTTTGCTCTTACTTTTTGTTTACATGGTGTTGTAAACCACCAGTGTGTTCTAGTTATTATATGTGGGTATAATTTATCTAAAAATGACATTCCTAAAAGCATATTTTTTTATGTTAGTTCATAATTATAGATTTCTTCTATTGTTAATATCTTATCCCATACTTGTATTTTTATATTTCTAGCCTTATAAGTAATTAAGCTTCCTTCGTTATTAAATCCTCTAACTACTATTGCTGTTTTTAATTTATTCCATTTACTTTCTGGTAAACAATTATATCTACATAAATTGGCTTCTGCTCCTGTATCTATCATTGGTGTATAATATCTATTATAATATCCTTCTACTATTATTTTCATAGTACACATATTTTTATATCATGTAAAAGTTCTCTTTATTAATAATTTTTCTCTATTATAGGTTATGGTTATTTGTGTATGTTTTATATTGTAGGGTTTTACTTGTTCTAACCAATTTATTCCTAATATTATGTCTGTTTTTTGCAAATCTTCTTTTATTTCAAATTCTATTTTTATTTTTCTAACTCCTATTATTATTTCTTTTTCTATTGTATCTTTAATGTTTATTAGACTCCTTGGTAGATCTGGACACATATTACTATTGAATTTTATTTCTTCATTTTTTACTAGATATTTTGCTAGGTAATTTTCTTCCTATCCTGTATTTATGAGTATTAAATATTCTTTTTAATTTATTGTTCCTGTTATGTAATATTGAGTTAAATTAACTATTGAAGTTGTTTCATAATTTGTTCTTTTTGATGAGCTTGATGATTCTGGTTTTTCATAAGCTATTCTTTTTGTTGTACTTATCCTATCATTTATTATTTCTAAATCTTCTTCTATGTCTATATCTTTGTAACTATAATCATTGTTATCAATTGTTTTTACGAATTGTTCAAAAGGACTTTCTATGTATAATTTATTAATTTTATTCTTTTCAGTTATTTTATGTTTTGTTGTTAATACATATAGATTTTTACATCTTGCTGTAAATATTTTACTTCCTGGGGTTAGTTCTATTCCTGATATTTTCCAATATAATACTAATAATTTATCTATATTTTTATCTATTATTGGTACTGAATAATTTGCACTTATTATAAATTTGAATTTTTGGTATATTAAATTTCCTTTTATGGCACTAATTATGTTTTTTTCTATAGGTTTTACTATACTATCATCTGCTAAATATAGTTCTATTGGTGTATCTATTTCTTCTCTAAAACATGCTTTAATTAATATCTCAGTTCCTCCAAGGTGTACATATTTTATTGAGTCTTTACTTTTTATATCGTTTATTTCTTTATTAATTATTCTTTTTGTTACTAGTGGTATACTAGTTTTACCTCTTGCATATTTACAATCTATTACATGCTCTTTTTGGCTTACAACATAGTATTTCTCTTTTCTTCTACTAAATATATTTTTTATGGTTGGTATTTTAAATATTTTTTCTACACCTAGGTCTAACTCTTTTCCTTTTATTTCTTCAAATATATTACTGATATTACTTTTTGGTCAGTTCCTTCTTCATTTAAATATTCTCCCTTTGTTATTATTTTTATATCTTCTCCAGTCATTTGATTCATCTAATTCACTATCTATTTCATTATCTGTTTCATTTTCTGAAATTTCATATATACTATCTTCACTTTCTAATTCATAATCTATATAATCTATTTGCATATATTCTGCATTTTCTATCTTTATTTCTGATATTTGTTTCTTTTTTAGATCTTCAGGCATTTTACAATCTCTAGCTAAATATCCTTTTTCCACAATTATAACAAGTACATTTTTTTATAGATTTCTTTTTCCTATATGGTCTTTTATGTTTATAATTTTTTACATAATATCTTTTTCTTGGTTTTTTATACTTATATTTTGATTTTTTGTATTTCTTATATTTCTTAAGTCTTTTTCTTTTCTTATAATATCTTTCTTCACATCCAAATTGGGGTGCTATTTTATCTTTGCAACATGCTAAATTTTTTATTAATGTTTTTTCCATTTTCATTTCTTCTCTGTATTTTTCACATAAATTTCTATACCATTGTTGTAGAAATTTTATTCCTGCTCCTAGACTATCCACTATGTTTGTTTCATCCCAACTCTCTATTATTTTTAAACTAAATGGTTCAGGTAATTTACTAAAATATAATCTTCTCACTTCTTTACTTTCTTCTGTATTATATGCTCCTTTATAGTAGTATTCTTTAAATGCGCATGTATATTCATCTATATAGCACATATTGTGTATTGTTAGTTTTAACATTAAATTTCTATTTGTATCTTTTTCTTTGTGTTGTTCTTCTTCTTCTGTTGCCATACTGCTAAATTCATCTCTTATAGTCATTTCATATTTTTTCAATATGTCTATAGGTGTTAGTTTAGTTACTGTTGTTCCTTCTGTTTCTTTATCATTCCTTAATACCTTTTTACTATTTTCAGTTAAATTTAAATATGATATTTCTTCTTTTTGTGCTTTTATTGATTTTTGGCATACTCCTACAATCATGTTATACTGTAGTCTTTCTTTTCTTATTTTTAATTCTCTCCATTTTTCAGATATTATTTGTTTTAGTTCTTTATATTTTTGAAATTTTGTTATGTTATTCATCTGTACAATATTTATAATATTTTGGTGGATACCGAAATCTGATTTTATCATAATTAGGTGATATGTATCTCATTCTTCTAGATTTTAAATGGATTATTAATTTTGCCTCATTGCTAGATATTAAGGTAATTAAGTAAGCTAATCTGTGGGGATTTTCTTTTGTTTTACTTAACTTCGTATATTCTGGGTAGTAACTAGTTAAAGTTTCTTTAACTTTTCTAAAAGCTTCTATATTTTTAAATGGTCTTCTCATTTTTAACAAATAAATAACAACGTAAATAATAATAGCTTATAATTAATAAATACGACTAAATTAACTTTTGTAATTTTTCTCATAATTAACACATAACTAATTAACACATATCTACTTGTACGTTTTTTAAATAACATGGCTCTGATACGGATAACTTGGGTAATTTGTGTGGATAACTAATAGGTAACTAGTACTTACTAGTTCTATCATGTTAATTGAAATGCTATGTCATAGTATTCCTTAGTTTTTTGTTTTAACCTTATTATTTCTTCTATATTATTTTTAAGGTATTCTATATGTTTCATATCTCTAGTTTTTAGGTAGTCAAGTAGATTCTCTTTCATAAGTATTTTTATTAATCTTATTTGCTCCATATCTTGCCTCCAATATTCTAAGTATTCGTAGTTTATCATTTTATCCTATAGTAGTTGAAATACTGCAAATTTCTTTGTAATAATTTATTCTAATTGTACTATATCTGATATTAAATTCTAGATTATTTATTTTATTAATTATCCTGTCTTTTTCTTCTATGAATAATTCTATGTCTAAATCATAATCTAAACTATCTTTTAATTCTAGTTGTTCCAAGGTTTTATCTATCCAAATTAATCTTTCTTTTAATTATTTTTTTCCTCTTCTAAGCTAGTTTCTATAATTAATTTCTTCGAATAGCCAACTTTGTTTTTCTCTAACTCTTATTATATATTCTAACATTTTTAATCTGTATAATATCTATCTGAATAATAACTATCTAAATATGAGCAGTAGCTATCATTATATAAGTGTAAGTTTTCTATAGAACTTAATAACTCTTCATTAAAATGAAATACTTTTTCGAATATAATTTTCCTTATATCTACTATTTCTATATCCTTAAGTACATACATAACAAGTATCTTAAATTTATCTATCATTCCATCAGATAAGTAGGTAGCCATTTTATTTCATATGATGCTATTTTCAAAATATTTCCTTCAATCATATACATAACAAAATATGGTCATCTTAGATCACTATATACCAGATTATTCTTAAATAATTATGCTACTCTGTTATTATTAGCATGGTAGTTTGGATACTTTTTCCCTTAAACAACGTCTCTACACTGGTTACTTCCCTATCACAGCCTTCTTGCCTCACCGGTTTCACCTGTAGGATGGCATAGTCCTAGGGATTTTTCTCCTTTTTCTCTTGGCTAATAAAGTTTATAACATATTATTCTTCGAATAATTCTACTATATAGTAAGTAACATGAACTTGTTTTATCATATCATGATTGTCAGGAATTTATGAATTTAGCTATTCATAATCATAAATAAATATACCCGTTTTGGTAGGTTTGATAATTCTGGGCTTTGTTCATCCATAGCTTTTCCTTTGAAATATCTTTGTTTTTATTTAATATTCAAAAGTTGTTTGTGTACAAGACAAGGCTTGCTTCAACTTATGAAGTCTTGCCTTTAACTTACCGAAGGCTTACATATTTATAGACTAAAAAGAAACGCGTAAACTACTTTATACTATTCCTACTTTACACGTATTCTATACACTATTTCTAGTCTTTACATTTGTCCTAAATTCTTACAACTTTTCAAAAAGTAAGAAAGACTTTAAAGCCTAAAAAGACAAAGACTTATTAAAAGCCTTGCCAAAAAGTCAAAAAATCTAAAAGCTAATAATTCCTATACAATTATTTACGTAATGAAAGTTATCTAATTTGTTCACATGCCGCTTTCATAATTTAATATCTTGTCTTTTATCTCTTCCATTATTGCTCCGTTGTTTATCTTTTTTGTCGTGTCTCTCCTGCTGTTCTAATTTTTTTCGTTTGCTTCTATTGTAGTGTTACTTCTGGAATAATATTATGTCGTCCGCTACAATAGATGCATTGATGATCATCATATCTCTGTCCAATTAATTTGCAGAATTGTTCCATAAGTTCGTCAGAAATAACTCTTTTCTTGATAGATCTTGTGAGAGGGTTATCTTCTGGTTTTAATAATATCATTCTCTATCTACAAATTTCTTCCATATCATTTTCTCTTATGTCTTTACATGTGCAATAAACCAATAAATGATCTCTAGAATAATAATTCCAAACTGGATTACAGTTCAAATAGTTATGTGCTAGCTCTTGTATAATTGTGCTCAAGCCAATAACTCGTTTGTTCTTGAAAAATTCTGGTATCTCGGTTTTCTGTATTTCGTCTTGTTCAGATATTTCTTCTGGTATAATGTAGTCTCTTGTCATACCAATTTTTACTACTGTAACCACTGGTTTAATTTCATCAAATAGTATCTCAGCGGGGGCCGAATAAAATCTTACGTAAAATAGTTGTCCTTTTGTAATTTTTATATATGTCATAACTCCTTTATGTACTTCAGGAATCATGGTTAATTCTTTCCCATCTGTTGTATATACTGATGATAATAATCCATAAGAATAACATGTAGCGATTAAATTTGGGCTGGTTCCTGGGAACGTAATAAGTTTATTATAATTTTGTAACTTTTGGGTTATATAGCCTTGGTGTTTTTTGGATAGCTCAATATCTTGGACGGGTTTGGTATTTAGTAAGGTTTGGATTGTATATAAATTTTCAATATAAACACGAGTTAAATGGTTGTAAGATTATCTTTTCTGGTTAATTGCTTCTAAATAAGGGTATAACTGCCGGGGTACAAATAATTCATTCTTTTGGATATTTGGTGGTGCATAAGGTTTTTCAAATATCTTATCTAGGTTGTAATTCTTTTTCTTTGGTAATTCGGATTTTGGTAAATTTTTTGTAGTGGGTAATTCCTTAGCTGTACCTGATGTTCCTGCACATGTAACAACCGTTTCGATTTTAAGGTGTGTCCAAATGTCACCTTCTAGGTCTAGTTTTTTAAAGTGCTCTTCCTGCACTATATCTGTGCCTATGGTTTTTTCCTGTTTTTTAGAGTGCTCAGATTGCACTTTTAATTCTGTGACTTCAGTAGTCAGTAGAGTAACTTGTTCTTTTTATAATTTCACTTGTTCAAATAATTGAACTAGTAAATAATTCTGAGTAACTTCAATAGTAACTTCTTCTGTTGTTAAATCAGTCTGACTAGCCTTGTCGTGACAAGTAATCTGCAATGACATTTTTGTTAGTACTAGTTACTTCAATTATAAATGTAAAATTTAATATGTTCAAGACTAGTCTCCCTATTTCCTTTGTTGTAACTGAATTTTGTATTTTCTTTGTTAATCACCAACGTACCTGCATATTATCTGTTCGTACAATAAACTAATGCTAATAAACATTTATATAATGAGCATAATTCTTTTCTATTTATTTCCCATTTTATCAGTGTTTCATTAAATGTGCCTGAGTAGTATCTACAATGATGTTCTAATTTTTCTTCTTCATATCTATATGTAAATACTCCTCCATAACTATATTCGCTTGCGTCTGCTTCTACTATATATGTCAATTTTTATTTTCTGGACTTGGCTTTTATCTTCTTCGTTGTAATTATATTCTACATCCTTTTATAATTTTTTCTGTAATGACTTTAGGTTTTCTGCTAATTTTGGTATATTTTTGTAATACCCCGGGAAATTTTTCGTTGAAATTTTGTGCGTAAACGTATTGGGTTCTATCTTCTAGAATGAATCATAAATTTTTCGTGCGAAATGTATTAAATTATGACCCACCATTACGTAGAGTATTGAATAATCTTTCCAACGATATGTGGATCATCCAAAACGGACACCCGAGCGACGAGTTATGAACATTCCGATCGAACCATGAATAGTAGTGAACAATAAAACATGCAGGAAAAAAAAAGTACTGAGGCCTGGCGTATTTTTTCTCCAACTTTAAATGATCATAACTCTTTGTACTTAATGATCTGGGTGATCTACTATATTTAAACGAAAAGCTCTGCGAATCCTCTTTCCGATGAAATTGGTTTCATCCAATTTGTCTATCGGAGCAAAAAGTTATGGTCGATCTACTTCAGCCTAACAAAAGTGAATTTTTGGGTCAACTTCAAACGATCATATCTCCTCGTACACAATGATCTGGGTGAGATACTATATATCAACGGAAAGATATGAGAGTCCTCTTTTTAATGAAATTGGTTTTATCCAATTTGGATATCGGAGTAAAACGTTATGGTTGATCTACTTCGAACTATCAAAACAGTCCACCAAAGGATAGATTCGAGAATTATTTGATTTTTAGGGGCGTTTTGGTCAATTTCCCTCACCCAAAATCCGTCCAAACCCTATATTAAATCCTATTAGAAGCATTATGTATTATATTTCATCAAATTCCCTCAAAAATAAAACCCTAAGCTCCTACATCCAACTTCAAGAACCTCCAAAGTTCACCATTAATTATGCAAATTTATTCAAGATTCTAAGTTCCTAGTTCAAGAACTCCAAGAACCATCATTCAAAGGCACGATTAACATCTCTAAAACGAGTATCGATCTAAAGTTCATCATTCAAGGTATGTGGGGCTTTTCAACAAGAATAATCTTTCGTTCTTGTGCCCAAAAGTAATTTTCTTTACGAAGATATGATCTTTATATATTTATTATGATTTTGGAGCATGAACTTATATTTTATCTTGGTTATCTTGAGATTATGATGTTTATGACTTTGAAAAGTCAAATTTATATGAAATTATGACTTAAAGCATGATGCTTGAAAGAAATTTACTATGATTTTGATATTTGGGTCTTGGACCCCATTTGAAATTGTGTCTTTGAGAAAATGTGTGCTATATGCACGTTGATGTTGAATATTTGAGATGTTTTGAATGATTTGACCTTTTGGTCGTGAATGAGTTATTTTGAAGTCGACTGTGAAAGAAATTCACGTTTTTATTGATTATGATAAAGGGGTAGCAAATTGGCTCCCGATGAAAATTGTTGAAGTGTTTATTGTGGATTTTCTTTAATGTGAGCCTGAGGCTGATTTAAATTTTTGAGCTAAGTTCAAGAGTAATCTTTAGCACCGAGTGGGAGGTATAAAGTGACCTTACTTCCCTAGAACTACATGCCCCCGTAGGATGTGAGCCTGAGCCTGATTTATATAGTGATCACTAGAGTTTTTGAATTGATACTGGAAGTTCTACTCCGATGGCAAGGATAGGACGGCTCTCCCCAACGTGGGTTGTACGTTGGACTCCATGTGGCTCACATGGTTTATGTCGGTTATAGGATCTCCCAATGTGTGTGTGTGTACTCTTCTATCTGAGATGAAAACATATTTGCTTAAAAGGCTGAGTTTGAGAAAGTCATTCTTCTTAAAAGATTTAAGGAATATATTCTAATGAGAATTGACATGAGATTTGATTGTTTTGATGATTTGAAATTGAGATGAAAGTGAATTGAGAACGTATTGTAATGACTCACTTGTTTTACTTTACATGTATTATTCATCCATGATTTTGATGATTTAATTCGAGCTAAGTGAGTCATCTATATCAGCATGCATAATTTTATAAACTGTGATGATATTAAGATATTATTTTATATATGCATTGCACCCCCATATGCTCGGTATTTTTCCACGGTGCTGACCCACATATTTGTATGTGGGCTATATTTTCTCGGAATGTAGGTACAAGGTATAGTTTCACCTTCGGATCCAGTCAGTTTGTGGTATCCAGTCAGCAGGTGATGAGTCATTTTGATTCAAGGGCTTGGGTTAGTTATGCAGAGTTTATAGTATTGTATTTTCTTTATTCAGTCGTATTGAGTTGGGGTAGTCGGGAGTCATGACCCGGCTACCTACAGTTAGTACTAGTAGAGGCTTCATAGACAGTCAGTAGAAGTTGATGTATTTTGTTTCAATTTTGGTTGTAAAGGCAGAATTGTAATCCTATAAAATTCCATTTTTGTATCGATCAGATTCAGAAAAGAGTTAATTTATGCTGATTTGTATGGATTTGTATTTTTATTCAGTTGCTTATGAGTTATGCCAGTAGAAGGGTTAGCTTGGGGTCACTTGTGACCCTAAGCACCGTGTGACGTCTCGGGACCCGATTTCGGGGAGTTAAAATATTACTAGCTATCTATTAGTTATCCACACAAATTACCCAAGTTATCCTCACCCCCTACAATTGGTATCAGAACCATGTTATTTAAAAAAACGTACAAGTAGATATGTGTTAATTATGAGAAAAATTACAAAAGTTAATTTAGTCGTATTTATTAATTATGAGTTAATATTATTTACGTTGTTATTTATTTGTTAAAAATGAGAAGACTATTTAAAAATATAGAAGCTTTTAGAAAAATTAAAGAAACTTTAACTAGTTACTACCCAGAATATACGAAGTTAAGCAAAAAAAAAAGAAAATCCCCACAGATTAGCTTACTTAATTACCTTAATATCTAGCAATGGGGCAAAATTAATAATCCTTTTAAAATCTAGAAGAATGAGATACATACCACCTCATTATGATAAAATCAGATTTCGGTATCCACCAAAATATTATAAATATTTTACAGATGAATAACAAAACAAAATTCAAAAAATATAAAGAACTAAAACAAATAATATCTGAAAAATGGAGAGAATTAAAAATAAGAAAAGAAAGACTACAATATAACATGATTGGGCACCCTGTGCCTTAGGACCACTGCAGTCCTGAAATAGGGATCATCAGACGACTTAGGATAAAGAGAACTATCCGATAAATACGAATTCCCTTAATTCTTCGTCTTGGTCCACCAGCTACCATCTCTCTCACTATTTTGCAGACCCCCACTCTACTCTGAATACCTGAACTTATTATTTTTCCTCTCTCTAATCTTTGCGTATTTCTTGTTTTCATCCTCAACCTACTGTATATAAACCATAAGTCTGGAGATGTCCATTTCATTATTCAGCATTGCAACTTTTCACTCCAATACCAACTTGTGGGATAACCCAGAAGCAAACTTCTGCATCTCGAATATCTGACTAGACACCAACTCAGGAGCATATCGGGCCAAATGCTGAAATTTTAGAGCATACAACTTCACACTCATCTTTCCCTACTTCAGATTAACAAACTCGTCAGCCTTTTCTTCCCTCAACTCCTGGGGAAAGAAAGGATCAAGGAAAGCCCCTAAAAGCTCATCCTATAATGCCGCCTTAGCCTCATCACCTCTTAACTGCTCCCACTCCTCATACCACTAATAGGATATATCTTTCAACTGATATAAAACTAACTCCACACCCTCAGAGTCAGTAGCATGCATAACCTAAAATATTTTTTTCATCTCATCCACAAAACCTTGAGGATACTCCTCCACCTTAGAGCCTGTAAAGGTTGGGGGATTCAACCTCATGAATTTTCCAACTCTAGTGACCTCAGAAGAAGGAGCAACAAAACCCACACAATCATACTGGTGAGATAATGATGCCACCAACTGAGTAAGCAGATGAATAGGCCGACAAAACTCTGTATTATACACATTACCCGGAGGTGTCGGGGCATATGCATCATCAGTCCAAGGAGCCCAAAGAGGACTATTAGGAATTGGTGGAACTCTATATGGGGTAGTATAATCTGGAGTAGGGACCCTATACTGGCTCTGCACTCTATATACAGGGAGAGTCCCCTTCACATTGTCCTTGGGCAGGTAGAGTTCCAAGCAGAGCTTCTATGACCATCAGATCTTCGAGAAGGCATAATCTGAAATGTGAGAAAGCCAAGAATTAGAGAAGTTTCATAACACAAGACTCTATAGCCCGAAAATAGAACACAAGAAAGGAAAACATTCCTAAATGCCTTGTAGCCTCCTCCTTATAAGTGTGGCACGCTACACAAGAATTTAAAAGTACTTTTTTGGAGCCTGGATGATGATTGCACAACGAAATCCTGAAGCTCACTTGGGTTTTGAGTTTTGAGAGAGAATAAAGGATTTTGATCTTTTAAAACTAATGGAAAGGGGTCACTTTTAAGTTTAAATGTCGTACAAGAGTGAAAAGACCCGAATGCCCCTCACCCTTAATAAATAAATAAATAAATACAAAACTGCACAGAAATTTGTCCTTGGCATGGCATGCCAATATTACATAAACTATCCTCCGTGCTACGCTAATATCGCGGAGGGAAGCCTCCATGACACGAAGATATCGTATAAGCTTACTACCTCAGAATTTCAAAATAAACTCGAACCCCTTTTAAATATTTTGAAACTCTTTTATGACACCCTATTAACATACCTAAATACAATTTAATTCAAAATTGATATTTTGGACACTACAAAGTCAAAAATAAAATCATAAAAGTTTAAAGGTCTTACGGTTAAGGACTAAGGATGCAGCCTTGGTGAAGGTCCTTTGGAGGAATCAAAAGGTAGAAGAGGCTACATGGGAAGCTGAAGAAGATATGAAGGCAAATATCCATTCTTGTTTCATGTGTTGGATGAAAGTGCTTAAGGTATGAGTTTATTTTCCTCTTGTCACTTTTTGAGTTTTTCATTTGATTTTGGTGTATCCTTGCTATTTTTATGCTAAAAATGTCCTAACTCATCATTCGGGGATGAATGATCCTAAGGGGGGGATATTGATAAACCCTTTAAAATTTTATCAATTTTATTTTGACCCTCCCACGTACGTAACATTAATTTTTGACTTAAATTATATGTAGGGATGTCAAAAGTGTGTTTTTGGAAAGTTTCGAATTTTTTAAAAGAGGTTCGGGCTTATTTTGGGACCTTGAGGCAGTGAGGGTCCATGATAAAGCCATGTCACAGAGATTAACCTCCGCGATATTGGCATGGCATAAAGGCTAACCTTCGCAACATTGGCGTGTCATGCCGCTGTTTAATTTCAGCTAGTTTTTGTTTTTTCAACTTGGGGCGAGGGTTTTTTGGTCTTTTTACCCCTTGTATGACCTTATAACATAAAATAACCCCATTCCCTTCAGTTTTGAAAGATCAAATCATTCTCACTCTCTTAAACTCAATCCCCAAGAAGATTCAAGGGTTTTTACAGAGAATTTGTCATCCGGGCTCTAAACTTTGAATTGTTCTTAATTCCTTGTATATTTTTGGCATGTTTCTCTTCTCTAAACTTGAATTTTACATTGTGGC
This sequence comes from Capsicum pubescens, assembly GCA_030864215.1. Taxonomy (NCBI): domain Eukaryota; kingdom Viridiplantae; phylum Streptophyta; class Magnoliopsida; order Solanales; family Solanaceae; genus Capsicum; species Capsicum pubescens. The sequence continues at coordinate 117,358,718 of CM061540.1, read as the reverse complement.
ATTAATTAAATAAACTTTCATATGATTTAAATTGTGGGTTTTGAAATTGGGTTGTGGGGTTTTATTTTGATTTATTGTACTGATTTATTTCTTGATCCTTATGGATCCACCTTCTTGTATAAATACTTTATTCATTATTAATAAAATCATCTCTTATCTATTACGTAAAATAATATACTTAGTAAGAATGTTGGGAAATGATGCTACATATACGAGGTTTCCAATTGGCTGAAAGACTAAGTGTGAAACCTCATATTAAATATATAAGTCCAATAAACTCATTTGTTGAAAGACAATATTTTTGTTTAAAACTATATAGGTTTATGATAAAAATGGTATTGTTGCACGTTTATAACTGGTGAGAGATATTGCACATAGGCCTGACAACCAAATCTAGTCAATAAATAAAGACTTGTGTGAATGATTTCAAGTTTCAAACAAAAGAAATTTTTTTATTATAAGAAAATAAATAATAGCAGAGTGTTCATTAACCAAAATGTTGATTATTATGGTGTGATACAAGAGATCCTAGAAGTTAGGTATCCTAGACGGATGAGAAAAAAAATAGTATTATTTTCTCAGGAATTTTGGTGTTGATTACATCTTTTTTCTCAGGCATCTAGGACATTTATCGCATAGAGATACCATGGTAAATCAACAACATAATGTAATTGAAGTTAAGCACACCAGATGATATAATCACTATGATCCTTTTATCATTGCACAAAATACTAAGCAGATGATTTTGCTCCATATCCTCTGCGTAGAGATAAGGTTGGTTGTTGGGTGGTTATAAAGACTATTCATATGGGAAGGACTAAGATCGATCATGTTTAGGATGTGTTCATGGCTCAACCGCAAGGGTTTTCTTGTGTGCAATTACCTCATTATGTTTGTAAACTCCACATATTATTGTACGAGCTCAAACAAACTCTGAGGGCCTAGTATACCAAGCTTCAATTTTTGGCGTCCCTCAGATTTTTTTCCTTCCAATATAGATGTTGCGTTGTTTGTCTACAACTCAGGTGGTACCATTACTTATCTTCATGCATATGCTGATGACATTATTCTTATAGGGAACTCAAATAAGTTTATCACTTCCATAATAGACTAACTGGATCATGCCTTCTCTCTTTGAGATATGTAGGGGTAGAGCTACAGTAGAATAAGGGGGTTTGGACCAACCCGATAGCTTTTGCGTAGAACTTGTATTAGTAATAGAAATTCTATTCTCTCTCTCTCTCTCTCTCTCTCTATATATATATATATATATATATATATATATATATATATATATATATAGAAAGAGAGAGACAGACAGATAGATAGATAGATATTTGAGTCTGAACTCACATTAAAAGTAAAGTAGATGGCTCAATGGCACAGTAAAACTGTGAAAGGTTACTTCTCTTTGCATGTGGTGTGGGTTTGATACCCCATCCTCAACATTTTTTTGGTTTCTTTTTTGCTATTGTTAAATGTGCATATCTCAAATAGACTTTTTGCTTCTTAGAAAAATGGATAGAGCGCTATGTAAAGACTGTAAAGTCATACCTAGCGAGAATCTCTTGACTCGGCATAGATTGTTGGTGTTGAACTTGGTTATCAATAAGGGAAATAAGAAGAGAAGTGGGGAGGCTCGACCTAGGATTAAGTGGGGTAGCTTGACTTTGGCTAGTGCTTTAGAGATGGAGGAGAAGTTGAAGAGGAGAGGGGCCTTGGGAGAGTAGAGGGGGTGTGGATAGTATGTGGGAGATGACTGCCAGTTGTCTTAGAGAAACCGCTTGAGAGGTGTTGGGTGTCTTGAGAGGTCGATCTGGAAAACATCGAGGAGATTGGTGGTAGAACGAAGAGGTTAAGAGAAAGGTAGAGTCTAAGAAGGTGTCTTACGCTAAGTTGGTTGGGAGCAAGGATGATGAGAAAAGGCAGACGAATAAGAAGGAGTATATGGTAGTTAGAAAAGAGGCTAAGTTAGCGGTTACGGTGGCTAAGTCAACAGATTTTGAGAGCTTGTTTGCGACTTTAGAGGAGAAAGATGGAGATAAGAAGTTGTATAGGATGGCCAAGGCCAGGTAGCGGAGGGATCATGACCTTGACCAAGTGAAGTGCAGCAAAAGAGAGAATGGTATAGTGTTGGTTGAGGATGCTCTCATTAGGGAGAGGTGGCATTTTGTAACGCCCCGAAATCGGGTCCCGAGACGTCACACGGTGCTTAGGGTCACAAGTGACCCCAAGTTCACCCTTCTACTGGCATAACTCATAAGCAACTGAATAAAAATACAAATCCATACAAATTAGCAGAAATTAACTCTTTCCTGAATCTGATCGATACAAAAATGGAATTTTACAGGATTACAATTCTTCCTTTACAACCAAAATAGAAACAAAATACATCAACTTCTACTGACTGTCTATGAAGCCTCTACTAGTACTGACTGTAGGTAGCTGGGTCATGACTCCCGACTACCCCAACTCAATACGACTGAATAAAGAAAATACAACACTATAAACTCTGCATAACTAACCCAAGCCCTTGAATCAAAAGGACTTATCACCTGCTGACTGGATACCACGGACTGACTGGATCCGAAGGTGCAACTATACCTTGTACCTATATTCCGAGAAAATGTAGCCCACATATGAATATGTGGGTCAGTACCATGGAAAAATACCAAGCATATGGGGGTGCAATGCATATATAAAATAATATCTTAGTATCATCGCAGTTTATAAAATTATGCATGCTAATATAGATGACTCACTTAGCTCGAATTAAATCATCAAAATCATGGATGAATAATACATGTAAAGTAAAACAAGCGAGCCATTACAATACGTTCTCAATTCACTTTCATCTCAATTTCAAATCATCAAAACAATCAAATCTCATGTCAATTCCCATTAAAATATATTCCTTAAATCTTTTAAGAATAATGACTTTCTCAAACTCAGCCTTTTAAGCAAATATGTTTTTATCTCAGATAGAAGAAGAGTACACACACACACATTGGGAGATCCTATAACCGACATAAACCATGTGAGCCACATGGAGTCCAACGTACAACCCACGTTGGGGAGAGCCGTCCTATCCTTGCCATCGGAGTAGGACTTCCAGTATCAATTCAAAAACACTAGTGATCACTATATAAATCAGCCTCAGGCTCACATCCTATGGGGGCACGTAGTTCTAGGGAAGTAAGGTCACTTTATACCTCCCACTCGGTGCTAAAGATTACTCCCGGACTTAGCTCAGAAATTTAAATCAGCCTCAGGCTCACATTAAAGAAAATCCACAATAAACACTTCAACAATTTTTATCGGGAGCCAATTTGCTACCCCTTTATCATAATCAATAAAAACGTGAATTTCTTTCACAGTCGAGTTCAAAATAACTCATTCACGACCCAAAGGTCAAATCATTCAAAACATCTCAAATATTCAACATCAACGTGCATATAGCACACATTTTCTCAAACACACAATTTCAAATGGGGTTCAAGACCCAAATATCAAAATCATAGTAAATTTCTTTCAAGCATCATGCTTTAAGTCATAATTTCATATAAATTCGACTTTTCAAAGTCATAAACTTCATAATCTCAAGATAACCAAGATAGAATATAAGTTCATGCTCCAAAATCATAATAAACATATAAAGATCATATCTTCGTAAAGAAAATTACTTTTGGGCACAAGAACGAAAGATTATTCTTGTTGAAAACCCCCACATACCTTGAATGATGAAATTTAGATCGATACTCATTTTTGAGATGTTAATCGTGCCTTTGAATGATGGTTCTTGGAGTTCTTGAACTAGGAACTTGGAATCTTGAATAAATTTGCAGAATTAATGGTGAACTTTGGAGGTTCTTGAAGTTGGATGTAGGAGCTTAGGGTTTTCTTTTTGAGGGAATTTGATGAAATATAACATATAATGTTTCTAATAGGCTTTAATATAGGGTTTGGATGGATTTTGGGTGAGGGGAATTGACCAAAACGCCCCTAAAAATCAAATAATTCTCGAAACTATCCTTTGGTGGACTGTTTTGATAGTCTGAAGTAGATCAACCTTAACGTTTTACTCCGATATCCAAATTTGATGAAACCAATTTCATTAGAAAGAGGACTCTCATATATTTCCGCTGATATATAGTATCTCACTCATAGCATTGTGTACGAGGAGTTATGATCGTTTGAATTTAACCCAAAAATTTACTTTTGCTAGGCTGAAGTAGATTGACCATAACTCTTTTCTCCGATAGACAAATTGGATGAAACTAATTTCATCGGAAAGAGGACTCATAGAGATTTCCGTTGATATATAGTAGATCACCCTGATCATTATGTACAAGGAGTGATGGTCGTTTAAAGTTGGAGAAAAAATACGCTAGGCCTCAGTACTTTTTTTCCTGCATGTTTTACTGTTCACTACTATTCACGGTTTGATCGGAATGTTCATAACTCGCCGCTCGGGTGTCCATTTTGGATGATCCACATATCGTTGGAAAGCTTATTCGATACTCTACGCAATTGTGGGTCATAATCTAAGACATTCCGCACAGAAAATTTATGATTCATTCTAGAAGATAGAAGCCAACACGTTTACGCACAAAAATTCAATGAAAAATTTCCCGGGGTTTTACATCATCTCCCCCTTGGAAACATTCATCCTCGAATGTCGATGAATAAGTACAGAATACCATTAAAATAAGGACAAAAGGTTGGGATAACAAAATCAATCCACTTACTTCACTCCAAACTTTCGAATACTTCATAGAACATGTGATTCATAATGAGAATGGTCACATAGTTGGATCTTAAACAAAGGAGACTAATTTTAAGGAATCGATATCTTTGGTTTATTCAGAGACTGAGAATCAAAGGTCTCGAAGGGTATCTCATCAAAAGAAGGACCACTTGCGCCCAAATGAAACGTCCCCCAACACTCCCTCCAAAAGATTCAAATGACATTGTTCGGGGAGAAAATGAACCATAATTTTATACAATCCTATCGTATGGGAACAAGGACCCATATGGCATAAATTAAGATAGGAATTTCTAGGTCTTGGGAAACATAACTCCTTGCTTCCAAACTTTGCAACACTTCCCAACTACTCCCTCGACTATGTTCAAGCCTAACTCCAAGTACTCATGAGATACGCCACATAACACTATAATATTAATCTATATCATGAACCTCATACACACTGAGCCTCATAACTCCTCACTTCAAACATAACTCTTATTGCTACTCCAACAACCACATACAATCTTATACTAGGGATCCACTAACTTGCGGTGCATTCCTTTAGATATACAACCATAACATTCAAGCCTATACTCATAACCACATACGCACTTCGCACATGCACCTCTAAACGAACACTCATAAAGCATCTTCCTCACTTTCTCTAAGATTCCATCAACTACATCATTCACACATACTGGTCAATTCTTTAAATGGCACACATAACATTTTCTCAACCAATTGAACTATACACAAAAACTCTGTATTACTATTCCTACAACCTCATAGAAGTGCATAAAATCAACGCACAACAATCTTTCCAAATAAACATTTAAAACTTCAACTAACCACGGCATGTATCAAGGACTTAGCCTCAATCTAACTTCACTTCACTGTCGTGAGCACACCACCTTCTATCATAGATAAAGAAGTATCTTCTCTCCCTTCTAGACAACTGCTCAACACCATTAGCCTGACTTAATGAAAAGGTCACAAAATTTTAAATCATGAAGACCTGAAACATGAAGGGATAATGTAAATAACTTGACTCTCTCTATTGAGGCCTTAGGAATAAAATATCAAATACAATGGGTTCATTAAGGTATCAAAACTGAAGACACCCATAACGGAAACTGAATCTCACTGATCAATAAGAGTATTGCCTGAGTACTGGAACTGAACATACTGTAAAACTTGAGTATATGAGTCATGGGCGGCATGCCCTGAATTTAGAGCTCATAACTTATGGAATGTGATTCCAACTGCTAGAAGAACTGGAATTTCTCATTTTTGGAAACTAGAAGAGTATGTAATTCTCCCTCACGTGTATGAACATGAATTAAGATCATGGAATTGAAATGTAAAGCATGAGTAGGTTTTGGGACAGCTGAAAATATTAATATAACATTGGGTCAAGCACCGATCTTTCTCACAGCAAATTTACAACTTACTGGTACTTCTACTAAAATGTAAAAGCTTGACTTGACTACTTGTTCTATCATCTCCCCCTTAGCTTTAACCCACCACTCAAATTCTCAAATGCTTACTAATTTTGAATCTCTACGAACATCTCTATCGCCGGAATGTACACTATCTAGTGCTTCAACTCTTATTTCTATTAGCTCAACTTGAATACTTTCTAACCTTTTGATAGACCATGCTACTTCTGTCTTCTCCCTCTAATACCATGCCTATGAACTTATGTTTCAAATAGATAAGAATCAAAATCACACTTAAGAGGCTCAACATTTCCAATCATACGCCTCGCCTTAACTTAGCCATCAAAACATCATCCATCGTCTAACTAGTATTTATCCATCTAACAATCCCATGGCACGACTCACTACACCACATACACTAATCCTCGAAATTAAAGCAGTCCCATAATATCTTGGGTGAACTTTCTCATCATAATATAATATTAAACTTAATTACAAGTCAACTACACTTAAACTCTTGTGTACACTGTTCAAGCCTATTAGGTCACTTCCGGCAACTAATACCATTAATCCGGAAACCGTCACATTCGGCCTTAGATCAGAAATTTAAATCAACCTCAGGCTCATATTAAGGAAAATCCACAATAAACACTTTAACAATTTTCATCGGGAGCCAATTTGCTACCCCTTTATCATAATCAATAAAAGCGTGGATTTCTTTCACAGTCGAGTTCAAAATAACTCATTCATGACCCAAAGTTCAAATCATTCAAAACATCTCAAATATTTAACATCAACGTTCATATAGCACACATTTTCTCAAAGACACAATTTCAAATGGGGTTTAAGACCCAAATATCAAAATCATAGTAAATTTCTTTCAAGCATCATGCTTTAAGTCATGATTTCATATAAATTTGACTTTTCAAAGTCATAAACATCATAATCTCAAGATAACCAAGATAGAATATAAGTTCATGCTCCAAAATCATAATAAACATATAAAGATCATATCTTCGTAAAGAAAATTACTTATAGAATATAAGTTCATGCTCCAAAATCATAATAAACATATAAAGATCATATCTTCGTAAAGAAAATTACTTTTGGGCACAAGAACGAAAGATTGTTCTTGTTGAAAAACCCCACATACCTTGAATGATAAACTTTAGATCGATACTCATTTTTGAGATATTAATCATGCCTTTGAATGATGGTTCTTGGAGTTCTTGAACTAGGAACTTGGAATCTTGAATAAATTTACAGAATTAATGGTGAACTTTGGAGGTTCTTGAAGTTTGATGTTGGAGCTTAGGGTTTTCTTTTTGAGGGAATTTGATGAAATATAACATATAATGCTTCTAATAGGCTTTAATATAGGGTTTGGACGGATTTTGGGTGAGGGAGATTGACCAAAACGCCCCTAAAAATCAAATAATTCTCGAATTTGTCCTTTGATGGACTGTTTTGATAGTCTGAAGTAGATCAACCATAACGTTTAGCTCCAATATCCAAATTAGATGAAACCAATTTCATTAGAAAGAGGACTCTCATATCTTTCCTTTGATATATAGTATCTCACCCAGATCATTGTGTACGAGGAATTATGATCGTTTGAAGTTGACCCAAAAATTCACTTTTGATAGGCTGAAGTAGATCGACCATAACTTTTTTCTCCGATAGATAAATTGGATGAAACTAATTTCATCGGAAAGAGGACTCGCAGAGATTTCCGTTGATATATAGTAGATCACCCAGATCATTATGTATAAGGATTTATGATCATTTAAAATTGGAGCAAAAATACGCCAGGCCTCAGTACTTTTTTTCCTGCACGTTTTACTGTTCACTACTATTCATAGTTCGATCGGAATGTTCATAACTCGTCGCTCGGGTGTCCGTTTTGGATGATCCACATATCGTTGGAAAGCTTATTCGATACTCTACGCAATGGTGGGTCATAATCTAAGATATTCCGCACAAAAAATTTATCATTCATTCTAGAAGATAGACCCAACACGTTTACGCAAAAAATTTCAACGAAAAATTTCTTAGGGTATTACACAGTTCCATTTTCATAAACTTTTGAATGACAATGGGGACAAAGGTTTTATGCTGGAAGACTTGGAGATATCTGAAGAGGGTTGCATTTATAGTTATTGTAGACATATCGAGGTAGAGGAGGTCAAGGGAGCTATTCGCAGGATGCGGTCGGGTAGGGCGATGAGGCCAGATGAGATTCCAGTAGATTTTTGGAAGAGAACTAGCGGGGAAGGTTTGGAGTGGTTGACAAGGATGTTTAACATTGTTTTTAGGGCAGCTAAGATGCCTGAAGCGTGGAGGTGAAACACGATGATTCCAGTGTATAAGAACAAGGGAGACATTCAGAGTTGCAACAACTATAAAGGTATTAAGTTGTTGAGTCATACTATGAAGGTTTGAGAAAGGCTGGTAGAGTTGAGGATGAGAAGGATCGTGACGATCTCTGAGAATCAGTTCAGTTTCATTCCAGGTTGCTCGACCACTGAGGCCATTCATATTGTGAGGAGATTAGTGGAGCAGTTTCGGGAGATGAAGAAGGACTTACACATGGTATTTATTAATCTGGAGAAGGTGTATGACAGAGTTCCCAGGGAGATTCTGTGGAGGTTCTTGGAGGCAAAAGGGGTTCCCATGGTGTACACTAAGTTGATTTAGGATATGTATGATGGTGCGAAGACTCGTGTGAAGGTGAAGATTCAAAGCACTTTCCAGTTTTGATAGGGTTGCACCAGAGATCCACTCTTAGCCCATTTTTATTTGCCTTTGTGATAGATGTTTTGACACGACATATTCAAGGAGAGGTGCCTTGGTGTATGTTATTTACAGATGATGTGGTTCTAATTGAAGAGACTCAGGGTGGAATTGCTGATAAGTTGGAGATTTGGAGACAGACTCTTAAATTTAAAGGTTTTCGGTTAAGTAGAACCAAAATGGAGTACTTTGAGTGTAAGTTCAGTGATATATCGCAAGAGGATGGAGAGGTTGTGAAGATGGACTCTCAGGCCATTCAGAAGAGTGAGAGTTTCAAGTATCTGGGGTCAATAATTTCGGGTAATGGTGAGATTGACGAGGATATCACGCATCGTATTGGGGAAGGGTGGTTGAAGTGGAGGCTCGCTTCGGGAGTCCTCTATGATAAGAAGGTACCCCCGAAGATTAAAGGTAAGTTCTACAGAGTGGTAGTACGGTTGGCTATATTGTATGGAGCGGAGTGTTGGCCAGTTAAGAACTCCCACATCCAAAAATTGAAGGTGGCAGAAATGCAGATGTTGTGATGGATGTGTGGACATACTAGGAAAGATAGGGTGAGGAATAAGATTATTCGGGAGAAGGTAGGAGTTTCCTCGGTGGAGGATAAAATGCGAGAATGAAGGCTATGTTGGTTCGGGCACGTGATGAGGAGGGGCCTTGATGCTCCAGTGCGGAGGTGTGAGACTCTGGCTATGGATGGTTTTAGGCGGGGTAGAGGTAGATCGAAGAAATAGTGGAGGGAGGTTATTAGGAATGATATGGAGTTATTACAGCTTACAGAGGATATAATCCTTGATAAAAGGGTGTGGAGGACGCGGATTAGGGTAGAGGGTTAGTGGGTAGGAACGCGTCGGTAGTAGTAGGGGAGAGCTCCTTTGGGGCTGGAGTTTTTGGTTTATAGTGTTGTGGCTGTTGTTTTATCTTGGGACTAGTGGTGTTGGTTTATTTTGCATCCCGTACTAGTCTATTATGCACATATCTTTTGTGTTTATTATACTGTTAGTTTGTTTTGCGTACCATACTAGTTTATATATGCTTACTTTTTATGTTTGTTATACAGTTATTGGTCCTAAGTCGGGGGACTATCGAAAACAACCTCTCTACTTTCCTGAGGTAGTTGTATGGTCTGCATACACTCTACCCTCGCCAGACCCCACTAGGTGGGAATAGACTGGGTATGTTGTTGTTGTATTATTTTCCATCTTGTGCACCTTTGCTTATATATGCTGATTCTTTAAACCAAAGATATTTTTTAGGAGAAAATAAAGAAGCAAAACATAAATGTGACAATTGAAAAAAAAGAGTAAAAAACACATATTTCTCTCAAGCAAAAGACTACGTTCTTTCACAAACACTCCAAATCATCTCTCAAAATCAACTTTTCAAAAATATATGTTATTTATATCAATTTTTTATCTTTTTAAATTAATTTAAGAACTCCCAAACTTCAAATGCTAGCTCCGCTTTTGGAGATATGGGCGATCTCATCTTCTTCATTGACATTCAAGTGCAGTTCTCCTCCTTGGGATTGGAGCTATCTCAAGCTCAAAATGTACACAATTATTTGGACGAAGTAGGAATGAGCACTTCCAAGACTCTTCTTGTGCCGATGCAGAGTAATATCAAGCTATACCAAAGAGATAGTTTGGTATTCCATGATCCTTCACCATATCAGAATGTTGTTGGTGCTCTTTAATATCTCACTTTGATGAGGCTGAACAATGCATTTTCAGTAAACAAAGTGAGCCAGTTCATGCACTGTCCAACAGGTAATTATTGATCTGATGTAAAACAACTATAGTTCAACCTTCAACACATCAAGACATGGTCATTCATCGTCTTTATTTCTTTATCTCTCTGTTTCACCGATGCCAACTAGGTTGGGAATAGAACGCAAGGCCATGGGTGGATTTGCTATTTTCCTTGGGCAGCCCAATCGCATCTCTTGGGCCTTCAAGAAGCAATAGTTCGTTCGTAAAGGTAGTCAGAATATTAGGTTGCTTATTGGTCGGATCGGTTGGATAATTATGGTTAACGATTCGGCTTATTGGCTATCAACTGATTCGGCTTATTGATGATCAACTTTTAAATATACTAATTCACTAGCCGCTCGATAAGCTAACGGTTGGTTCAACATTAGATTAGCAATTGACGGACGGTTATCGGATGATGTAACGGATAAATCTAAGAGACAATGAAATATTGAGCGCTTATTGGTAGTTCCTCTGTTTCTTCATCGACTAAGTTCTCTGTACTATGATTGATCTATTTATCAATCTTTTAGGCTTCTTGAGTTTTGTTCGTATAGTTATTTAATTGGTTAAAACATAAACTCAAATGAAAATTTTCTTCTAAACCTAAAATGTATGTAGAAATATTTTTAATTACTGGTCGTTTTACTATTATTTGAATTTGAATTTTTATATTTTATATCAAACTTTCTGAAGGATACACTGAGATTTTTTTATTTTTTTTTGCGGTCTTTTGTATTGTCAAGAATAATTTATGTTTTGGTTTAAAAATTAATTTAAGGTTTTGTTTACTTTTAGGATGTCTGACTGCATTTTATAGTTAAATGTCACAAGAAGTGACTTGTTATTTTCTAAACCAAGAAGTGAATAGAACAATAAATGAAGTATTATATATATTGGATTTATAAAAGATACTTAGATATATTTAGGAGTAAAAATATAAGGGGAATGGACAAGAGTAGACACTCGGCTAAAAGAATTGCCGCCGAGTGGCCATTGATTTTGAATTTCCAAAATATAGCCATTTAGGCCATTTTTTGCTACTGCCTTCATATTTTTTTTCCTTGTCTTTTAGCTATTTTTTTAAAAATTATTGCTGCACTTTTTAAAAAAATTCATTGCTTGCCCTCTTTTTCTAAGAAAAAACTTTTTGTCCCTTTTTCCACTGTTTTATTTTTTTTCGCAGCTCCATTTTTTTTAAAAAAAAGTTATTCTTCTAATTGGTGTAGTTTTTCTAACAATAAAATACAATTTTATAATATTGTAATTGTTGCTCTTCTCTTTTATCAATCATATACAATATTTGATATCAAATACATGAATCTTTGATACCAAATACAAATACATATTTTATACAATAATTGCATAAAAGTGTATCTATGTGGTATAAATGTGTATCAATATGATATAAATGTGTATCAATGTGGTATCAAAGTGTATCAATTTAGCATAGAGACTCATATGTCCAATTGGGCTAAATGGCTTAAAAACGAAAATAAATTGGGCCGACTGGCTCCGAATTCTTATCGATTACTATCTCAAAATATTTTCTATGCTTGCACGGTTAGGACTTGTAATCTCAATTACTATTACTGTACGGTGATCACGTCTATATATGTTTCACATATGAATACACTGGAACTAGTAACGTCAGAACTGACTATTAACATATAGAGAACATGAAAGATGATCTGGCCAATGGAGCACTTCTTTGTTTAAGATTTAGATGGAACGTTAAGTAAGATAAATACTTCAATGGGATATCCAAGATTATGTTTGGGAATAGATATATACTGCGTTTGATTATCGGTATAAATTTATCCGTCAATCAAACACAGTATAAATCTAATCCCAAACTTAATCCGAGATATCCCACCTTATCCCGTCAAACTTGAGATTATTTTAGCTCACCCCCATATGTGATAAATTAGTCCAACTATTATAATCTCATGACTATAATCTCAAAATAATCTAATCCTCATACCATAAACCCCTAACAAATAATTATAAGCGAAACTAGATTTCTATAGAATTGGTAGAAGAAAAACGTCTAGAAAATAATAGCTGCAAAGTAATTGCTGATAAAAGAACTGTTGCACGAAATAAAGAACCAAAAGTAAAAGCTGTCCAAAATACAGTAAGACAAAAGTCTGGTTACAAAGAAAAATTGAGTTCAATAATCATGTGACAAAGCTGGTATTCATTGCTACTCGTGCATGGAAAATTCATCCGCTGAGTGTAGTTCAAAGTTTTAGGCTGTAGAAACAAGATTAAACACATCACTCAATTGATTCACCCAGCCATAAGCATACATGACAGAAACTGAAGAGAATCAGCAAAAGAGTATTAACTGAACAATCATATTGTGTTGGTTCAATGAACAATTTTTACTTGTGAATTGCAATAGCGAAAGAGTGCAATGTTGCGCACCATGGCATAGTGGTCAATGACGTGGGTTGAGCATCATGAGCTCTCAGGTTCAATAACCAACAAAAACAAAACACTAGGAGATTTCAACACATCTGTTCTTAGGTTTGGTGAACAAAGTTACCTGCTTACTATTGCTGGCGAGAGAGGTGGCAGGAGCAATGTTGTAGTTTAGATAAACTCTCTCAAGGATTTTGGTCCAGGGTGGTAAATAAGCCTTATTTCGGCAAGTCTAAATCTAAGACGCCGAATAAGTGTTAACTCCCTCATGAGTCATGTGGTTATACAACCATTTCAAAGACCGAATAAAAGTCATAAAAGATAGGACATTAAGCATAATACATGTTACAAGAGATCAAAGTTTGCACAATTAAACGTAAATGGAATAACAAGGAATCAAAAAGTTGAAATGACAAGTGCACAAAGATTATAAAAATGATACTTCAAATATCGCGTCAAGAGGAATACTCTTACATGAGTAGTTCTTTAGTACATTCTCCCCTCGCACTTCCGGGAGCCACATCTACAATTCTTTCTCTTCATATTGCCATTTTTATCATAAACATGGTCAATGTGGTAGTTGTAGTGATAAGTAAGTTCCTCTAATGGCGGAATACTCTTAGAAGTGAAAAACATTATGTGAGGTACTCTCCTATCACCATGGTAATACATGACATTTTGAGCATAAAGGTTTGGTGAGCAACTATGGTTGATAAATCTTCCAACATTCCCATATCTTAACGCATCAAGGGTAAAGCCATCTTCATCATTCCTTTGCAAATAGGTTGACTCAACTTTGAGGTTATTATTGCGCGCAACATTCCTTTTGGGGATTTCTTCATCGTAGTTGCCAACATCAAACAAGTACTCATCATGATCTATTCTATTTTCAGCTTCCCTTTCATCAAGCAACTCCCCAACATACTCACATATAAAACTTCCACATGAGATATAATCTCGTGACCTCAAACCCCATCCTCTTGATTCAGTCTTGAAAACCTCCAAATGGTACCGCGGACCATGTTGGCTAACTCTATTTTTGCAAGAAGGGGGACATTTGCAAGATGGACCACACTCATAAACAAGAGGTTTTGCTCTAAGAATAGAGCCTCTTGTATTGAATGGAATCTCACCTCCATTCCTAGAAGCACAAGAGCATTGCTCAGAATCCGAGCATCCACTTGTGCAATTACAACCTTGAGGTTTAGAGATATAATACCAATCTGGATATCGCATGTTGGTGATGTAAGTGAATGGTGGGGGTCTCTCATCGTCTATCGTATTGATAGCAGGGATCGGTATCTTCTCTTTTCCTTGCGAGACATCATAGTCCACAACAAACTCCAACTGCATAATAGACTTTGTTTCCCTGTTAACATTTTCAGGAAAATGACTTACCTTGACTAAATTTGGTAGCCGTGACACTAGTTCACGAGTAAGATTTGGTTGGCCAAGATTTCTTTTCAGTTCAAACTTGAAAACATGTTTTCCAGTTGGAGCTCTTTCTTTCCAACACTTAGTCACAGTATAGAGCCCAGCGTAAATGTATCGTACATCACTCTTTTCTCCATTTACTCTTTGTCGACCACAAATAACCCTCACGGGATACCCCAAATCCATGGAGTTCTTCAAGGCAAGATTACCCTCTTGAAGCTTTTGATCTTCCACTCTTGCATTAAAAGATACTTTTGGATTCCCACCTTGACCTACATAAATGATCGTTTCAGAAGAAATGGATTTGTTCTCATACCGACCAGAATCAACAATGCTAGTTGCGACACGCTTCCTGTTAATATTCACATAATTGATACCCTTAGTAAATTGGTGATGCAGTCCAATTGTAACAAGTTCTGCCCTGAACCGAAATTGATCCCCAATTTCAACTCCAGGAACATGTCCAAAGGTCCACTCACAATTTATCCACTTTTTCTGATTTTTCAAAGTCATTGCTGCCTCTGTATGGATTCTTCTTTTAGATGGTCCTTCATGTTTTTCTGCTTTATCTTCTAGCAGAAGTTTAGTATAAACGTCGTCAAAAAGTTTCAGAGTCTTTCTAACTTCTTTCACTTTCTGAATATGTTCATATTCAGTTAACAATCCATGACCAGAAACACCACTCATGACACCAGAATTCGTTAAATATTCTTGAGAAACTCCAAGATCTGTTTGCTTTTTCATGAGCGCAGATTCATACTGACCCCAATTCTTATAGACAAGATCCTGGCCTTTGTTCAGTTCATTGTGCTGCTCAGAACGTATGTCTTCGGGCATTGGCATTAAATAGACGGCATCTTCAATAATAACCTTGTTTGTTACGTTTCTAGGTTCATTTCGACCTTCAATTAGACTTTCTTGTGAAACAATAGCAGGTAATTCTGGTCCATTTTCAACAGGCTCGCCTTTTATAAGCCAATCACATGTATATCCTGTATCAGCTGATGGCTTTTGGAGAACCTCATTAACCAATACGTCATGCTGTTGAATAGACTCGTCATAAATAAGATTTTTTTCTTTCATCTTCAAAGGTTGATTGCCATTAGTAGGTTGACATGAGGTATTCAAACGACTTGAATCACCAGCCTCTTCTGGACGCGCACCAGTTGCAACCAAATCATCCTTTTTAACTTGCCCAGGTTGCATATATTTTGCCTCAAAATCACTTCGCATGGAGACACTTGAGGGCTCAACTGACTCGATCACATTCGAGTTAGCGGAGCATTGAGTATCGCTTCCATTCTTCTCTTGAGGAATACACGGGCCGCATCTCTCAGGAAAATTCCTAATAGCATCTACTTTCACACGCTTAGTAGTAGTAGTGGATGGAATTTCCGGGCAGATCTTAACGTCGGCATGTTGTTGAACTCTGCTTCCGTTGTTTTCACGAACAAATGCACCACAATTTTGAGGAAAATTGCGGGTGCTATCAACTTTTAGGCGCTTAAATGTGGAGGTAGATTTAGTATCAACGCTCTGATTAAGTCTCTTCCCTAACATCTTTGAGGGACTTCTTTCAACTAACACCGACATCTACAAATTATAAAGTAGGCACAACTTAAAAAACAACCTTCCTAAAAAATTGTCTCACTATATATAAATCTTAAAGTTAATGAGAACTATCATAAAATTCGGGTTACGAAATTAGCCAACATTATGGTTATAGGTTCGCGTGCCTCGTGGCGTTTCTCAGGCTAACAATTTGGTTACAGGTTAGCTTTCAACAAAACCTGTAACTTCGGCTCGAACTCTATATGTACAGATAATTTATACAGAATTCAAAACGCAAAGAAAGTTGTAATTAAAAATCGATAAACAAAAAAATTGGCTACGAAAAGAAAAGAAAAGAAAATTATGCCTGGGAGATTAAACTAAAGAATTTGAAAACACCAAGAAAAGAAGCAAACTTACTTGAAATATGTTTTCAAGTGCTGGCATAAGATCAGAACGCTCTTTTAAACCAGAAACCCCACAACACAAAAGGTTGTCATGGAACAAACATTAGTATGGAACAAGGGGAAGGCAATACCAGGGTCCTATTTATAATAATAAAGTGAACGTAGAGTAAGGTGCGAATTTGATTCCTATCCAAATTGGGTTTCTTTAAACCAATATTTTCCATAGCAAACATGGTAAGTCATATACAAAGTTACCATAATTAATAATCCTAACTTATTCCCCACAGTCCCCTTTAATTATCTCTTTTATTTTCACTTTTGGATTAAAATTCGCAAAATAGCTTTCCTATTATACGTGTTCAACAAGGAATACAAGTGCAAGTATAATATCACTAATTTATAGGGGTGGCAAAAATCGAATCGATTTTTATTGAGTATTGGTTCAGTTTTGATTTTTTCACATATATAACTTATTATATATTTTTCTTAATTTCTCTTTAATTTCTACAAACTAACAAAATTAATCAATTTTCTGAACTGACATTAAGTTCAAGCTTGAAAATTCTTGTATATTAAAGTAAAAATTATATTTCATAGATAAATAAGTCCTTAGTAGGGGGTGCGGATAACTTGGGTAATTTGCGTGGATAACTAATAGATAACTAGCACTTACTACTTCTATCATGTTAAATGAAATGCTATGTCATAGTATTCCTTAGTTTTTTTGTTTTAACCTTATTAATTCTTCTGTATTATTTTTAAGGTATTCTATATGTTCCATATCTCTAGTTTTTAGGTAGTCAAGTAGATTCTCTTTCATAAGTATTTCTGTTAATCTTATTTGCTCCATATCTTGTCTCCAATATTCTAAGTATTCGTAGTTTATCATTTTATGCTATAGTAGTTGTAATACTGCAAATTTCTTTGTAATAATTTATTCTAATTGTACTATATTTGATATTAAATTCTAGGTTATTTAATTCGTTAATTATCCTGTATTTTTATTCTATGAATAATTCTATGTCTAAATCATAATCTAAACTATCTTTTAATTCTAGTTGTTCCAACGTTTTATCTGTCCAAATTAATCTTTCTTTTAATTGCTTTCTTCCTCTTCTAAGCTGGTTTCTATAATTAATTTCTTCGTATAACCAACTTTATTTTTCTCTAACTCTTCTTATATATTCTAACATTTTTAATCTGTATAATATCCATCTGAATAATAACTATCTAAATATGAGCAGTAACTATCATTATATAAGTGTAAGTTTTCTATAGAACTTAATAACTCTTCATTAAAATGAAATACCTTTTCGTATATAATTTTCTTTATATCTACTATTTCTATATCCTTAAGTACATACATAACAAGTATCTTAAATTTATCTATCATTCCATCAGATAAGTAGATAGTCATTTTATTTCATATGATGCTATTTTCAAAATATTCTCTTCAATCATATACATAACAAAATATGATCATCTTAGATCACTATATACTAGATTATATTTACAATCAAATTTACTAAAGTAATTATATCCTTGTATTTGTCTTATTTTTAATATCTTATTCGGTATTGGATAAGTATATGTCATAATTTTTGCATTTAGGTTTCTATAATCAATAGTCATTCTACTTTTCCCTCTTTTTTGTTCAGTATGTTTATTTACTATAAATGCTGGACTATTGTGCTTACTATTACTTTTTTGTATGTATTGTTTTTCTAATAATTCATCTATATGCATTTAAAATTCTTTTAAATCATCAAAGTTATATGTTGATGGTTTTTGGGTTATTATGTCATTTTTATCTATTAGCTCAATTTTTACAGTAGTTTTATGTCTTTATCATCCTTTTAATGAATCTTCACTATATAGTTGTCTTAATTTTTTCTTTATTTATTGAAAATATAACTAGTTCTATTGTGTCTTCAGTATTTTTTATATTTTCTAATTTTTGTGTGATTTTTTCACTTTCTTTTATCCAATCAGTTTTCTTGCTTATTTTATTAATAACTCTTTTTGCTCTTACTTTTTGTTTACATGGTGTTGTAAACCACCAGTGTGTTCTAGTTATTATATGTGGGTATAATTTATCTAAAAATGACATTCCTAAAAGCATATTTTTTTATGTTAGTTCATAATTATAGATTTCTTCTATTGTTAATATCTTATCCCATACTTGTATTTTTATATTTCTAGCCTTATAAGTAATTAAGCTTCCTTCGTTATTAAATCCTCTAACTACTATTGCTGTTTTTAATTTATTCCATTTACTTTCTGGTAAACAATTATATCTACATAAATTGGCTTCTGCTCCTGTATCTATCATTGGTGTATAATATCTATTATAATATCCTTCTACTATTATTTTCATAGTACACATATTTTTATATCATGTAAAAGTTCTCTTTATTAATAATTTTTCTCTATTATAGGTTATGGTTATTTGTGTATGTTTTATATTGTAGGGTTTTACTTGTTCTAACCAATTTATTCCTAATATTATGTCTGTTTTTTGCAAATCTTCTTTTATTTCAAATTCTATTTTTATTTTTCTAACTCCTATTATTATTTCTTTTTCTATTGTATCTTTAATGTTTATTAGACTCCTTGGTAGATCTGGACACATATTACTATTGAATTTTATTTCTTCATTTTTTACTAGATATTTTGCTAGGTAATTTTCTTCCTATCCTGTATTTATGAGTATTAAATATTCTTTTTAATTTATTGTTCCTGTTATGTAATATTGAGTTAAATTAACTATTGAAGTTGTTTCATAATTTGTTCTTTTTGATGAGCTTGATGATTCTGGTTTTTCATAAGCTATTCTTTTTGTTGTACTTATCCTATCATTTATTATTTCTAAATCTTCTTCTATGTCTATATCTTTGTAACTATAATCATTGTTATCAATTGTTTTTACGAATTGTTCAAAAGGACTTTCTATGTATAATTTATTAATTTTATTCTTTTCAGTTATTTTATGTTTTGTTGTTAATACATATAGATTTTTACATCTTGCTGTAAATATTTTACTTCCTGGGGTTAGTTCTATTCCTGATATTTTCCAATATAATACTAATAATTTATCTATATTTTTATCTATTATTGGTACTGAATAATTTGCACTTATTATAAATTTGAATTTTTGGTATATTAAATTTCCTTTTATGGCACTAATTATGTTTTTTTCTATAGGTTTTACTATACTATCATCTGCTAAATATAGTTCTATTGGTGTATCTATTTCTTCTCTAAAACATGCTTTAATTAATATCTCAGTTCCTCCAAGGTGTACATATTTTATTGAGTCTTTACTTTTTATATCGTTTATTTCTTTATTAATTATTCTTTTTGTTACTAGTGGTATACTAGTTTTACCTCTTGCATATTTACAATCTATTACATGCTCTTTTTGGCTTACAACATAGTATTTCTCTTTTCTTCTACTAAATATATTTTTTATGGTTGGTATTTTAAATATTTTTTCTACACCTAGGTCTAACTCTTTTCCTTTTATTTCTTCAAATATATTACTGATATTACTTTTTGGTCAGTTCCTTCTTCATTTAAATATTCTCCCTTTGTTATTATTTTTATATCTTCTCCAGTCATTTGATTCATCTAATTCACTATCTATTTCATTATCTGTTTCATTTTCTGAAATTTCATATATACTATCTTCACTTTCTAATTCATAATCTATATAATCTATTTGCATATATTCTGCATTTTCTATCTTTATTTCTGATATTTGTTTCTTTTTTAGATCTTCAGGCATTTTACAATCTCTAGCTAAATATCCTTTTTCCACAATTATAACAAGTACATTTTTTTATAGATTTCTTTTTCCTATATGGTCTTTTATGTTTATAATTTTTTACATAATATCTTTTTCTTGGTTTTTTATACTTATATTTTGATTTTTTGTATTTCTTATATTTCTTAAGTCTTTTTCTTTTCTTATAATATCTTTCTTCACATCCAAATTGGGGTGCTATTTTATCTTTGCAACATGCTAAATTTTTTATTAATGTTTTTTCCATTTTCATTTCTTCTCTGTATTTTTCACATAAATTTCTATACCATTGTTGTAGAAATTTTATTCCTGCTCCTAGACTATCCACTATGTTTGTTTCATCCCAACTCTCTATTATTTTTAAACTAAATGGTTCAGGTAATTTACTAAAATATAATCTTCTCACTTCTTTACTTTCTTCTGTATTATATGCTCCTTTATAGTAGTATTCTTTAAATGCGCATGTATATTCATCTATATAGCACATATTGTGTATTGTTAGTTTTAACATTAAATTTCTATTTGTATCTTTTTCTTTGTGTTGTTCTTCTTCTTCTGTTGCCATACTGCTAAATTCATCTCTTATAGTCATTTCATATTTTTTCAATATGTCTATAGGTGTTAGTTTAGTTACTGTTGTTCCTTCTGTTTCTTTATCATTCCTTAATACCTTTTTACTATTTTCAGTTAAATTTAAAAACCATAATTTTGTTGTTCCTATTAGTGTTCTTTCTGTATATTCTGGTGTATCTATTGCATTTATACCATTGTTTAATAATTGTTTTGCTATATATCTTGTCCATAATTGTATCATTTTATCTATATCTATTACACAATCTAAGTCTAAGAAGTTATAATTTTTATTAATTATTTGTTTAGGTGTCCATTTGTTATATTCTTTTTTTAGGTTATATTTTTTAGACTTATCTTTATAATAATATGTAGGTTTTCTTATTAGTGATGTACTAGGTATTATATTTTCATCGTCTTCTTTATCAAGAGTATTTATTTTCGTGTTTATATTTTCTAAGTTTTCTTTTTTAATTACTTCTTGTTTTTCATTAATTTTTATTTTTTCTATATTTGTTAAGATTTTTGTATATGATTCACTATCTTCCGAATCATAATTATCTGTTTCTTCAGCATCTATTGTGTTTATTTCTATTTCATTAGTTTCTAATTTTTTATTTTCTTCTTCTAATCTTTCATTGAATTGATTTATCTCAATTAATAATTTTTGTTCTTTATCCTTTTCTTCTTTTTCTTTCTGTCTTTTTTCATACAGATCTTTTAGCATTTGTAATTCTTTTTCTAATTCAGCAATCCTACTATTTTTAGTTTCCTCTATTTTTTTTATTTCTTCTGTAGTCTGTTATTTTATTTTATCTATTTATTTTTTCCTATCTATTTCTTCATTTTCTTTTGCTATTCTTATCTTAACTGTTAATTTATCTTCTAATTTTAATTCTTATTTTTCTAACATTAAATATAAATGTTCACCTATTTTCTTATATCTCCTTCCTAAATTGGAAAATACTATCCTTATTTTTAATCCTTCATGGATTTCATATGTTTTTTCATCTATTATAAATTCTTCTTTGTTCATTTTATCTACTTGATAGTATATAGATCACGTTGATATATGTATTCTAGACTATCTATTTGTGATTCTAAATATGATATTTCTTCTTTTTGTGCTTTTATTGATTTTTGGCATACTCCTACAATCATGTTATACTGTAGTCTTTCTTTTCTTATTTTTAATTCTCTCCATTTTTTAGATATTATTTGTTTTAGTTCTTTATATTTTTGAAATTTTGTTATGTTATTCATCTGTACAATATTTATAATATTTTGGTGGATACCGAAATCTGATTTTATCATAATTAGGTGGTATCTATCTCATTCTTCTAGATTTTAAATGGATTATTAATTTTGCCTCATTGCTAGATATTAAGGTAATTAAGTAAACTAATCTGTGGAGATTTTCTTCTGTTTTACTTAACTTCGTATATTCTGGGTAGTAACTAGTTAAAGTTTCTTTAATTTTTCTAAAAGCTTCTATATTTTTAAATGGTCTTCTCATTTTTAACAAATAAATAACAACGTAAATAATAATAGCTTATAATTAATAAATACGACTAAATTAACTTTTGTAATTTTTCTCATAATTAACACATAACTAATTAACACATATCTACTTGTACGTTTTTTTAAATAACAAGGCTCTAATACCAATTGTAGGGGGTGCGGATAACTTGGGTAATTTGCGTAGATAACTAATAGATAACTAGTACTTACTACTTCTATCATGTTAATTGAAATGCTATGTCATAGTATTCCTTAGTTTTTTGTTTTAACCTTATTTATTCTTCTATATTATTTTTAAGGTATTCTATATGTTTCATATCTCTAGTTTTTAGGTAGTTAAGTAGATTCTCTTTCATAAGTATTTTTATTAATCTTATTTGCTCCATATCTTGTCTCCAATATTCTAAGTATTCGTAGTTTATCATTTTATCCTATAGTAGTTGCAATACTGCAAATTTCTTTGTAATAATTTATTCTAATTGTACTATAGCTGATATTAAATTCTAGGTTATTTATTTCGTTAATTATTCTGTCTTTTTCTTATGTCTTTTTCGTTAAATTCTAGCTGATATTAATTAGTTATGTGTTAATTATGAGAAAAATTACAAAAGTTAATTTAGTCGTATTTATTAATTATAAGTTATTATTATTTACGTTGTTATTTATTTGTTAAAACTGAGAAGACCATTTAAAAATATAGAAGCTTTTAGAAAAATTAAAGAAACTTTAACTAGTTACTACCCAGAATATACGAAGTTAAGCAAAACAAAAGAAAATCCCCACAAATTAGCTTACTTAATTACCTTAAAATTTAGCAATGAGGCAAAATTAATAATCCATTTAAAATCTAGAAGAATGAGATACATACCACGTCATTATGATAAAATCAGATTTCGGTATCCATCAAAATATTTTAAATATTGTACAGATAAATAACAAAACAAAATTCCAAAAATATAAAGAACTAAAACAAATAATATCTAAAAAATGGAGAGAATTAAAAATAAGAAAAGAAAGACTACAATATAACATGATTGGGCACCCTGTGCCTTAGGACCACTGCAGTCCTGAAATAGAGATCATCATACGACTTAGGATAAAGAGCACTATTCGATAAATACGAATTCCCTTAATTCTTCATCTTGGTACACCATCTACCATCTCTCCCACTATTTTGCAGACCCCCACTCTATTCTGAATACTTGAACTTATTGTTTTTCTTCTCTCCAATCTTTGCCTATTTCTTGTTTTCATCCTCAACCTACTGTATATAAACCATAAGTCTGGAGATGTCCATTTCATTATTCAACATTGCAACTTTACACTCCAATACCAACTTGTGGGATAACCCAGAAGCAAACTTCTGCTTCTCGAATATCTGACTAGACACCAACTCAGGAGCATATCGGGCCAAATGCTGAAATTTTAGAGCATATAGCTTCACACTCATCTTTCCCTACTTCAGATTAACAAACTCGCCAGCCTTTTCTTCCCTCAACTCCTGGGGAAAGAAAGGATCAAGGAAAACCCCTAAAAGCTCATCCTATAATGCTGCCTTAGCCTCATCACCTCTTAACTGCTCCCACTCCTCATACCACTGATAAGATATATCTTTCAACTGATATAAAACTAACTCCACACCCTCAGAGTCAGTAGCATGCATTACCTAAAATATCTTTTTCATCTCATCCACAAAACCTTGAGGATACTCCTCCACCTTAGAGCCAGTAAAGGTTGGGGGATTCAACCTCATGAATTTTCCAACTCTAGTGACCTCAGAAGAAGGAGCAACAAAAGCCACACAATCATAGTGGTGAGATAATGATGCCACCAACTGAGTAAGCAGATGAGTAGGCCGGCAAAACTCTGTATTATACACATCACCCGGAGGTGTCGGGGCATATGCATCATCAGTCCAAGGATCCCAAACAGGACTATTAGGAATTGGTGGAACTCTATGTGGGGTAGTATAATCTGGAGTAGGGACCCTAGACTGGCTCTGCACTCTATATACAGGGAGAGTCCCCTTCACATTATCCTTGGGTAGGTAGAGTTCTAAGCAGAGCTTCTATGAGCATCAGATCTTCGAGAAGGCATAATCTGAAATGTGAGAAAGCCAAGAATTAGAGAAGTTTCATAACACAAGACTCTATAGACCGAAAATAGAACACAAGAAAGGGAAACATTCCTAAATGCCTTGTAGCCTCCTCCTTATAAGCGTGGCGCGCTACACACCCATAAAAAAAGACTCTACTCGACATGACTTTGTGGACACCCAACGACTATAAATCGTGCTCTGATACTAAGATGGTAACGACCCAAATCAGGGCTTGTCGGTAATGGTATCTCAAGTTCACCATGGACCAAAGACCACCCCTATCTCCTAACCTCATGAGCACAAAGTAATAATATTAATAATATGGAAGCATATTAAACAACAATAAATGATAGATAAATGAACCAAGGTAGGGTTTCTAAGAATTCAACAATACCTAATCCATAGTCGTCCACAAAAGACTCTAACAAAACTGAACATCATCTAGGATGTGACATGCCCCCGACTATGTCCAAACAGGCCCCCAATAGATATAGTCTATAACATAAGGGAAACAAACTATGAAATAATGAGCCTTCCAAAAAATAAAAGCTCACCACTTCAAAGCAACTCGACATGCGTGCTAATCCTCCTAAAGTTGCACATAGGTAAAAGAAGTATCTTCATACCCTACATTATGAAACAATGTCACATACTAGGACAATTAGCGGGGTGAGCGCTAGTATGTAATTCAGGGATAAGGGATAAAATAATGCCATGATCCAATCAGTCCAAAATCATTCAAAACCATATGCACACATTTATATACATACATACATATATATATGTATATATGTATATATATATACATATCTATATATATACATAAATATATACATATATATATACATATAGATTTATATACATATATATATATATATATACATAGGGAACAAGGTTTAGCATGAGAGTTAATTAACCTGGATTGTGTAGCTTAAACTATCATAAAAGTCACCCATGAGCTATATGGGTCCGGCTTCCCCCACCAAAAGGTCCCTAGTGCGTGTTAGCCGCACAAACCGAAGGTATTAAAAAAGACCAGAGAATTCCCTCAACCACGTTAATCCAGTATACTAATGTATATAAAGTGTGACATATGCACAAAGTCATTAAGACCAACCCCCACGTCGGCAAACATGAGTTTCTAGTATCGATTACTTAGGACCTCCACCTTCACGGCAAAATACACAACTCTAATTAAGCCCAATTAAAATATTTATGCATTCTCATTCATTAAACCAAGAATCATCCATTAAGGCACTTACCATTGGTATCGTCATACCAATTACGCTTGTAAGCTAATATCATTATGCCATTCCAGTTATCCATCAACCTGGGGGAATGCCACGACCCCCTTAATTTATCAAATCAATTTGGGGGAATGCCACGACCCCCATAATTTATCAAATTAATTTAGAGGAATGCCACGACCCCTGTAGTTTAAATTTTAAAATCAAAATATGGCCACCAAGGCCTTTCCAAAACCATTTGTATTCCATTTTGCCATTAATGCAATGCAATAGTTCCAAAAGTGGTTTCAATATACATATATCAATATTTCAAAATTAATTCACAAAAAGGGGTTGAGGTTGATATCAATTCCAAACTAAAATCATCAATTTGGGGGAATACCATGACCCTCATTACAATCCACCATGCCCACGCACCTAATTAGTTCAAAACCATCAAGTCAAAATATGAATAGTCCATAAAAATCATGGAAAAACAATTCAACCAAATAACATCCAAAAGCTCTCAAACCAATTACAAAACCAACAATTAAATTCACGTGGGTAACAATTAAACACATGCTTTTAATAAAGTTAGTTATAGGGAAGAAATACATGCTTTAAATACACAAGAATTTAAAAGAACTTTTTTGGAGCCTGGATGATGATTGCACAGCGAAATCCTGAAGCTCACTTGGGTTTTGAGTTTTGAGTTTTGAGAGAGAATGAAGGATTTTAATCTTTTAAAACTAATGGAAAGGGGTCACTTTTAAGTTTAAATGTCGTATAAGAGTGAAAAGACCCGAATGCCCCTCACCCTTAATAAATAAATAAATAAATACAAAACTGCACAGAAATTTGTCCTTGGCATGGCATCCCAATATTACGGAAACTATCCTCCGTGCTACGCTAATATCGCAGAGGGAAGCCTCCATGACACGAAGATATCACATAAGCTTACTACCTCAGAATTCCAAAATAAACTCGAACTCCTTTTAAATATTTTGAAACTCTTTTAAGACACCCTATTAACATACCTAAATACAATTTAATTCAAAATCGACATTTTGGACACTAGAAGGTCAAAAATAAAATCATAAAAGTTTAAGGTTCTTATGGTTGAGGACCAAGAATGCAGCCTTGGTGAAGGTTCTTTGGAGGAATCAAAAGGTAGAAGAGGCTACATGGAAAACTGAAGAAGATATGAAGGCAAATATCCATTCTTGTTTCATATGTTGGATGAAAGTGCTTAAGGTATGAGTTTATTTTCCTCTTGTCACTTTTTGAGTTTTTCATTTGATTTTGGTGTATCCTTGCTATTTTCATTCTAAAAATGTCCTAACTCATCATTCGGGGATGAATGATCCTAAGGGGGGGATATTGATAAACCCTTTAAAATTTTAACAATTTTATTTTGACCCTCCCACGTACGTAACATTAATTTTTGACTTAAATTATATTTAGGGATGTCAAAAGTGTGTTTTTGGAAAGTTTCGAATTTTTTAAAAGAGGTTCGGGCTTATTTTGGGACCCTGAGGCAGTGAGGGTCCATGATAAAGCCATGTCATAGAGATTAACCTCCGCGATATTGGCGTGGAATAAAGGCTAACCTTCTCAACATTGGCGTGCCATGCCGCTGTTTTAATTTTATCTAGTTTTTATTTTTTCAACTTGGGGTGAGGGGCTTTTGGTCTTTTTATCCCTTGTATGACCTTATAACATAAAATAACCCCATTCCCTTCAGTTTTGAAAGATCAAATCATTCTCACTCTCTTAAACTCAATCCCCAAGGAGATTCAAGGGTTTTTACAGAGAATTTGTCATTCGGGCTCTAAACTTTGAATTGTTCTTAAATCCTTGTATATTTCAGGCATGTTTCTCTTCTCTAAACTTGAATTTTACATTGTGGAATTAATTAAATAAACTTTCATGTGATTTAAATTGTGGGTTTTGAAATTGGGTTGTGGGGTTTTGGTTGTTACTGATTGAATTACTTGTCCTATGTTTAAATTAATTATTCATGCTTTAAAATGATGTTTTTTGGGACTGAATTGGTGCATTGTTTACATGATTGGAATGAGGGACATGGTTTTCCCCAAATTGAATGAATTTTGACTTGGAACTGGTATTAACCTCAACCTACTTTATAATCTTGGTTTTAAATATGGATAATTGCATGGTTTAACTTGTTTTGAACCTATTGAATTGCATTAAACTATAAATATATATGAATATGGTTTTGGATGGCCTTGGTGGACTTGATTTTGAATTTTAAATAAAACTTGGGAGTCTTATTTGGTTGTGTGAATTGGGTTGACATAATTAATTTAGCTTGCAAACATATTGGTATGACGATACCAAATTGTAAATGCCTTAATGAATGGCTCCCAAGTTGATGGATTGGTTTATGTGCAAATTATTTTAATTTGGGATTAAAGGGGGTTGTGTAGCTCACCGTGAAAGTAGAGGTCCCAGGGAGGACTAATACTGGAAACCATATTTGCCGTCGTGGGGGTCGATATGACCGTGTGCTGGGTTCACATATTTTATCCTTGGGATGGCTCGATCTTTGGTGTCCTTATCCCTCATTTGGAATTCCTCGATTCGCGCGGCTTATATGCGCTAGGGTCCTTTCAGTAGGGGGAGCTAAACCCATATAGCCCGTAGGTGCCTTTAGGATGGATAGAGCTACACAGTCTAGGTTAATAGTTTTAAAATGCCATGTTCATGACACTTTACCTTATCCCTACATCTTATATATGTATATATGAATGTGTGCAGGTGGTTTTGGACGTGGCATTATTTTATCACTTTTCCTGGGTTTGAAGACTTTTCTGTTATTGTTGTGCAACGTTAGGTGGTGCGGCTGTCTGTTGAGTTACTATGAAGTGGTGGGATTCCATCTTTCAGAAGACCTTGTCATTTCATTATTCTTTCTTTATTGTCATAGTACTTTTGAACTCTTTTTGGTCATAGTCAGGGGCATTTCTCGACTTAGATATTATTCTGGTATTAGAGGCTTTCGTGGACAAGTGTGGGTTGGATTGTTAGTTTTGGATTCTTAGAACTTTCATTTGATATATTTTTCTTTTATTACTATCTTTATTGGCTTCCACTTTATTATTATTGTTGTGCTCTTGATGTTAGATTAAGGGGGTGGTCTACGGTCCATGGTAGGCTTGAGATACCCATCACGACTAGGCTCTGGTTTGGGTTGTGAAAGTATTTCATGTTAAGTATAATTCGGATGGTAGTGTTGGCTATTATAAAGATCGATTGGTTGCTAAAGGTTATCTTCAAAGACCTGGCATGGATTATTTTGAAACCTACTCTCCTATTGCTAAATATACTATAGTGAGAATTGTTCTTTCTCTTGCCATCTTTAAAGATTGGTTGCTTAGGCAATTGGATGTCAATAATGCTTTTCTACATAGGTATTTATCAGAGGAAGTTTACATGTCTCAGTCACCTGGATTTGACAATGAGAAGTTTCTCAATCATATTTGTTGATTACATGAGGCTATCTATGGATTACAGCAGGCTCTACGTGCCTGGTATGTTGAATTGAAATCATATCTTTTATCTCTTAGTTTTCATTATTCTCAGTGTGATCGTTGTATTTTCACATATGAAAAATTTAGAGTTATTATCTACCTTGTTGTTTACGTTGATAATCTCATAATTACTGGCAATTAATCACAGTATGTTGAAGAATTTATCAAACAACGTGGTACTTGGTTCTCCAATAAAGAAGTTGGTGATCTAAATTTTTTTTGGGTGTCAAATTTATTTATTCATCGTTGGTGTATTTCTTAACCGATTAAAATATGTACGTGAGATACTTGAAAGAATCAACATGGCAGATATGAACCAATGAGGACACAACAATTTATGGTTCAGGTCCATGTTCTAAAGATGGTTCTCCTCTTGATAATCCCATACAATATAGGAATTTAGTTGGAAGCTTGAATTATTTGTAGCTTACTCAGCCATATGTTGCTTTTATAGTTAATAGGGTGTCTCAGTTTACAAGTTGCCCCACAACAACTCATTGGATCA
Source organism: Capsicum pubescens (assembly GCA_030864215.1). Classification (NCBI taxonomy): domain Eukaryota; kingdom Viridiplantae; phylum Streptophyta; class Magnoliopsida; order Solanales; family Solanaceae; genus Capsicum; species Capsicum pubescens. The sequence continues at coordinate 117,328,890 of CM061540.1, read as the reverse complement.
TGGTAAAAAGTGTCTTGCGTTATCTTGCTGGGACAATGGTCTATTTCTTCAGAAAGACTCTCCTCTCTTACTTTTTGCCCTTTTCGACTCAGATTGGGTTAGTGATCGCTCGTCCACTATAACTTATGTTGTGTTTCTTTGTTGTCTTCCAGTCTCATGGAGTTCTAAGAAACACAAATTTGAGGCTCACTCTTTGATGGAGACATAATACAGAACCATTGCCTCTACCACTGCTAAACTTTGTTGGGTGAATAACCTTCTCAAAGAGTTATCTGTTACTCCTACTCGGACACCAGTCATCTACTATGACAATCTTAGTTCCACACATGTTTGTGCTAACCTTATGTTCCACTCTCGCATGAAACACATTGAGATTGATTATTATTTTGTCGGAAAATTAGTCCAACAAGGTCTTCTTCAGGTTTCTTATGTCTCATCAAAGGATCAACTAGCTGATATGCTCACAAAATCTCTTTCAAGTGGTTCTTTTAAGATATTACGTTCCAAGAATGGTATCTCTGATTGAGCTACCATCTTGTTGGGCATATTAGAGATATATCTCAGATTGATTGTGAATTATTTTCTCTCTTTATTTACAGATTTAGTTTTCATATTTTTAGCTTATTCATCACAGTAAAGATTCGCTTTTATTTTGATTTATTGTACTGATTTATTTCTTGATCCTTTTGGATCCACCTTCTTGTATAAATACTTTATTCATTATTAATAAAATCATCTCATATCTATTACGTAAAATAATATACTTAGTAAGAATGTCGGGAAATGATGCTACATATACGAGGTTTTCAATTGGCTGAAAGACTAAGTGTGAAACCTCATATTAAATATATAAGTACAATATACTCATTTGTTGAAAGACAATATTTTTGTTTAAAACTATATAGGTTTATGATAAAAATGGTATTGTTGCACGTTTACAACTAGTGAAAGATATTGCACATGGGTCTGACAACCAAATCTAGTCAATAAATAAAGACTTGTGTGAATGATTTCAAGTTTCAAACAAAAGAAATTTTTTTATTATAAGAAAATAAATAATAGCAGAGTGTTCATTAACCAAAATGTTGATTATTATGGTGTGATACAAGAGATCCTAGAAGTTAGGTATCCTGGACGCATGAGAAAAAAGATAGTATTATTTTCTCAGGAATTTTGGTGTTGATTACATTTTTTTTCTAAGGCATCTAGGACATTTATCGCATAGAGATACCATGGTAAATCAACAACATAATGTAATTGAAGTTAAGCACACCAAATGATATAATCACTATGATCCTTTTATCATTGCACAAAATACTAAGCAGATGATTATGCTCCATATCCTTTGAATAGAGATAAGGTTGGTTGTTGGGTGGTTATAAAGACTATTCATGTGGGCAGGACTAAGATCGATCATGTTTAGGATGTGTTCATGGCTCAACCCCCGCAAGGGTTTTCTTGTGTGCAATTACCTTATTATGTTTGTAAACTCCACAAATTATTGTATGAACTCAAACAAACTCTGAGGGCCTAGTATACCAAGCTTCAATTTTTGGCGTCCCTCAGATTTTTTTCCTTCCAATATAGATGTTGTGTTGTTTATCTACAACTCAGGTGGTACCATTACTTATCTTCATGCATATGCTGATGACATTATTCTTACAGGGAACTCAAATAAGTTTATCACTTCCATAATAGACTAACTGGATCATGCCTTCTCTCTTTGAGATATGTAGGGGTAGAGCTACAGTAGAATAAGGGGGTTTGGACGAACCCAGTAGCTTTTGCGTAGAACTTGTATTAGTATTAGAAATTCTAATCTCTCACTCTTTCTCTCTCTCTCTATATATATATATAGAGAAAGAGATATAGATAGATAGATAGATATTTGAGTCTGAACTCACATTAAAAGTAAAGTAGATGGCTCAATGGCACAGTAAAGCTGTGAAAGGTTACTTCTCTTCGCAAGTGGTGTGGGTTTGAGACCCCATCCTCAACATTTTTTTGGTTTCTTTTTTGCTATTATTAAATGTGCATATCTCAAATAGACTTTTTGCTTCTTAGAAAAAGGGATAGAGCGCTATGTAAAGACTGTAAAGTCATACCTAGCGAGAATCTCTTAACTCAGCATAGGTTGTTGGTGTTGAACTTGGTTATCAATAAGGGAAATAAGAAGAGAAGTGGGGAGGCTCGGCCCAGGATTAAGTGGGGTAGCTTGACTTTGGCTAGTGCTTTGGAGATAGAGGAGAAGTTGAAGAGTAGAGGGGGCTTGGGAGAGTAGAGGGGGAGTGGATAGTATGTGGGAGATGACTGCCAGTTGTATTAGAGAAACCGCTAGAGAGGTGTTGCGTATCTCGAGAGGTCGATCAGGAAAACATCGAGGAGATTGTTGGTAGAACGAAGAGGTCAAGAGAAAGGTAGAGTCTAAGAATGTGTCTTATGCTAAGTTGGTTGGGAGCAAGGATGATGAGGAAAGGCAGATGAATAAGAAGGAGTATATGGTAGTTAGAAAAGAGGCTAACTTAGCGGTTACGGTGGCTAAGTCAGCAGCTTTTGAGAGCTTGTATGCAACTTTAGAGGAGAAAGACAGAGATAAGAAGTTGTATAGGATGTCCAAGGCCAGGGAGCGGAGGGCTCGTGACCTTGACCAAGTGAAGTTTATCAAAAGAGAGAATGGTATAGTGTTGGTTGAGGATGCTCTCATTAGGAAGAGGTGGCAGTTCTATTTTCATAAACTTTTGAACGACAAGAGGGACAAAGGTTTTATGCTGGGAGACTTGGAGATATCTGAAGAGGGTCGCATTTATAGTTATTGTAGGCGTATCGAGGTATAGGAGGTCAAGGAAGCTATTCGCAGGATGCGGTCGGGTAGGGCAATGGAGCCAGACGAGATTCCAGTAAATTTTTGGAAGAGCACTAGCGGGGAAGGTTTGGAGTGGTTGACAAGGATGTTTAACATTATTTTTAGGGTATCTAAGATGCCTGAAGCAAGGAGGTGGAGCACGATGATTCCAGTGTATAAGAACAAGGGAGACATTCAGAGTTGCAACAACTATAAAGGTATTAAGTTGTTGAGCCATACATAAAAGGTTTGAGAAAGGGTGGTAGAGTTGAGGATGAGGAGGATCATGACGATCTCTGAGAATCAGTTCAGTTTCATTCCAGGTTGCTCGACCACTGAGGCCATTCATATTGTGAGGATATTAGTGGAGCAGTTTCGAGAGATGAAGAAGGACTTACACATGGTGTTTATTGATCTGGAGAAGTCGTATGACAGAGTTCCCAGGGAGATTCTGTGGAGGTGCTTGGAGGCTAAAAGGGTTCTCGTGGCGTACACTAAGTCGATTTAGGATATGTATGATGGTGCGAAGACTCGTGTGAGGACGGTAGGTGGAGATTCGAAGCACTTTCCAGTTTTGATAGGGTTGCACCAGAGATCCACTCTTAGCCCATTTTTATTTGCCTTGGTGATGGATATTTTGACGCGACATATTCAATGGGAGGTGCCTTGGTGTATGTTATTGCAGATGATGTGGTTCTGATTGAAGAGACTCGGGGTGGAGTTGATGATAAGTTGTAGATTTGGAGACAGACGCTTAAATCTAAAGTTTTTCGGTTAAGTAGAACCAAGACGGAGTACTTTGAGTGTAAGTTCAGTGATATATCACAAGAGGATGGAGAGGTTGTGAAGCTAGACTCTCAGGACATTCAGAAGAGGGAGAGTTTCAAGTATCTGTGGTCTATAATTCAGGGTAATGGTGAGATTGACGAGGATATCATGCATCGTATTGGGTCAGGGTGGTTGAAGTGGAGGCTCGCTTCGGGAGTCCTTTATGATAAGAAGGTACCCCCAAAGCTTAAAGGTTTCTACAGAATGGTAGTCCGGTCGGCTATGTTGTATGGAGCGGAGTGTTGTCCAGTTAAGAACTCCCACATCCAAAAATTGAAGGTGGCGGAAATGCGGATGTTGCGATGGATGTGTGGACATACTAGGAAAGATAGAGTGAGGAATGAGATTATTCGGGATAAGGTAAGAGTTACCTCGGTGGAGGATAAGATGCGAGAAGGAAGGTTACGTTGGTTCGGGCACGTGATGGGGAGGGGCCTTGATGCTCCAGTGCAGAGGTGTGAGACTCTGGCTATGGATGGTTTTAAACGGGGTAGAGTAGACCGAAGAAATTGTGGAGGGAGGTTATTAGGAATGATATGGAGTTGTTACAGCTTACAAAGGACATAACCCTTGATAAAAAGGTGTGGAGGACGCGGATTAGGGTAGAGGGTTAGTGGGTGGGAACGCATCGGTAGTAGTAGGGGAGCTCTCCTTTGGGGCTGGAGTTTTTGGTTCATAGTGTCGTGGTTGTAGTTTTATCTTGGGGCTAGTGGTGTTGTTTTATTTTGTATCCCGTACTAGTCTATTATGCACGTATCTTTTGTGTTTATTATACTGTTAGTTTGTTTTGCGTACCATACTAGTTTATATGCGCTTACTTTTTATGTTTCTTATACAGTTATTGGTCCTAAGTTGGGGGTCTATCGAAAACAACCTCTCTACTTTCCTGAGGTAGTTGTATGGTCTGCATACACTCTACCCTCGTCAGACCCCACAAGGTAGGAATACACTGGGTATGTTGTTGTTGTATTATTTTCCACCTTGTGTACCTTTGCTTATATATGCTGATTCTTTAAACCAAAAATATTTTTTAGGAGAAAATAAAGAAGCAAACATAAATATGACAATTCAAAAAAAAAAAAGTAAAAAACACATATTTCTCTTAAGCAAAAGACTATGTTCTTTCACAAACACTCCAAATCATCTCCCAAAATCAACTTTTCAAAAATATATGTTATTTATATCAATTTTTTATCTTTTAAAATTAATTTAAGAACTCCCAAACTTCAAACGCTGGCTCCGCTTTTGGAGATATGGGCGATCTCATCTTCTTCATTGACATTCAAGTGCAGTTCTCCTCCTAGGGATTGGAGCTCTCTCAAGCTCAAAATGTACACAATTATTTGGACGAAGTAGGAATGAGCACTTCCAAGACTCTTCTTGTGCCAATGCAGAGCAATATCAAGCTATACCAAAGAGATAGTTTGGTATTCCATGATCCTTCACCATATCAGAATGTTGTTGGTGCTCTTTAATATCTTACTTTGATGAGGCTGAATAATGCATTTTCAGTAAACAAAGTGAGCCAGTTCATGCACTTTCCAACAGGTAATTATTGATCTGATGTAAAACAACTATTGTTCAACCTTCAACACATTAAGACATGGTTATTCATCATCTTTATTTCTCTATCTCTCCGTTTCACCGACGCCAACTAGGCTGGGAATAGAACGCAAGGCCATGGGTGGATTTGATATTTTCCTTGGGCAACAATCGCAAGAGCCCAATCGCATCTCTTGGGCCTTCAAGAAGCAGTAGTTCGTTCGTAAAGGTAGTCAGAATATTAGGTTGCTTATTGGTCGGATCGGTTGGATAATTATGGTTAACGATTCGGCTTATTGGCTATCAACTGATTCGGCTTATTGATGATCGACTTTTAAATATACTAATTCACTAGCCGCTCGATAAGCTAATGGTTGGTTCGACATCAGATTAGCAATTGACGGACGGTTATCGGATGAAGTAACAGATAAATCTAAGAGACAATGAAATATTGAGCGCTTATTGGTAGTTCCTCTGTTTCTTCATCGACTAAGTTCTCTGTACTATGATTGATCTATTTATCAATCTTTTAGGCTTCTTGAGTTTTGTTCGTATAGTTATTTAATTGGTTAAAACATAAACTCAAATGAAAATTTTCTTCTAGACCTAAAATGTATGTAGAAATATTTTTAATTACTGGTCGTTTTACTATTATTTGAATTTGAATTTTTATGTTTTATATCAACCTTTGTGAAGGATACACTGATATTTTTTATTTTTTATTTTGCGGTCCTTTGTATTGTCAAGAATAATTTATGTTTTGGTTTAAAAATTAATTTAAGGTTTTGTTTACTTTTAGGAAGTCTGACTGCATTTTATAGTTAAATGTCACAAGAAGTGGCTTGTTATTTTCTAAACCAAGAAGTGAATAGAACAATAAATGAAGTATTATATATATTGGATTTATAAAAGATACTTAGATATATTTAGGAGTAAAAATATAAGGGGAATGGACAAGAGTAGACACTCGGCTATAAGAATTGCCGCCGAGTGGCCATTGATTTTGAATTTCCAAAATATAGCCATTTAGGCCATTTTTTGCTACTGCCTTCATATTTTTTTGCCTTGTCTTTTAGCTATTTTTTTAAAATTGCTGCTACACTTTTTAAAAAAATTCATTGCTTTCCCTCTTTTTCTAAAAAAAATCTTTTTGTCCTTTTTTCCACTGTTTTTTTTCCGCAGCTCCATTTTTTTTAAAAAAAAAGTTATTCTTCTAATTGGTGTAGTTTTTCTAACAATAAAATATAATTTTATAACATTGTAATTGTTGCTCTTCTCTTTTATCAATCATATACAATATTTGATATCAAATACATGAATCTTTGATACCAAATACAAATACATATTTTATACAATAATTGCATAAAAGTGTATCAATGTGGTATAAATGTGTATCAATGTGATATAAATGTGTATCAATGTGGTATCAAAGTGTATCAATTTAGCATAGAGACTCATATGTCCAATTGGGCTAAATGGCTTAAAAACGAAAATAAATTGGGCCAACTGGCTCCGAATTCTTATCGATTACTATCTCAAAATATTTTCTATGCTTGCACGGTTAGGACTTGTAATCTCAATTACTATTACTGTACGGTGATCACGTCTATATATGTTTCACATATGAATACACTGGAACTAGTAACGTCAGAACTGACTATTAACATATAGAGAACATGAAAGATGAGCTGGCCAATGGAGCACTTCTTTGTTTAAGATTTAGATGGAACGTTAAGTAAGATAAATACTTCAATGGGATATCCAAGATTATGTTTGGGAATAGATATATACTGCGTTTGATTATCGGTATAAATTTATCCGTCAATCAAACACAGTATAAATCTAATCCCAAACTTAATCCGGGATATCCCACCTTATCCCGTCAAACTTGAGATTATTTTAGCTCACCCCCATATGTGATAAATTAGTCCAACTATTATAATCTCATGACTATAATCTCAAAATAATCTAATCCTCATACCATAAACCCCTAACAAATAATTATAAGCCAAACTAGATTTCTATAGAATTGGTAGAAGAAAAACGTCTAGAAAATAATAGATGCAAAGTAATTGCTGATAAAAGAACTGTTGCACGAAATAAAGAACCAAAAGTAAAAGCTGTCCAAAATACAGTAAGACAAAAGTCTGGTTACAAAGAAAAATTGAGTTCAATAATCATGTGACAAAGCTGGTATTCATTGCTACTCGTGCATGGAAAATTCATCCGCTGAGTGTAGTTCAAAGTTTTAGGCTGTAGAAACAAGATTAAACACATCACTCAATTGATTCACCCAGCCATAAGCATACATGACAGAAACTGAAGAGAATCAGCAAAAGAGTATTAACTGAACAATCATATTGTGTTGGTTCAATGAACAATTTTTACTTGTGAATTGCAATAGCGAAAGAGTGCAATGTTGCGCACCATGGCATAGTGGTCAATGACTTGGGTTGAGCATCATGAGCTCTCAGGTTCAATAACCAACAAAAACAAAACACTAGGAGATTTCAACACATCTGTTCTTAGCCTTGGTGAACAAAGTTACCTGCTTACTGTTGCTGGCGAGAGAGGTGGCAGGAGCAATGTTGTAGTTTAGATAAACTCTCTCAAAGATTTTGGTCCAGGGTGGTAAATAAGCCTTATTTCGGCAAGTCTAAATCTAAGACGCCGAATAAGTGTTAACTCCCTCATGAGTCATGTGGTTATACAACCATTTCAAAGACCGAATAAAAGTCATAAAAGATAGGACATTAAGCATAATACATGTTACAAGAGATCAAAGTTTGCACAATTAAACGTAAATGGAATTACAAGGGATCAAAAAGTTGAAATGACAAGTGCACAAAGATTATAAAAATGATACTTCAAATATCGCGTCAAGAGGAATACTCTTACATGAGTAGTTCTCTAGTACATTCTCCCCTCGCACTTCCGGGAGCCACATCTACAATTCTTTCTCTTCATATTGCCATTTTTATCATAAACATGGTCAATGTGGTAGTTGTAGTGATAAGTAAGTTCCTCTAATGGCGGAATACTCTTAGAAGTGAAAAACATTATGTGAGGTACTCTCCTATCACCATGGTAATACATGACATTTTGAGCATAAAGGTTTGGTGAGAAACTATGGTTGATAAATCTTCCAACATTCCCATATCTTAACGCATCAAGGGTAAAACCATCTTCATCATTCCTTTGCAAATAGGTTGACTCAACTTTGAGGTTATTATTGCGCGCAACATTCCTTTTGGGGATTTCTTCATCGTAGTTGCCAACATCAAACAAGTACTCATCATGATCTATTCTATTTTCAGCTTCCCTTTCATCAAGCAACTCCCCAACATACTCACATATAAAACTTCCACATGAGATATAATCTCGTGACCTCAAACCCCATCCTCTTGATTCAGTCTTGAAAACCTCCAAATGGTACCGCGGACCATGTTGGCGAACTCTATTTTTGCAAGAAGGGGGACATTTGCAAGATGGACCACACTCATCAACAAGAGGTTTTGCTCTAAGAATAGAGCCTCTTGTATTGAATGGAATCTCACCTCCATTCCTAGAAGCACAAGAGCATTGCTCAGAATCCGAGCATCCACTTGTGCAATTACAACCTTGAGGTTTAGAGATATAATACCAATCTGGATATCGCATGTTGGTGATGTAAGTGAATGGTGGGGGTCTCTCATCGTCTATCGTATTGATAGCAGGGATCGGTATCTTCTCTTTTCCTTGCGAGACATCATAGTCCACAACAAACTCCAACTGCATAATCGACTTTGTTTCCCTGTTAACATTTTCAGGAAAATGACTTACCTTGACTAAATTTGGTAGCCGTGACACTAGTTCACGAGTAAGATTTGGTTGGCCAAGATTTCTTTTCAGTTCAAACTTGAAAACATGTTTTCCAGTTGGAGCTCTTTCTTTCCAACACTTAGTCACAGTGTAGAGCCCAGCGTAAATGTATCGTACATCACTCTTTTCACCATTTACTCTTTGTCGACCACAAATAACCCTCACGGGATACCCCAAATCCATGGAGTTCTTCAAGGCAAGATTATCCCCTTGAAGCTTTTGATCTTCCACTCTTGCATTAAAAGATACTTTTGGATTCCCACCTTGACCTACATAAATGATCGTTTCAGAAGAAATGGATTTGTTCTCATACCGACCAGAATCAACAATGCTAGTTGCGACACGCTTCCTGTTAATATTCACATAATTGATACCCTTAGTAAATTGGTGATGCAGTCCAATTGTAACAAGTTCTGCCCTGAACCGAAATTGATCCCCAATTTCAACTCCAGGAACATGTCCAAAGGTCCACTCACAATTTATCCACTTTTTCTGATTTTTCAAAGTCATTGCTGCCTCTGTATGGATTCTTCTTTTAGATGGTCCTTCATGTTTTTCTGCTTTATCTTCTAGCAGAAGTTTAGTATAAACGTCGTCAAAAAGTTTCAGAGTCTTTCTAACTTCTTTCACTTTCTGAATATGTTCATATTCAGTTAACAATCCATGACCAGAAACACCACTCATGACACCAGAATTCGTTAAATATTCTTGAGAAACTCCAAGATCTGTTTGCTTTTTCATGAGCGCAGATTCATATCGACCCCAATTCTTATAGACAAGATCCTGGCCTTTGTTCAGTTCATTGTGCTGCTCAGAACGTATGTCTTCGGGCATTGGCATGAAATAGACGGCATCTTCAATAATAACCTTGTTTGTTACGTTTCTAGGTTCATTTCGACCTTCAATTAGACTTTCTTGTGAAACAATAGCAGGTAATTCTGGTCCATTTTCAACAGGCTCGCCTTTTATAAGCCAATCACATGTATATCCTGTATCAGCTGATGGCTTTTGGAGAACCTCATTAACCAATACGTCATGCTGTTGAATAGACTCGTCATAAATAAGATTTTTTTCTTTCATCTTCAAAGGTTGATTGCCATTAGTAGGTTGACATGAGGTATTCAAACGACTTGAATCACCAGCCTCTTCTGGACGCGCACCAGTTGCAACCAAATCATCCTTTTTAACTTGCCCAGGTTGCATATATTTTGCCTCAAAATCACTTCGCATGGAGACACTTGAGGGCTCAACTGACTCGATCACATTCGAGTTAGCGGAGCATTGAGTATCGCTTCCATTCTTCTCTTGAGGAATACACGGGCCGCATCTCTCAGGAAAATTCCTAATAGCATCTACTTTCACACGCTTAGTAGTAGTAGTGGATGGAATTTCCGGGCAGATCTTAACGTCGGCATGTTGTTGAACTCTGCTTCCGTTGTTTTCACGAACAAATGCACCACAATTTTGAGGAAAATTGCGGGTGCTATCAACTTTTAGGCGCTTAAATGTGGAGGTAGATTTAGTATCAACGCTCTGATTAAGTCTCTTCCCTAACATCTTTGAGGGACTTCTTTCAACTAACACCGACATCTACAAATTATAAAGTAGGCACAACTTAAAAAACAACCTTCCTAAAAAAATGTCTCACTATATATAAATCTTAAAGTTAATGAGAACTATCATAAAATTCGGGTTACGAAATTAGCCAACATTATGGTTATAGGTTCGCGTGCCTCGTGGCGTTTCTCAGGCTAACAATTTGGTTACAGGTTAGCTTTCAACAAAACCTGTAACTTCGGCTCGAACTCTATATGTACAGATAATTTATACAGAATTCAAAACGCAAAGAAAGTTGTAATTAAAAATCGATAAACAAAAAAATTGGCTACGAAAAGAAAAGAAAAGAAAATTATGCCTGGGAGATTAAACTAAAGAATTTGAAAACACCAAGAAAAGAAGCAAACTTACTTGAAATATGTTTTCAAGTGCTGGCATAAGATCAGAACGCTCTTTTAAACCAGAAACCCCACAACACAAAAGGTTGTCATGGAACAAACATTAGTATGGAACAAGGGGAAGGCAATACCAGGGTCCTATTTATAATAATAAAGTGAACGTACAGTAAGGTGCGAATTTGATTCCTATCCAAATTGGGTTTCTTTAAACCAATATTTTCCATAGCAAACATGGTAAGTCATATACAAAGTTACCATAATTAATAATCCTAACTTATTCCCCACAGTCCCCTTTAATTATCTCTTTTATTTTCACTTTTGGATTAAAATTCGCAAAATAGCTTTCCTATTATACGTGTTCAACAAGGAATACAAGTGCAAGTATAATATCACTAATTTATAGGGGTGGCAAAAATCGAATCGATTTTTATTGAGTATTGGTTCAGTTTTGATTTTTTCACATATATAACTTATTATATATTTTTCTTAATTTCTCTTTAATTTCTACAAACTAACAAACTTAATCAATTTTCTAAACTAACATTAAGTTCAAGCTTGAAAATTGTTGTATATTAAAGTAAAAATTACATTTCATAGATAAATAAGTCCTTATAGGGGGTGCGGATGTGGATAACTAATAGATAACTAGTACTTACTATTTCTATCATGTTAAATGAAATGTTATGTCATAGTATTCCTTAGTTTTTTTTGTTTTAAGATATTCTATATGTTCCATATCTCTAGTTTTTAGGTAGTCAAGTAGATTCTCTTTCATAAGTATTTTTGTTAATCTTATTTGCTCCATATCTTATCTCCAATATTCTAAGTATTCGTAGTTTATCATTTTATGCTATAGTAGTTGTAATACTGCAAATTTCTTTGTAATAATTTATTCTAATTGTACTATATCTGATATTAAATTCTAGGCCTTTTATTTCGTTAAATAGGTAGTCATTTTATTTCATATGATGCTATTTTCAAAATATCCCTTCAATCATATACATAACAAAATATGGTCATCTTAGATCACTATATACTAGATTATATTTACAATCAAATTTACTAAAGTAATTATATCCTTGTATTTGTCTTATTTTTAATATCTTATTCGGTATTGGATAATTATATGTCATAGTTTTTTGCATTTAGGTTTCTATAATCAATAGCCATTCTACTTTTTCCTTTTTTTTGTTCACTATGTTTATTTACTATAAATGCTGGACTATTGTGCTTACTATTACTTTTTTGTATGTATTGTTTTTCTAATAATTCATCTATATGCATTTAAAATTCTTTTAAATCATCAAAGTTATATGTTAATGATTTTTGGGTTATTATGTCATTTTTATCTATTAGCTCAATTTTTACAGTAGTTTTATGTCATTCTCATCCTTTTAATGGATCTTCACTATAGAGTTGTCTTAATTTTTTCTTTATTATTTCTATCTTATCTATTGAAAATATAGTTATTTCTTCTTTATTTATTGAAAATATAACTAGTTCTATTGTGTCTTCAGTATTTTTTATATTTTCTAATTTTTGTGTGATTTTTTCACTTCCTTTTATCCAATCAGTTTTCTTGCTTATTTTATTAATAACTCTTTTTGCTCTTACTTTTTGTTTACATGGTGTTGTAAACCACCAGTGTGTTCTAATTATTATATGTGGGTATAATTTATCTAAAAATGACATTCCTAAAAACATATCTTTTGATGTTAGTTCATAATTATAGATTTCTTCTATTGTTAATATCTTATCCCATACTTGTATTTTTATATTTCTAGCCTTATAAGTAATTAAGCTTCCTTCGTTATTAAATCCTCTAACTACTATTGGTGTTTTTAATTTATTCCATTTACTTTCTGGTAAATAATTATATCTACATAAATTGGCTTCTGCTCCTGTATCTATCATTGATGTATAATATCTATTATAATATCCTTCTACTATTATTTTCATAAGGACATATATTTTCATATCATGTCAAAGCTCTCTTTATTAATAATTTTTCTCTATTATAGGTTATAGTTATTTGTGTATGTTCTATATTGTAGAGTTTTACTTGTTCTAACCATTGTATTCCTAATATTATGTCTGCTTTTTTGCATATCTTCTTTTATTTCAAATTCTATTTTTATTTTTATTTTTCTAACTCCTATTATTATTTCTTTTTCTGCTGTATCTTTAATGTTTATTAGACTCCTTGGTAGATCTGGACACATATTACTATTGGATTTTATTTCTTTCTTTTTTACTAGGATATTTTGCTAGGTAATTTTCTTCCTATCCTGTATTTATGAGCATTAAATATTCTTTTTCATTTATTGCTCCTGTTATGTAATATTGAGTTAAATTAACTATTGAAGTTGTTTCATAATGTGTTCTTTTTTATGAGCTTGATGATTCTGGTTTTTCATAAGCTATTCTTTTTGTTGTACTTATCCTATCATTTATTATTTCTAAATCTTCTTTTATGTCTATATCTTTGTAACTATAGTCATTGTTATCAATTGTTTTTACGAATTGTTCAAAAGGACTTTCTATGTATATTTTATTAATTTTATTCTTTCCAGTTATTTTATGTTTTGTTGTGAATACATATAGATTTTTACATCTCGCTGTAAATATTTTACTTCCTGAGGTTAGTTCTATTCCTGATATTTTCCAATATAATACTAATGATTTATCTATATTTTTATCTATTATTGGTACTGAATAATTTACACTTATTATAAATTTGAATTTTTGGTATATTAAATTTCCTTTTATGGCACTAATTATGTTTTTTTCTATAGGTTTTACTATACTATCATTTGTTAAATATAGTTCTATTGGTGTATCTATTCCTTCTCTAAAACATGCTTTTATTAATATCTCTGTTCGTCCAAGGTGTACATATTTTATTGAGTCTTTACTTTTTTATATCGTTTATTTCTTTATTAATTATTCTTTTTGTTACTAGTGGTATACTAGCTTTACCTCTTGCATATTTACAATCTATTACATGCTCTTTTTGGCTTACTACATAGTATTTCTCTTTTCTTCTACTAAATATATTTTTTATTGTTGGTATTTTAAATATTTTTTCTACACTTAGGTCTAACTCATTTCCTTTTATTTCTTCAAATATATTACTGATATTATTTTTTGGTCAGTTCCTTCTTCATTTAAATATTCTTCCTTTGTTATTATTTTTATATCTTCTTCAGTCATTTGATTCATCTAATTCACTATCTATTTCATTATCTGTTTCATTTTCTGAAATTTCATATATACTATCTTCACTTTCTAATTCATAATCTATATAATCTATTTGCATATATTCTGCATTTTCTATCTTTATTTCTGATATTTGTTTTCTTTTTTGAATCTTTAGGCATTTTACAATCTCTAGCTAAATATCTTTTTTCCACAATTATAACAAGTACATTCTTTTATAGATTTCTTTTTCCTATATGGTCTTTTATGTTAATAATTTTTTACATAATATTTTTTTCTTGGTTTCTTATACTTATATTTTGATTTTTTGTATTTCTTATGTTTCTTAAGTCTTTTTCTTTTCTTATAATATCTTTCTTCACATCCAAATTGAGGTGCTATTTTATCTTTGCAACATGCTAAATTTTTTATTAATGTTTTCGCCATTTTCATTTCTTCTCTGTATTTTTCACATAAATTTCTATACCATTGTTGTAGAAATTTTATTCTTGCTCCTAGAGTATCTACTATGTTTGCTTCATCCCAACTCTTTATTATTTTTAAACTAAATGGTTCAGGTAATTTACTAATATATAATCTTCTCACTTCTTTACTTTCTTTTGTATTATATGCTCCTTTATAGTAGTATTCTTTAAATGCGCATGCATATTCATCTATATAGCACATATTGCGTATTGTTAGTTTTAACATTAAATTCCTATTTGTATCTTTTTTTTTGTGTTGTTCTTCTTCTTCTGTTGTTATACTGCTAAATTCATCTCTTATAGCCATTTCATATTTTTTCAATATGTCTATAGGTGTTAGTTTAGTTACTGTTGTTCCTTCTGTTTCTTTATCATTCCTTAATACCTTTTTACTATTTTCAGTTAAATTTAAAAACCATAATTTTGTTGTTCTATTATTGTTCTTTCTGTATATTCTGGTGTATCTATTGCATTTATACCATTGTTTAATAATTGTTTTACTATATATCTTGTCCATAATTGTATCATTTTATCTATATCCATTACACAGTCTAAGTCTAAGAAATTATAATTTTTATTAATTATTTGTTTTGGTGTTAATTTGTTATATTCTTTTTTTAGGTTATATTTTTTAGACTTATCTTTATAATAATATGTAGGTTTTCTTATTTCTGATGTACTAGGTATTATATTTTCATCGTCTTCTTTATCAATAGTATTTATTTTCGTGTTTGTATTTTCTAAGTTTTCTTTATTAATTACTTCTTGTTTTTCATTAATTTCTAATTTTTCTATATTTGTTAAGATTTCTGTATATGTTTCACTATCTTCCGAATCATAATTATCTGTTTCTTCAGCATCTATTGTGTTTATTTCTATTTCATTAGTTTCTAATTTTTTATTTTCTTCTTCTAATCTTTCGTTGAATTGATTTATCTCAATTAATAATTTTTGTTCTTTATCCTTTTCTTTTTTTTCTTTCTGTCTTTTTTCATACAGATCTTTTAGAATTTGTAATTCTTTTTCTAATTCAGCAATCCTACTATTTTTAGTTTCCTCTATTTTTTTGTATTTCTTCTGTAATCTGTTGTTTTATTTTATCTATTTATTTTTTCCTATCTATTTCTTCATTTTCTTTTGCTATTCTTACCATAACTGTTAATTTATCTTCTAATTTTAATTCTTATTTTTCTAACATTAAATATAAATGTTCACCTATTTTCTTATATCTCCTTCCTAAATTGGAAAATACTATCCTTATTTTTAATCCTTCATGGTTTTCATATGTTTTTTCATCTATTATAAATTCTTCTTTGTTCATTTTATCTACTTGATAGTATATAGATCATGTTGATATATGTATTCTAGACTATCTATTTGTAATTCTAAATATGATATTTCTTCTTTTTGTGCTTTTATTGATTTTTGGCATACTCCTACAATCATGTTATACTGTAGTCTTTCTTTTCTTATTTTTAATTCTCTCCATTTTTCAGATATTATTTGTTTTAGTTCTTTATATTTTTGAAATTTTGTTATGTTATTCATCTGTACAATATTTATAATATTTTGGTGGATACCGAAATCTGATTTTATCATAATTAGGTGATATGTATCTCATTCTTCTAGATTTTAAATAGATTATTAATTTTGCCTCATTGCTAGATATTAAGGTAATTAAGTAAGCTAATCTGTGGGGATTTTCTTTTGTTTTACTTAACTTCGTATATTCTGGGTAGTAACTAGTTAAAGTTTCTTTAACTTTTCTAAAAGCTTCTATATTTTTAAATGGTCTTCTCATTTTTAACAAATAAATAACAACGTAAATAATAATAGCTTATAATTAATAAATACGACTAAATTAACTTTTGTAATTTTTCTCATAATTAACACATAACTAATTAACACATATCTACTTGTACGTTTTTTAAATAACATGGCTCTGATACGGATAACTTGGGTAATTTGTGTGGATAACTAATAGGTAACTAGTACTTACTAGTTCTATCATGTTAATTGAAATGCTATGTCATAGTATTCCTTAGTTTTTTATTTTAACCTTATTATTTCTTCTATATTATCTTTAAGGTATTCTATATGTTTCATATCTCTAGTTTTTAGGTAGTCAAGTAGATTCTCTTTCATAAGTATTTTTATTAATCTTATTTGCTCCATATCTTGCCTCCAATATTCTAAGTATTCGTAGTTTATCATTTTATCCTATAGTAGTTGAAATACTGCAAATTTCTTTGTAATAATTTATTCTAATTGTACTATATCTGATATTAAATTCTAGATTATTTATTTCGTTAATTATCCTGTCTTTTTCTTCTATGAATAATTCTATGTCTAAATCATAATCTAAACTATCTTTTAATTCTAGTTGTTCCAAGGTTTTATCTATCCAAATTAATCTTTTTTTTAATTATTTTTTTCCTCTTCTAAGCTAGTTTCTATAATTAATTTCTTCGAATAGCCAACTTTGTTTTTCTCTAACTCTTATTATATATTCTAACATTTTTAATCTGTATAATATCTATCTGAATAATAACTATCTAAATATGAGCAGTAGCTATCATTATATAAGTGTAAGTTTTCTATAGAACTTAATAACTCTTCATTAAAATGAAATACTTTTTCGAATATAATTTTCCTTATATCTACTATTTCTATATCCTTAAGTACATACATAACAAGTATCTTAAATTTATCTATCATTCCATCAGATAAGTAGGTAGCCATTTTATTTCATATGATGCTATTTTCAAAATATTTCCTTCAATCATATACATAACAAAATATGGTCATCTTAGATCACTATATACTAGATTATTCTTAAATAATTATGCTACTCTGTTATTATTAGCATGGTAGTTTGGATACTTTTTCCCTTAAACAACGTCTCTACACTGGTTACTTCCCTATCACAGCCTTCTTGCCTCACCGGTTTCACCTGTAGGATGGCATAGTCCTAGGGATTTTTCTCCTTTTCCTCTTGGCTAATAAAGTTTATAACATATTATTCTTCGAATAATTCTACTATATAGTAAGTAACATGAACTTGTTTTATCATATCATGATTGTCAGGAATTTATGAATTTAGCTATTCATAATCATAAATAAATATACCCGTTTTGGTAGGTTTGATAATTCTGGGCTTTGTTCATCCATAGCTTTTCCTTTGAAATATCTTTGTTTTTATTTAATATTCAAAAGTTGTTTGTGTACAAGACAAGGCTTGCTTCAACTTATGAAGTCTTGCCTTTAACTTACCGAAGGCTTACATATTTATAGACTAAAAAGAAACGCGTAAACTACTTTATACTATTCCTACTTTACACGTATTCTATACACTATTTCTAGTCTTTACATTTGTCCTAAATTCTTACAACTTTTCAAAAAGTAAGAAAGACTTTAAAGCCTAAAAAGACAAAGACTTATTAAAAGCCTTGCCAAAAAGTCAAAAAATCTAAAAGCTAATAATTCCTATACAATTATTTACGTAATGAAAGTTATCTAATTTGTTCACATGCCGCTTTCATAATTTAATATCTTGTCTTTTATCTCTTCCATTATTGCTCCGTTGTTTATCTTTTTTGTCGTGTCTCTCCTGCTGTTCTAATTTTTTCCGTTTGCTTCTATTGTAGTGTTACTTCTGGAATAATATTATGTCGTCCGCTACAATAGATGCATTGATGATCATCATATCTCTGTCCAATTAATTTGCAGAATTGTTCCATAAGTCCGTCAGAAATAACTCTTTTCTTGATAGATCTTGTGAGAGGGTTATCTTCTGGTTTTAATAATATCATTCTCTATCTACAAATTTCTTCCATATCATTTTCTCTTATGTCTTTACATGTGCAATAAACCAATAAATGATCTCTAGAATAATAATTCCAAACTGGATTACGGTTCAAATAGTTATGTGCTAGCTCTTGTATAATTGTGCTCAAGCCAATAACTCGTTTGTTCTTGAAAAATTCTGGTATCTCGGTTTTCTGTATTTCGTCTTGTTCAGATATTTCTTCTGGTATAATGTAGTCTCTTGTCATACCAATTTTTACTACTGTAACCACTGGTTTAATTTCATCAAATAGTATCTCAGCGGGGGCCGAATAAAATCTTACGTAAAATAGTTGTCCTTTTGTAATTTTCATATATGTCATAACTCCTTTATGTACTTCAGGAATCATGGTTAATTCTTTCCCATCTGTTGTATATACTGATGATAATAATCCATAAGAATAACATGTAGCGATTAAATTTGGGCTGGTTCCTGGGAACGTAATAAGTTTATTATAATTTTGTAACTTTTGGGTTATATAGCCTTGGTGTTTTTTGGATAGCTCAATATCTTGGACGGGTTTGGTATTTAGTAAGGTTTGGATTGTATATAAATTTTCAATATAAACACGAGTTAAATGGTTGTAAGATTATCTTTTCTGGTTAATTGCTTCTAAATAAGGGTATAACTGCCGGGGTACAAATAATTCATTCTTTTGGATATTTGGTGGTGCATAAGGTTTTTCAAATATCTTATCTAGGTTGTAATTCTTTTTCTTTGGTAATTCGGATTTTGGTAAATTTTTTGTAGTGGGTAATTCCTTAGCTGTACCTGATGTTCCTGCACATGTAACAACCGTTTCGATTTTAAGGTGTGTCCAAATGTCACCTTCTAGGTCTAGTTTTTTAAAGTGCTCTTCCTGCACTATATCTGTGCCTATGGTTTTTTCCTGTTTTTTAGAGTGCTCAGATTGCACTTTTAATTCTGTGACTTCAGTAGTCAGTAGAGTAACTTGTTCTTTTTATAATTTCACTTGTTCAAATAATTGAACTAGTAAATAATTCTAAGTAACTTCAATAGTAACTTCTTCTGTTGTTAAATCAGTCTGACTAGCCTTGTCGTGACAAGTAATCTGCAATGACATTTTTGTTAGTACTAGTTACTCCAATTATAAATGTAAAATTTAATATGTTCAAGACTAGTCTCCCTATTTCCTTTGTTGTAACTGAATTTTGTATTTTCTTTGTTAATCACCAACGTACCTGCATATTATCTGTTCGTACAATAAACTAATGCTAATAAACATTTATATAATGAGCATAATTCTTTTCTATTTATTTCCCATTTTATCAGTGTTTCATTAAATGTGCCTGAGTAGTATCTACAATGATGTTCTAATTTTTCTTCTTCATATCTATATGTAAATACTCCTCCATAACTATATTCGCTTGCGTCTGCTTCTACTATATATGTCAATTTTTATTTTCTGGACTTGGCTTTTATCTTCTTCGTTGTAATTATATTCTACATCCTTTTATAATTTTTTCTGTAATGACTTTAGGTTTTCTGCTAATTTTGGTATATTTTTGTAATACCCCGGGAAATTTTTTGTTGAAATTTTGTGCATAAACGTATTGGGTTCTATCTTCTAGAATGAATCATAAATTTTTCGTGCGGAATGTATTAAATTATGACCCACCATTATGTAGAGTATAGAATAATCTTTCCAACGATATGTGGATCATCCAAAACGGACACCCGAGCGACGAGTTATGAACATTCCGATCGAACCATGAATAGTAGTGAACAATAAAACATGCAGGAAAAAAAAGTACTGAGGCCTGGCGTATTTTTTCTCCAACTTTAAATGATCATAACTCTTTGTACTTAATGATCTGGGTGATCTACTATATTTAAACGAAAAGCTCTGCGAATCCTCTTTCCGAGGAAATTGGTTTCATCCAATTTGTCTATCGGAGCAAAAAGTTATGGTCGATCTACTTCAGCCTAACAAAAGTGAATTTTTGGGTCAACTTCAAACGATCATAACTCCTCGTACACAATGATCTGGGTGAGATACTATATATCAACGGAAAGATATGAGAGTCCTCTTTTTAATGAAATTAGTTTTATCCAATTTGGATATCGGAGTAAAACGTTATGGTTGATCTACTTCGAACTATCAAAACAGTCCACCAAAGGATAGATTCGAGAATTATTTGATTTTTAGGGGCGTTTTGGTCAATTTCCCTCACCCAAAATCCGTCCAAACCCTATATTAAATCCTATTAGAAGCATTATGTATTATATTTCATCAAATTCCCTCAAAAATAAAACCCTAAGCTCCTACATCCAACTTCAAGAACCTCCAAAGTTCACCATTAATTCTGCAAATTTATTCAAGATTCTAAGTTCCTAGTTCAAGAACTCCAAGAACCATCATTCAAAGGCACGATTAACATCTCTAAAACGAGTATCGATCTAAAGTTCATCATTCAAGGTATGTGGGGCTTTTCAACAAGAACAATCTTTCGTTCTTGTGCCCAAAAGTAATTTTCTTTACGAAGATATGATCTTTATATATTTATTATGATTTTGGAGCATGAACTTATATTTTATCTTGGTTATCTTGAGATTATGATGTTTATGACTTTGAAAAGTCGAATTTATATGAAATTATGACTTAAAGCATGATGCTTGAAAGAAATTTACTATGATTTTGATATTTGGGTCTTGAACCCCATTTGAAATTGTGTCTTTGAGAAAATGTGTGCTATATGCACGTTGATGTTGAATATTTGAGATGTTTTGAATGATTTGACCTTTTGGTCGTGAATGAGTTATTTTGAAGTCGACTGTGAAAGAAATTCACGTTTTTATTGATTATGATAAAGGGGTAGCAAATTGGCTCCCGATGAAAATTGTTGAAGTGTTTATTGTGGATTTTCTTTAATGTGAGCCTGAGGCTGATTTAAATTTTTGAGCTAAGTTCGAGAGTAATCTTTAGCACCGAGTGGGAGGTATAAAGTGACCTTACTTCCCTAGAACTACATGCCCCCGTAGGATGTGAGCCTGAGCCTGATTTATATAGTGATCACTAGAGTTTTTGAATTGATACTGGAAGTTCTACTCCGATGGCAAGGATAGGACGGCTCTCCCCAACGTGGGTTGTACGTTGGAATCCATGTGGCTCACATGGTTTATGTCGGTTATAGGATCTCCCAATGTGTGTGTGTGTACTCTTCTATCTGAGATGAAAACATATTTGCTTAAAAGGCTGAGTTTGAGAAAGTCATTCTTCTTAAAAGATTTAAGGAATATATTCTAATGAGAATTGACATGAGATTTGATTGTTTTGATGATTTGAAATTGAGATGAAAGTGAATTGAGAACGTATTGTAATGACTCACTTGTTTTACTTTACATGTATTATTCATCCATGATTTTGATGATTTAATTCGAGCTAAGTGAGTCATCTATATCAGCATGCATAATTTTATAAACTGTGATGATATTAAGATATTATTTTATATATGCATTGCACCCCCATATGCTCGGTATTTTTCCACGGTGCTGACCCACATATTTGTATGTGGGCTATATTTTCTCGGAATGTAGGTACAAGGTATAGTTTCACCTTCGGATCCAGTCAGTTTGTGGTATCCAGTCAGCAGGTGATGAGTTATTTTGATTCAAGGGCTTGGGATAGTTATGCAGAGTTTATAGTATTGAATTTTCTTTATTCAGTCGTATTGAGTTGGGGTAGTCGGGAGTCATGACCCGTCTACCTACAGTTAGTACTAGTAGAGGCTTCATAGACAGTTAGTAGAAGTTGATGTATTTTGTTTCAATTTTGGTTGTAAAGGCAGAATTGTAATCCTATAAAATTCCATTTTTGTATCGATCAGATTCAGAAAAGAGTTAATTTATGCTGATTTGTATGAATTTGTATTTTTATTCAGTTGCTTATGAGTTATGCCAGTAGAAGGGTTAGCTTGGGGTCACTTGTGACCCTAAGCACCGTGTGACGTCTCGGGACCCGATTTCGGGGAGTTAAAATATTACTAGCTATCTATTAGTTATCCACACAAATTACCCAAGTTATCCTCACCCCCTACAATTGGTATCAGAACCATGTTATTTAAAAAAACGTACAAGTAGATATGTGTTAATTATGAGAAAAATTACAAAAGTTAATTTAGTCGTATTTATTAATTATGAGTTAATATTATTTACGTTGTTATTTATTTGTTAAAAATGAGAAGACTATTTAAAAATATAGAAGCTTTTAGAAAAATTAAAGAAACTTTAACTAGTTACTACCCAGAATATACGAAGTTAAGCAAAAAAAAAAGAAAATCCCCACAGATTAGCTTACATAATTACCTTAATATCTAGCAATGGGGCAAAATTAATAATCCTTTTAAAATCTAGAAGAATGAGATACATACCACCTCATTATGATAAAATCAGATTTCGGTATCCACCAAAATATTATAAATATTTTACAGATGAATAACAAAACAAAATTCAAAAAATATAAAGAACTAAAACAAATAATATCTGAAAAATGGAGAGAATTAAAAATAAGAAAAGAAAGACTACAATATAACATGATTGGGCACCCTGTGCCTTAGGACCACTGCAGTCCTGAAATAGGGATCATCAGACGACTTAGGATAAAGAGAACTATCCGATAAATACGAATTCCCTTAATTCTTCGTCTTGGTCCACCAGCTACCATCTCTCTCACTATTTTGCAGACCCCCACTCTACTCTGAATACCTGAACTTATTATTTTTCCTCTCTCCAATCTTTGCGTATTTCTTGTTTTCATCCTCAACCTACTGTATATAAACCATAAGTCTGGAGATGTCCATTTCATTATTCAGCATTGCAACTTTTCACTCCAATACCAACTTGTGGGATAACCCAGAAGCAAACTTCTGCATCTCGAATATCTGACTAGACACCAACTCAGGAGCATATCGGGCCAAATGCTGAAATTTTAGAGCATACAACTTCACACTCATCTTTCCCTACTTCAGATTAACAAACTCGTCAGCCTTTTCTTCCCTCAACTCCTGGGGAAAGAAAGGATCAAGGAAAGCCCCTAAAAGCTCATCCTATAATGCCGCCTTAGCCTCATCACCTCTTAACTGCTCCCACTCCTCATACCACTAATAGGATATATCTTTCAACTGATATAAAACTAACTCCACACCCTCAGAGTCAGTAGCATGCATAACCTAAAATATCTTTTTTATCTCATCCACAAAACCTTGAGGATACTCCTCCACCTTAGAGCCTGTAAAGGTTGGGGGATTCAACCTCATGAATTTTCCAACTCTAGTGACCTCAGAAGAAGGAGCAACAAAACCCACACAATCATACTGGTGAGATAATGATGCCACCAACTGAGTAAGCAGATGAATAGGCCGACAAAACTCTTTATTATACACATTACCCGGAGGTGTTGGGGCATATGCATCATCAGTCCAAGGAGCCCAAAGAGGACTATTAGGAATTGGTGGAACTCTATATGGGGTAGTATAATCTGGAGTAGGGACCCTATACTGGCTCTGCACTCTATATACAGGGAGAGTCCCCTTCACATTGTCCTTGGGCAGGTAGAGTTCCAAGCAGAGCTTCTATGACCATCAGATCTTCGAGAAGGCATAATCTGAAATGTGAGAAAGCCAAGAATTAGAGAAGTTTCATAACACAAGACTCTATAGCCCGAAAATAGAACACAAGAAAGGAAAACATTCCTAAATGCCTTGTAGCCTCCTCCTTATAAGTGTGGCACGCTACACACCCATAAAAAAAGACTCTACTTGACATGACTTTGTAGACACCCAACGACTCTAAATCGTGCTCTGATACCAAGATGGTAACGACCTAAATTAGGGCTTATCGGTAACGGTATCTCAAGTTCGCCATGGACCAAAGACCACCCCTATCTCCTAACCTCATGAGCACAAAGTAATAATAATAATAGTAATAATATTAATAATATGGAAGCATATTAAACAACAATAAATGATAGATAAATGAACCAAGGTAGGGGTTCTAAGAATTCAACAATACCTAATCCATAGTCGTCCACAAAAGACTCTAACAAAACTGAACATCATCTAGGATGTGACATGCCCCCAACTATGTCCAAACAGGCCCCCAATAGATATAGTCTATAACATAAGGGAAACAAACTATGAAATAATGAGCCTTCCAAAAAATAAAAGCTCACCACTTCAAAGCAACTCGACATGCATGCTAATCCTCCTAAAGTTGCACATGGGTAAAAGAAGTATCTTCATACCCTACATTATGAAACAATGTCACATCCTAGGACAGTTAGCGGGTGAGCGCTAGCATGTAATTCAGGGATAAGGGGTAAAATAATGTCATGATCCAATCAGTCCAAAATCATTCAAAACCATATGCACACATTTATATTCATACATACATACATACATATATATATGTATATATGTATATATATATACATATCTATATATATACATATATATATACATATAGATTTATATACACACATATATATATACATAGGGAACAAGGTTTAGCATGAGAGTTAATTAACCTGGATTGTGTAGCTTAAACCATCATAAAAGTCACCCATGAGCTATATGGGTCCGGCTCTCCCCACCAAAAGGTCCCTAGTGCGTGTTAGCCGCACAAACCGAAGGTATTAAAAAAGACCAGAGAATTCCCTCAACCACGTTAATCTAGTATACTAATGTATATAAAGTGTGACATATGCACAAAGTCATTAAGACCAACCCCTACGTCGACAAACATGAGTTTCCTGTATTGATTAATCAGGACCTCCACCTTCACGGCAAAATACACAACTCTAATTAAGCCCAATTAAAATATTTATGCATTCTCATTCATTAAACCAAGAATCATCCATTAAGGCACTTACCATTGGTATTGTCATACCAATTACGCTTGCAAGCTAATATCATTATGCCATTCCAGTTATCCATCAACCTGGGGGAATGCCACGAGCTCCTTAATTTATTAAATCAATTTGGGGGAATGCCACGACCCCCATAATTTATCAAATTAATTTAGGGGAATGCCACGACCCCTGTAGTTTAAATTTTAAAAGCAAAATATGGCCACCAAGGCCTTTCCAAAACCATTTGTATTCCATTTTTCCATTAATGCGATGCAATAGTTCCAAAAGTGGTTTCAATATACATATATCAATATTTCAAAATTAATTCACAAAAAGGGGTTGAGGTTAATATCAATTCCAAACTAAAATCATCAATTTGGGGGAATACCATGACCCCCATTCCAATCCACCATGCCCACGCACCTAATTAGTTCAAAACCATCAATTTAAAATATGAATAGTCCATAAAAATCATGGAAAAATAATTCAACCAAATAACATCCAAAAGCCCTCAAACCAATTACAAAACCAACAATTAAATTCACGTGGGTAACAATTAAACACATGATTTTAATAAAGTTAGTTATAGGGAAGAAATACATGCTTTAAATACACAAGAATTTAAAAGCACTTTTTTGGAGCCTGGATGATGATTGCACAACGAAATCCTGAAGCTCACTTGGGTTTTGAGTTTTGAGAGAGAATAAAGGATTTTGATCTTTTAAAACTAATGGAAAGGGGTCACTTTTAAGTTTAAATGCCGTACAAGAGTGAAAAGACCCGAATGCCCCTCACCCTTAATAAATAAATAAATAAATACAAAACTGCACAGAAATTTGTCCTTGGCATGGCATGCCAATATTACAGAAACTATCCTCCGTGCTACGCTAATATCGCGGAGGGAAGCCTCCATGACACGAAGATATCGTATAAGCTTACTACCTCAGAATTTCAAAATAAACTCGAACCCCTTTTAAATATTTTGAAACTCTTTTATGACACCCTATTAACATACCTAAATACAATTTAATTCAAAATTGATATTTTGGACACTACAAAGTCAAAAATAAAATCATAAAAGTTTAAAGGTCTTACGGTTAAGGACTAAGGATGCAGCCTTGGTGAAGGTCCTTTGGAGGAATCAAAAGGTAGAAGAGGCTACATGGGAAGCTGAAGAAGATATGAAGGCAAATATCCATTCTTGTTTCATGTGTTGGATGAAAGTGCTTAAGGTATGAGTTTATTTTCCTCTTGTCACTTTTTGAGTTTTTCATTTGATTTTGGTGTATCCTTGCTATTTTTATGCTAAAAATGTCCTAACTCATCATTCGGGGATGAATGATCCTAAGGGGGGGATATTGATAAACCCTTTAAAATTTTATCAATTTTATTTTGACCCTCCCACGTACGTAACATTAATTTTTGACTTAAATTATATGTAGGGATGTCAAAAGTGTGTTTTTGGAAAGTTTCGAATTTTTTAAAAGAGGTTCGGGCTTATTTTGGGACCTTGAGGCAGTGAGGGTCCATGATAAAGCCATGTCACAGAGATTAACCTCCGCGATATTGGCATGGCATAAAGGCTAACCTTCGCAACATTGGCGTGTCATGCCGCTGTTTAATTTCAGCTAGTTTTTGTTTTTTCAACTTGGGGCGAGGGTTTTTTGGTCTTTTTACCCCTTGTATGACCTTATAACATAAAATAACCCCATTCCCTTCAGTTTTGAAAGATCAAATCATTCTCACTCTCTTAAACTCAATCCCCAAGAAGATTCAAGGGTTTTTACAGAGAATTTGTCATCCGGGCTCTAAACTTTGAATTGTTCTTAATTCCTTGTATATTTTAGGCATGTTTCTCTTCTCTAAACTTGAATTTTACATTGTGGCATTAATTAAATAAACTTTCATATGATTTAAATTGTGGGTTTTGAAATTGGGTTGTGGGGTTTTATTTTGATTTATTGTACTGATTTATTTCTTGATCCTTATGGATCCACCTTCTTGTATAAATACTTTATTCATTATTAATAAAATCATCTCTTATCTATTACGTAAAATAATATACTTAGTAAGAATGTTGGGAAATGATGCTACATATACGAGGTTTCCAATTGGCTGAAAGACTAAGTGTGAAACCTCATATTAAATATATAAGTCCAATAAACTCATTTGTCGAAAGACAATATTTTTGTTTAAAACTATATAGGTTTATGATAAAAATGGTATTGTTGCACGTTTATAACTGGTGAGAGATATTGCACATAGGCCTGACAACCAAATCTAGTCAATAAATAAAGACTTGTGTGAATGATTTCAAGTTTCAAACAAAAGAAATTTTTTTATTATAAGAAAATAAATAATAGCAGAGTGTTCATTAACCAAAATGTTGATTATTATGGTGTGATACAAGAGATCCTAGAAGTTAGGTATCCTAGACGGATGAGAAAAAAAATAGTATTATTTTCTCAGGAATTTTGGTGTTGATTACATCTTTTTTCTCAGGCATCTAGGACATTTATCGCATAGAGATACCATGGTAAATCAACAACATAATGTAATTGAAGTTAAGCACACCAGATGATATAATCACTATGATCCTTTTATCATTGCACAAAATACTAAGCAGATGATTTTGCTCCATATCCTCTGCGTAGAGATAAGGTTGGTTGTTGGGTGGTTATAAAGACTATTCATATGGGAAGGACTAAGATCGATCATGTTTAGGATGTGTTCATGGCTCAACCGCAAGGGTTTTCTTGTGTGCAATTACCTCATTATGTTTGTAAACTCCACATATTATTGTACGATCTCAAACAAACTCTGAGGGCCTAGTATACCAAGCTTCAATTTTTGGCGTCCCTCAGATTTTTTTCCTTCCAATATAGATGTTGCGTTGTTTATCTACAACTCAGGTGGTACCATTACTTATCTTCATGCATATGCTGATGACATTATTCTTATAGGGAACTCAAATAAGTTTATCACTTCCATAATAGACTAACTGGATCATGCCTTCTCTCTTTGAGATATGTAGGGGTAGAGCTACAGTAGAATAAGGGGGTTTGGACCAACCCGATAGCTTTTGCGTAGAACTTGTATTAGTATTAGAAATTCTAATCTCTCTCTCTCTCTCTCTCTCTCTCTCTATATATATATATATATATATATAGAGAGAGAGAGAGAGAGAGAGAGAAAGAGAGAGACAGACAAACAGACAGATAGATAGATAGATATTTGAGTCTGAACTCACATTAAAAGTAAAGTAGATGGCTCAATGGCACAGTAAAACTGTGAAAGGTTACTTCTCTTTGCATGTGGTGTGGGTTTGATACCCCATCCTCAACATTTTTTTGGTTTCTTTTTTGCTATTGTTAAATGTGCATATCTCAAATAGACTTTTTGCTTCTTAGAAAAATGGATAGAGCGCTATGTAAAGACTGTAAAGTCATACCTAGCGAGAATCTCTTGACTCGGCATAGATTGTTGGTGTTGAACTTGGTTATCAATAAGGGAAATAAGAAGAGAAGTGGGGAGGCTCAACCTAGGATTAAGTGGGGTAGCTTGACTTTGGCTAGTGCTTTAGAGATGGATGAGAAGTTGAAGAGGAGAGGGGCCTTGGGAGAGTAGATGGGGTGTGGATAGTATGTGGGAGATGACTGCCAGTTGTATTAGAGAAACCGCTTGAGAGGTGTTGGGTGTCTTGAGAGGTCGATCTGGAAAACATCGAGGAGATTGGTGGTAGAACGAAGAGGTTAAGAGAAAGGTAGAGTCTAAGAAGGTGTCTTACGCTAAGTTGGTTGGGAGCAAGGATGATGAGAAAAGGCAGACGAATAAGAAGGAGTATATGGTAGTTAGAAAAGAGGCTAAGTTAGCGGTTACGGTGGCTAAGTCAACAGATTTTGAGAGCTTGTATGCGACTTTAGAGGAGAAAGATGGAGATAAGAAGTTGTATAGGATGGCCAAGGCCAGGTAGCGGAGGGATCATGACCTTGACCAAGTGAAGTGAAGCAAAAGAGAGAATGATATAGTGTTGGTTGAGGATGCTCTCATTAGGGAGAGGTGGCATTTTGTAACGCCCCGAAATCGGGTCCCGAGACGTCACACGGTGCTTAGGGTCACAAGTGACCCCAAGTTCACCCTTCTACTGGCATAACTCATAAGCAACTGAATAAAAATACAAATCCATACAAATTAGCAGAAATTAACTCTTTCCTGAATCTGATCGATACAAAAATGGAATTTTACAGGATTACAATTCTTCCTTTACAACCAAAATTGAAACAAAATACATCAACTTCTACTGACTGTCTATGAAGCCTCTACTAGTACTGACTGTAGGTAGCTGGGTCATGACTCCCGACTACCCCAACTCAATACGACTGAATAAAGAAAATACAACACTATAAACTCTGTATAACTAACCCAAGCCCTTGAATCAAAAGGACTTATCACCTGCTGACTGGATACCACGGACTGACTGGATCCGAAGGTGCAACTATACCTTGTACCTATATTCCGAGAAAATGTAGCCCACATATGAATATGTGGGTCAGTACCATGGAAAAATACCAAGCATATGGGGGTGCAATGCATATATAAAATAATATCTTAGTATCATCGCAGTTTATAAAATTATGCATGCTAATATAGATGACTCACTTAGCTCGAATTAAATCATCAAAATCATGGATGAATAATACATGTAAAGTAAAACAAGCGAGCCATTACAATACGTTCTCAATTCACTTTCATCTCAATTTCAAATCATCAAAACAATCAAATCTCATGTCAATTCCCATTAAAATATATTCCTTAAATCTTTTAAGAATAATGAATTTCTCAAACTCAGCCTTTTAAGCAAATATGTTTTCATCTCAGATAGAAGAAGAGTACACACACACACATTGGGAGATCCTATAACCGACATAAACCATGTGAGCCACATGGAGTCCAACGTACAACCCACGTTGGGGAGAGCCGTCCTATCCTTGCCATCGGAGTAGGACTTCCAGTATCAATTCAAAAACACTAGTGATCACTATATAAATCAGCCTCAGGCTCACATCCTATGGGGGCACGTAGTTCTAGGGAAGTAAGGTCACTTTATACCTCCCACTCGGTGCTAAAGATTACTCCCGGACTTAGCTCAGAAATTTAAATCAGCCTCGGGCTCACATTAAAGAAAATCCACAATAAACACTTCAACAATTTTTATCGGGAGCCAATTTGCTACCCCTTTATCATAATCAATAAAAACGTGAATTTCTTTCACAGTCGAGTTCAAAATAACTCATTCACGACCCAAAGGTCAAATCATTCAAAACATCTCAAATATTCAACATCAACGTGCATATAGCACACATTTTCTCAAAGACACAATTTCAAATGGGGTTCAAGACCCAAATATCAAAATCATAGTAAATTTCTTTCAAGCATCATGCTTTAAGTCATAATTTCATATAAATTCGACTTTTCAAAGTCATAAACTTCATAATCTCAAGATAACCAAGATAGAATATAAGTTCATGCTCCAAAATCATAATAAACATATAAAGATCATATCTTCGTAAAGAAAATTACTTTTGAGCACAAGAACGAAAGATTATTCTTGTTGAAAAACCCCACATACCTTGAATGATGAACTTTAGATCGATACTCGTTTTGGAGATGTTAATCGTGCCTTTGAATGATGGTTCTTGGAGTTCTTGAACTAGGAACTTGGAATCTTGAATAAATTTGCAGAATTAATGGTGAACTTTGGAGGTTCTTGAAGTTGGATGTAGGAGCTTAGGGTTTTCTTTTTGAGGGAATTTGATGAAATATAACATATAATGCTTCTAATAGGCTTTAATATAGGGTTTGGATGGATTTTGGGTGAGGGGGATTGACCAAAACGCCCCTAAAAATCAAATAATTCTCGAAACTATCCTTTGGTGGACTGTTTTGATAGTCTGAAGTAGATCAACCTTAACGTTTTACTCCGATATCCAAATTTGATGAAACCAATTTCATTAGAAAGAGGACTCTCATATATTTTCGCTGATATATAGTATCTCACTCATAGCATTGTGTACGAGGAGTTATGATCGTTTGAATTTGACCCAAAAATTGACTTTTGCTAGGCTGAAGTAGATTGACCATAACTCTTTGCTCCGATAGACAAATTGGATGAAACTAATTTCATCGGAAAGAGGACTCGTAGAGATTTTCGTTGATATATAGTAGATCACCCAGATCATTATGTACAAGGAGTGATGATCGTTTAAAGTTGGAGAAAAAATACGCTAGGCCTCAGTACTTTTTTTCCTGCATGTTTTACTGTTCACTACTATTCACGGTTTGATCGGAATGTTCATAACTCGCCGCTCGGGTGTCCATTTTGGAGTGGTTGACAAGGATGTTTAACATTGTTTTTAGGGCAGCTAAGATGCCTGAAGTGTGGAGGTGAAGAACGATGATTCCAGTGTATAAGAACAAGGGAGACATTCAGAGTTGCAACAACTATAAAGGTATTAAGTTGTTAAGTCATACTATGAAGGTATGAGAAAGGCTGGTAGAGTTGAGGATGAGAAGGATCGTGACGATCTCTGAGAATCAGTTCAGTTTCATTCCAGGTTGCTCGACCACTGAGGCCATTCATATTGTGAGGAGATTAGTGGAGCAGTTTCGGGAGATGAAGAAGGACTTACACATGGTGTTTATTGATCTGGAGAAAGTGTATGACAGAGTTCCCAGGGAGATTCTGTGGAGGTTCTTGGAGGCAAAAGGGGTTCCCATGGTGTACACTAAGTTGATTTAGGATATGTATGATGGTGCGAAGACTCGTGTGAAGGTGAAGATTCAAAGCACTTTCCAGTTTTGATAGGGTTGCACCAGAGATCCACTCTTAGACCATTTTTATTTGCCTTTGTGATAGATGTTTTGACGCGACATATTCAAGGAGAGGTGCCTTGGTGTATGTTATTTGCAGATGATGTGGTTCTAATTGAAGATACTCAGGGTGGAGTTGCTGATAAGTTGGAGATTTGGAGACAGACTCTTAAATTTAAAGGTTTTCGGTTAAGTAGAACCAAAATGGAGTACTTTGAGTGTAAGTTCAGTGATATATCGCAAGAGGATGGAGAGGTTGTGAAGATGGACTCTCAGGCCATTCAGAAGAGTGAGAGTTTCAAGTATCTGGGGTCAATAATTCCGGGTAATGGTGAGATTGACGAGGATATCACGCATCGTATTGGGGAAGGGTGGTTGAAGTGGAGGCTCGCTTCGGGAGTCCTCTATGATAAGAAGGTACCCCCGAAGATTAAAGGTAAGTTCTACAGAGTGGTAGTACGGTCGGCTATGTTGTATGGAGCGGAGTGTTGGCCAGTTAAGAACTCCCACATCCAAAAATTGAAGGTGGCAGAAATGCAGATGTTGCGATGGATGTGTGGACATACTAGGAAAGATAGGGAGAGGAATAAGATTATTCGGGATAAGGTAGGAGTTTCCTCGGTGGAGGATAAAATGCGAGAATGAAGGCTACGTTGGTTCGGGCACGTGATGAGGAGGGGCCTTGATGCTCCAGTGCGGAGGTGTGAGACTCTGGCTATGGATGGTTTTAGGCGGGGTAGAGGTAGACCGAAGAAATAGTGGAGGGAGGTTATTAGGAATGATATGGAGTTATTACAGCTTACAGAGGATATAATCCTTGATAAAAGGGTGTGGAGGACGCGGATTAGGGTAGAGGGTTAGTGGGTAGGAACGCGTCGGTAGTAGTAGGGGAGAGCTCCTTTGGGGCTGGAGTTTTTGGTTTATAGTGTTGTGGCTGTTGTTTTATCTTGGGACTAGTGGTGTTGGTTTATTTTGCATCCCGTACTAGTCTATTATGCACATATCTTTTGTGTTTATTATACTGTTAGTTTGTTTTGCGTACCATACTAGTTTATATGTGCTTACTTTTTATGTTTGTTATACAGTTATTGGTCCTAAGTCGGGGGTCTATCGAAAACAACCTCTCTACTTTCCTGAGGTAGTTGTATGGTCTGCATACACTCTACCCTCGCCAGACCCCACTAGGTGGGAATAGACTGGGTATGTTGTTGTTGTATTATTTTCCATCTTGTGCACCTTTGCTTATATATGCTGATTCTTTAAACCAAAGATATTTTTTAGGAGAAAATAAAGAAGCAAAACATAAATGTGACAACTGAAAAAAAAGAGTAAAAAACACATATTTCTCTCAAGCAAAAGACTACGTTCTTTCACAAACACTCCAAATCATCTCTCAAAATCAACTTTTCAAAAATATATGTTATTTATATCAATTTTTTATCTTTTTAAATTAATTTAAGAACTCCCAAACTTCAAATGCTAGCTCCGCTTTTGGAGATATGGGCGATCTCATCTTCTTCATTGACATTCAAGTGCAGTTCTCCTCCTTGGGATTGGAGCTATCTCAAGCTCAAAATGTACACAATTATTTGGACGAAGTAGGAATGAGCACTTCCAAGACTCTTCTTGTGCCGATGCAGAGTAATATCAAGCTATACCAAAGAGATAGTTTGGTATTCCATGATCCTTCACCATATCAGAATGTTGTTGGTGCTCTTTAATATCTCACTTTGATGAGGCTGAACAATGCATTTTTAGTAAACAAAGTGAGCCAGTTCATGCACTGTCCAACAGGTAATTATTGATCTGATGTAAAACAACTATAGTTCAACCTTCAACACATCAAGACATGGTCATTCATCGTCTTTATTTCTTTATCTCTCTGTTTCACCGATGCCAACTAGGCTGGGAATAGAACGCAAGGCCATGGGTGGATTTGCTATTTTCCTTGGGCAGCCCAATCGCATCTCTTGGGCCTTCAAGAAGCAATAGTTCTTTCGTAAAGGTAGTCAGAATATTAGGTTGCTTATTGGTCGGATCGGTTGGATAATTATGGTTAACGATTCGGCTTATTGGCTATCAACTGATTCGGCTTATTGATGATCAACTTTTAAATATACTAATTCACTAGCCGCTCGATAAGCTAACGGTTGGTTCAACATTAGATTAGCAATTGACGGACGGTTATCGGATGATGTAACGGATAAATCTAAGAGACAATGAAATATTGAGCGCTTATTGGTAGTTCCTCTGTTTCTTCATCGACTAAGTTCTCTGTACTATGATTGATCTATTTATCAATCTTTTAGGCTTCTTGAGTTTTGTTCGTATAGTTATTTAATTGGTTAAAACATAAACTCAAATGAAAATTTTCTTCTAAACCTAAAATGTATGTAGAAATATTTTTAATTACTGGTCGTTTTACTATTATTTGAATTTGAATTTTTATATTTTATATCAAACTTTGTGAAGGATACACTGAGATTTTTTTTTTTTTTTTTTGCGGTCTTTTGTATTGTCAAGAATAATTTATGTTTTGGTTTAAAAATTAATTTAAGGTTTTGTTTACTTTTAGGATGTCTGACTGCATTTTATAGTTAAATGTCACAAGAAGTGACTTGTTATTTTCTAAACCAAGAAGTGAATAGAACAATAAATGAAGTATTATATATATTGGATTTATAAAAGATACTTAGATATATTTAGGAGTAAAAATATAAGGGGAATGGACAAGAGTAGACACTCGGCTAAAAGAATTGCCGCCGAGTGGCCATTGATTTTGAATTTCCAAAATATAGCCATTTAGGCCATTTTTTGCTACTGCCTTCATATTTTTTTTCCTTGTCTTTTAGCTATTTTTTTAAAAATTATTGCTGCACTTTTTTAAAAAATTCATTGCTTGCCCTCTTTTTCTAAGAAAAAACTTTTTGTCCCTTTTTCCACTGTTTTATTTTTTTCGCAGCTCCATTTTTTTTTTAAAAAAGTTATTCTTCTAATTGGTGTAGTTTTTCTAACAATAAAATACAATTTTATAATATTGTAATTGTTGCTCTTCTCTTTTATCAATCATATACAATATTTGATATCAAATACATGAATCTTTGATACCAAATACAAATACATATTTTATACAATAATTGCATAAAAGTGTATCTATGTGGTATAAATGTGTATCAATATGATATAAATGTGTATCAATGTGGTATCAAAGTGTATCAATTTAGCATAGAGACTCATATGTCCAATTGGGCTAAATGGCTTAAAAACGAAAATAAATTGGGCCGACTGGCTCCGAATTCTTATCGATTACTATCTCAAAATATTTTCTATGCTTGCACGGTTAGGACTTGTAATCTCAATTACTATTACTGTACGGTGATCACGTCTATATATGTTTCACATATGAATACACTGGAACTAGTAACGTCAGAACTGACTATTAACATATAGAGAACATGAAAGATGATCTGGCCAATGGAGCACTTCTTTGTTTAAGATTTAGATGGAACGTTAAGTAAGATAAATACTTCAATGGGATATCCAAGATTATGTTTGGGAATAGATATATACTGCGTTTGATTATCGGTATAAATTTATCCGTCAATCAAACACAGTATAAATCTAATCCCAAACTTAATCCGAGATATCCCACCTTATCCCGTCAAACTTGAGATTATTTTAGCTCACCCCCATATGTGATAAATTAGTCCAACTATTATAATCTCATGACTATAATCTCAAAATAATCTAATCCTCATACCATAAACCCCTAACAAATAATTATAAGCGAAACTAGATTTCTATAGAATTGGTAGAAGAAAAACGTCTAGAAAATAATAGCTGCAAAGTAATTGCTGATAAAAGAACTGTTGCACGAAATAAAGAACCAAAAGTAAAAGCTGTCCAAAATACAGTAAGACAAAAGTCTGGTTACAAAGAAAAATTGAGTTCAATAATCATGTGACAAAGCTGGTATTCATTGCTACTCGTGCATGGAAAATTCATCCGCTGAGTGTAGTTCAAAGTTTTAGGCTGTAGAAACAAGATTAAACACATCACTCAATTGATTCACCCAGCCATAAGCATACATGACAGAAACTGAAGAGAATCAGCAAAAGAGTATTAACTGAACAATCATATTGTGTTGGTTCAATGAACAATTTTTACTTGTGAATTGCAATAGCGAAAGAGTGCAATGTTGCGCACCATGGCATAGTGGTCAATGACGTGGGTTGAGCATCATGAGCTCTCAGGTTCAATAACCAACAAAAACAAAACACTAGGAGATTTCAACACATCTGTTCTTAGCCTTGGTGAACAAAGTTACCTGCTTACTGTTGCTGGCGAGAGAGGTGGCAGGAGCAATGTTGTAGTTTAGATAAACTCTCTCAAGGATTTTGGTCCAGGGTGGTAAATAAGCCTTATTTCGGCAAGTCTAAATCTAAGACGCCGAATAAGTGTTAACTCCCTCATGAGTCATGTGGTTATACAACCATTTCAAAGACCGAATAAAAGTCATAAAAGATAGGACATTAAGCATAATACATGTTACAAGAGATCAAAGTTTGCACAATTAAACGTAAATGGAATAACAAGGAAACAAAAAGTTGAAATGACAAGTGCACAAAGATTATAAAAATGATACTTCAAATATCGCGTCAAGAGGAATACTCTTACATGAGTAGTTCTTTAGTACATTCTCCCCTCGCACTTCCGGGAGCCACATCTACAATTCTTTCTCTTCATATTGCCATTTTTATCATAAACATGGTCAATGTGGTAGTTGTAGTGATAAGTAAGTTCCTCTAATGGCGGAATACTCTTAGAAGTGAAAAACATTATGTGAGGTACTCTCCTATCACCATGGTAATACATGACATTTTGAGCATAAAGGTTTGGTGAGCAACTATGGTTGATAAATCTTCCAACATTCCCATATCTTAACGCATCAAGGGTAAAGCCATCTTCATCATTCCTTTGCAAATAGGTTGACTCAACTTTGAGGTTATTATTGCGCGCAACATTCCTTTTGGGGATTTCTTCATCGTAGTTGCCAACATCAAACAAGTACTCATCATGATCTATTCTATTTTCAGCTTCCCTTTCATCAAGCAACTCCCCAACATACTCACATATAAAACTTCCACATGAGATATAATCTCGTGACCTCAAACCCCATCCTCTTGATTCAGTCTTGAAAACCTCCAAATGGTACCGCGGACCATGTTGGCTAACTCTATTTTTGCAAGAAGGGGGACATTTGCAAGATGGACCACACTCATAAACAAGAGGTTTTGCTCTAAGAATAGAGCCTCTTGTATTGAATGGAATCTCACCTCCATTCCTAGAAGCACAAGAGCATTGCTCAGAATCCGAGCATCCACTTGTGCAATTACAACCTTGAGGTTTAGAGATATAATACCAATCTGGATATCGCATGTTGGTGATGTAAGTGAATGGTGGGGGTCTCTCATCGTCTATCGTATTGATAGCAGGGATCGGTATCTTCTCTTTTCCTTGCGAGACATCATAGTCCACAACAAACTCCAACTGCATAATCGACTTTGTTTCCCTGTTAACATTTTCAGGAAAATGACTTACCTTGACTAAATTTGGTAGCCGTGACACTAGTTCACGAGTAAGATTTGGTTGGCCAAGATTTCTTTTCAGTTCAAACTTGAAAACATGTTTTCCAGTTGGAGCTCTTTCTTTCCAACACTTAGTCACAGTGTAGAGCCCAGCGTAAATGTATCGTACATCACTCTTTTCTCCATTTACTCTTTGTCGACCACAAATAACCCTCACTGGATACCCCAAATCCATGGAGTTCTTCAAGGCAAGATTACCCTCTTGAAGCTTTTGATCTTCCACTCTTGCATTAAAAGATACTTTTGGATTCCCACCTTGACCTACATAAATGATCGTTTCAGAAGAAATGGATTTGTTCTCATACCGACCAGAATCAACAATGCTAGTTGCGACACGCTTCCTGTTAATATTCACATAATTGATACCCTTAGTAAATTGGTGATGCAGTCCAATTGTAACAAGTTCTGCCCTGAACCGAAATTGATCCCCAATTTCAACTCCAGGAACATGTCCAAAGGTCCACTCACAATTTATCCACTTTTTCTGATTTTTCAAAGTCATTGCTGCCTCTGTATGGATTCTTCTTTTAGATGGTCCTTCATGTTTTTCTGCTTTATCTTCTAGCAGAAGTTTAGTATAAACGTCGTCAAAAAGTTTCAGAGTCTTTCTAACTTCTTTCACTTTCTGAATATGTTCATATTCAGTTAACAATCCATGACCAGAAACACCACTCATGACACCAGAATTCGTTAAATATTCTTGACAAACTCCAAGATCTGTTTGCTTTTTCATGAGCGCAGATTCATATTGACCCCAATTCTTATAGACAAGATCCTGGCCTTTGTTCAGTTCATTGTGCTGCTCAGAACGTATGTCTTCGGGCATTGGCATGAAATTGACGGCATCTTCAATAATAACCTTGTTTGTTACGTTTCTAGGTTCATTTCGACCTTCAATTAGACTTTCTTGTGAAACAATAGCAGGTAATTCTGGTCCATTTTCAACAGGCTCGCCTTTTATAAACCAATCACATGTATATCCTGTATCAGTTGATGGCTTTTGGAGAACCTCATTAACCAATACGTCATGCTGTTGAGTAGACTCGTCATAGATAAGATTTTTTTCTTTCATCTTCAAAGGTTGATTGCCATTAGTAGGTTGACATGAGGTATTCAAACGACTTGAATCACCAGCCTCTTCTGGACGCGCACCAGTTGCAACCAAATCATCCTTTTTAACTTGCCCAGGTTGCATATATTTTGCCTCAAAATCACTTCGCATGGAGACACTTGAGGGCTCAACTGACTCTATCACATTCGAGTT
This sequence comes from Capsicum pubescens, assembly GCA_030864215.1. Lineage (NCBI taxonomy): Eukaryota > Viridiplantae > Streptophyta > Magnoliopsida > Solanales > Solanaceae > Capsicum > Capsicum pubescens. Next base: position 117,289,682 of record CM061540.1, on the reverse strand, counting down.
AGCGGAGCATTGAGTATCGCTTCCATTCTTCTCTTGAGGAATACACGGGCCGCATCTCTCAGGAAAATTCCTAATAGCATCTACTTTCACACGCTTAGTAGTAGTAGTGGATGGAATTTCCGGGCAGATCTTAACGTCGGCATGTTGTTGAACTCTGCTTCCGTTGTTTTCACGAACAAATGCACCACAATTTTGAGGAAAATTGCGGGTGCTATCAACTTTTAGGCGCTTAAATGTGGAGGTAGATTTAGTATCAACGCTCTGATTAAGTCTCTTCCCTAACATCTTTGAGGGACTTCTTTCAACTAACACCGACATCTACAAATTATAAAGTAGGCACAACTTAAAAAACAACCTTCCTAAAAAAATGTCTCACTATATATAAATCTTAAAGTTAATGAGAACTATCATAAAATTCGGGTTACGAAATTAGCCAACATTATGGTTATAGGTTCGCGTGCCTCGTGGCGTTTCTCAGGCTAACAATTTGGTTACAGGTTAGCTTTCAACAAAACCTGTAACTTCGGCTCGAACTCTATATGTACAGATAATTTATACAGAATTCAAAACGCAAAGAAAGTTGTAATTAAAAATCGATAAACAAAAAAATTGGCTACGAAAAGAAAAGAAAAGAAAATTATGCCTGGGAGATTAAACTAAAGAATTTGAAAACACCAAGAAAAGAAGCAAACTTACTTGAAATATGTTTTCAAGTGCTGGCATAAGATCAGAACGCTCTTTTAAACCAGAAACCCCACAACACAAAAGGTTGTCATGGAACAAACATTAGTATGGAACAAGGGGAAGGCAATACCAGGGTCCTATTTATAATAATAAAGTGAACGTACAGTAAGGTGCGAATTTGATTCCTATCCAAATTGGGTTTCTTTAAACCAATATTTTCCATAGCAAACATGGTAAGTCATATACAAAGTTACCATAATTAATAATCCTAACTTATTCCCCACAGTCCCCTTTAATTATCTCTTTTATTTTCACTTTTGGATTAAAATTCGCAAAATAGCTTTCCTATTATACGTGTTCAACAAGGAATACAAGTGCAAGTATAATATCACTAATTTATAGGGGTGGCAAAAATCGAATCGATTTTTATTGAGTATTGGTTCAGTTTTGAATTTTTCACATATATAACTTATTATATATTTTTCTTAATTTCTCTTTAATTTCTACAAACTAACAAAATTAATCAATTTTTTGAACTGACATTAAGTTCAAGCTTGAAAATTCTTGTATATTAAAGTAAAAATTACATTTCATAGATAAATAAGTCCTTAGTAGGGGGTGCGGATGTGGATAACTAATAGATAACTAGTACTTACTATTTCTATCATGTTAAATGAAATGTTATGTCATAGTATTCCTTAGTTTTTTTTGTTTTAAGATATTCTATATGTTCCATATCTCTAGTTTTTAGGTAGTCAAGTAGATTCTCTTTCATAAGTATTTCTGTTAATCTTATTTGCTCCATATCTTGTCTCCAATATTCTAAGTATTCGTAGTTTATCATTTTATGCTATAGTAGTTGTAATACTGCAAATTTCTTTGTAATAATTTATTCTAATTGTACTATATCTGATATTAAATTTTAGGCCTTTTATTTCGTTAAATAGGTAGTCATTTTATTTCATATGATGCTATTTTCAAAATATCCCTTCAATCATATACATAACAAAATATGGTCATCTTAGATCACTATATACTAGATTATATTTACAATCAAATTTACTAAAGTAATTATATCCTTGTATTTGTCTTATTTTTAATATCTTATTCGGTATTGGATAATTATATGTCATAGTTTTTTGCATTTAGGTTTCTATAATCAATAGCCATTCTACTTTTTCCTCTTTTTTGTTCACTATGTTTATTTACTATAAATGCTGGACTATTGTGCTTACTATTACATTTTTGTATGTATTGTTTTTCTAATAATTCATCTATATGCATTTAAAATTCTTTTAAATCATCAAAGTTATATGTTAATGATTTTTGGGTTATTATGTCATTTTTATCTATTAGCTCAATTTTTACAGTAGTTTTATGTCATTCTCATCCTTTTAATGGATCTTCACTATAGAGTTGTCTTAATTTTTTCTTTATTATTTCTATCTTATCTATTGAAAATATAGTTATTTCTTCTTTATTTATTGAAAATATAACTAGTTCTATTGTGTCTTCAGTATTTTTTATATTTTCTAATTTTTGTGTGATTTTTTCACTTCCTTTTATCCAATCAGTTTTCTTGCTTATTTTATTAATAACTCTTTTTGCTCTTACTTTTTGTTTACATGGTGTTGTAAACCACCAGTGTGTTCTAATTATTATATGTGAGTATAATTTATCTAAAAATGACATTCCTAAAAACATATCTTTTGATGTTAGTTCATAATTATAGATTTCTTCTATTGTTAATATCTTATCCCATACTTGTATTTTTATATTTCTAGCCTTATAAGTAATTAAGCTTCCTTCGTTATTAAATCCTCTAACTACTATTGGTGTTTTTAATTTATTCCATTTACTTTCTGGTAAATAATTATATCTACATAAATTGGTTTGTGCTCCTGTATCTATCATTGATGTATAATATCTATTATAATATCCTTCTACTATTATTTTCATAAGGACATATATTTTCATATCATGTCAAAGCTCTCTTTATTAATAATTTTTCTCTATTATAGGTTATAGTTATTTGTGTATGTTCTATATTGTAGAGTTTTACTTGTTCTAACCATTTTATTCCTAATATTATGTCTGCTTTTTTGCATATCTTCTTTTATTTCAAATTCTATTTTTATTTTTCTAACTCCTATTATTTTTTTTTCTGCTGTATCTTTAATGTTTATTAGACTCCTTGGTAGATCTGGACACATATTACTATTGGATTTTATTTCTTTCTTTTTTACTAGGATATTTTGCTAGGTAATTTTCTTTCTATCCTGTATTTATGAGCATTAAATATTCTTTTTCATTTATTGCTCCTGTTATGTAATATTGAGTTAAATTAACTATTGAAGTTGTTTCATAATGTGTTCTTTTTTATGAGCTTGATGATTCTGTTTTTTCATAAGCTATTCTTTTTGTTGTACTTATCCTATCATTTATTATTTCTAAATCTTCTTCTATGTCTATATCTTTGTAACTATAGTCATTGTTATCAATTGTTTTTACGAATTGTTCAAAAGGACTTTCTATGTATATTTTATTAATTTTATTCTTTCCAGTTATTTTATATTTTGTTGTTAATACATATAGATTTTTACATCTCGCTGTAAATATTTTACTTCCTGGGGTTAGTTCTATTCCTGATATTTTCCAATATAATACTAATGATTTATCTATATTTTTATCTATTATTGGTACTGAATAATTTACACTTATTATAAATTTGAATTTTTGGTATATTAAATTTCCTTTTATGGCACTAATTATGCTTTTTTCTATAGGTTTTACTATACTATCATCTGTTAAATATAGTTCTATTGGTGTATCTATTCCTTCTCTAAAACATGCTTTTATTAATATCTCTGTTCCTCCAAGGTGTACATATTTTATTGAGTCTTTACTTTTTTATATCGTTTATTTCTTTATTAATTATTCTTTTTGTTACTAGTGGTATACTAGCTTTACCTCTTGCATATTTACAATCTATTACATGCTCTTTTTGGCTTACTACATAGTATTTCTCTTTTCTTCTACTAAATATATTTTTTATTGTTGGTATTTTAAATATTTTTTCTACACTTAGGTCTAACTCATTTCCTTTTATTTCTTCAAATATATTACTGATATTATTTTTTGGTCAGTTCCTTCTTCATTTAAATATTCTTCCTTTGTTATTATTTTTATATCTTCTTCAGTCATTTGATTCATCTAATTCACTATCTATTTCATTATCTGTTTCATTTTCTGAAATTTCATATATACTATCTTCACTTTCTAATTCATAATCTATATAATCTATTTGCATATATTCTGCATTTTCTATCTTTATTTCTGATATTTGTTTTCTTTTTTGGATCTTTAGGCATTTTACAATCTCTAGCTAAATATCTTTTTTCCACAATTATAACAAGTACATTCTTTTATAGATTTCTTTTTCCTATATGGTCTTTTATGTTTATAATTTTTTACATAATATTTTTTTCTTGGTTTCTTATACTTATATATTGATTTTTTGTATTTCTTATGTTTCTTAAGTCTTTTTCTTTTCTTATAATATCTTTCTTCACATCCAAATTGAGGTGCTATTTTATCTTTGCAACATGCTAAATTTTTTATTAATGTTTTCGCCATTTTCATTTCTTCTCTGTATTTTCACATAAATTTCTATACCATTGTTGTAGAAATTTTATTCTTACTCCTAGAGTATCTACTATGTTTGCTTCATCCCAACTCTTTATTATTTTTAAACTAAATGGTTCAGGTAATTTACTAAAATATAATCTTCTCACTTCTTTACTTTCTTTTGTATTATATGCTCCTTTATAGTAGTATTCTTTAAATGCGCATGTATATTCATCTATATAGCACATATTGCGTATTGTTAGTTTTAACATTAAATTCCTATTTGTATCTTTTTTTTGTGTTGTTCTTCTTCTTCTGTTGTTATACTGCTAAATTCATCTCTTATAGCCATTTCATATTTTTTCAATATGTCTATAGGTGTTAGTTTAGTTACTGTTGTTCCTTCTGTTTCTTTATCATTCCTTAATACCTTTTTACTATTTTCAGTTAAATTTAAAAACCATAATTTTGTTGTTCTATTAGTGTTCTTTCTGTATATTCTGGTGTATCTATTGCATTTATACCATTGTTTAATAATTGTTTTGCTATATATCTTGTCCATAATTGTATCATTTTATCTATATCTATTACACAGTCTAAGTCTAAGAAGTTAAAATTTTTATTAATTATTTGTTTTGGTGTTAATTTGTTATATTCTTTTTTTAGGTTATATTTTTTAGACTTATCTTTATAATAATATGTAGGTTTTCTTATTTCTGATGTACTAGGTATTATATTTTCATCGTCTTCTTTATCAAGAGTATTTATTTTCGTGTTTGTATTTTCTAAGTTTTCTTTATTAATTACTTCTTGTTTTTCATTAATTTCTAATTTTTTTATATTTGTTAAGATTTCTGTATATGTTTCACTATCTTCCGAATCATAATTATCTGTTTCTTCAGCATCTATTGTGTTTATTTCTATTTCATTAGTTTCTAATTTTTTATTTTCTTCTTCTAATCTTTCTTTGAATTGATTTATCTCAATTAATAATTTTTGTTCTTTATCCTTTTCTTTTTTTTCTTTCTGTCTTTTTTCATACAGATCTTTTAGAATTTGTAATTCTTTTTCTAATTCAGCAATCCTACTATTTTTAGTTTCCTCTATTTTTTTGTATTTCTTCTGTAATCTGTTGTTTTATTTTATCTATTTATTTTTTCCTATCTATTTCTTCATTTTCTTTTGCTATTCTTACCATAACTGTTAATTTATCTTCTAATTTTAATTTATATTTTTCTAACATTAAATATAAATGTTCACCTATTTTCTTATATCTCCTTCCTAAATTGGAAAATACTATCCTTATTTTTAATCCTTCATGGTTTTCATATATTTTTTCATCTATTATAAATTCTTCTTTGTTCATTTTATCTACTTGATAGTATATAGATCATGTTGATATATGTATTCTAGACTATCTATTTGTGATTCTAAATATGATATTTCTTCTTTTTGTGCTTTTATTGATTTTTGGCATACTCCTACAATCATGTTATACTGTAGTCTTTCTTTTCTTATTTTTAATTCTCTCCATTTTTCAGATGTTATTTGTTTTAGTTCTTTATATTTTTGAAATTTTGTTATGTTATTCATCTGTACAATATTTATAATATTTTGGTGGATACCGAAATCTGATTTTATCATAATTAGGTGATATGTATCTCATTCTTCTAGATTTTAAATGGATTATTAATTTTGCCTCATTGCTAGATATTAAGGTAATTAAGTAAGCTAATCTGTGGGGATTTTCTTTTGTTTTACTTAACTAGTTAAAGTTTCTTTAACTTTTCTAAAAGCTTCTATATTTTTAAATGGTCTTCTCATTTTTAACAAATAAATAACAACGTAAATAATAATAGCTTATAATTAATAAATACGACTAAATTAACTTTTGTAATTTTTCTCATAATTAACACATATCTACTTGTACGTTTTTTAAATAACATGGCTCTGATACGGATAACTTGGGTAATTTGTGTGGATAACTAATAGGTAACTAGTACTTACTAGTTCTATCATGTTAATTGAAATAATATGTCATAGTATTCCTTAGTTTTTTGTTTTAACCTTATTATTTCTTCTATATTATTTTTAAGGTATTCTATATGTTTCATATCTCTAGTTTTTAGGTAGTCAAGTAGATTCTCTTTCATAAGTATTTTTATTAATCTTATTTGCTCCATATCTTGTCTCCAATATTCTAAGTATTCGTAGTTTATCATTTTATCCTATAGTAGTTGAAATACTGCAAATTTCTTTGTAATAATTTATTCTAATTGTACTATATCTGATATTAAATTCTAGATTATTTATTTCGTTAATTATCCTGTCTTTTTCTTCTATGAATAATTCTATGTCTAAATCATAATCTAAACTATCTTTTAATTCTAGTTGTTCCAAGGTTTTATCTATCCAAATTAATCTTTCTTTTAATTATTTTTTTCCTCTTCTAAGCTAGTTTCTATAATTAATTTCTTCGAATAGCCAACTTTGTTTTTCTCTAACTCTTATTATATATTCTAACATTTTTAATCTGTATAATATCTATCTGAATAATAACTATCTAAATATGAGCAGTAGCTATCATTATATAAGTGTAAGTTTTCTATAGAACTTAATAACTCTTCATTAAAATGAAATACTTTTTCGAATATAATTTTCCTTATATCTACTATTTCTATATCCTTAAGTACATACATAAAAAGTATCTTAAATTTATCTATCATTCCATCAGATAAGTAGGTAGCCATTTTATTTTATATGATGCTATTTTCAAAATATTTCCTTCAATCATATAAATAACAAAATATGGTCATCTTAGATCACTATATACTAGATTTTTCTTAAATAATTATGCTACTCTGTTATTATTAGCATGGTAGTTTGGATACTTTTTCCCTTAAACAACGTCTCTACACTGGTTACTTCCCTATCACAGCCTTCTTGCCTCACCGGTTTCACCTGTAGGATGGCATAGTCCTAGGGATTTTTCTCCTTTTCCTCTTTGCTAATAAAGTTTATAACATATTATTCTTCGAATAATTCTACTATATAGTAAGTAACATGAACTTATTTTATCATATCATGATTGTCAGGAATTTATGAATTTAGCTATTCATAATCATAAATAAATATACCCGTTTTGGTAGGTTTGATAATTCTGGGCTTTGTTCATCCATAGATTTTCCTTTGAAATATCTTTATTTTTATTTAATATTCAAAAGTTGTTTGTGTACAAGACAAGGATTGCTTCAACTTATGAAGTCTTGCCTTTAACTTACCGAAGGCTTACATATTTATAGACTAAAAAGAAATGCGTAAACTACTTTATACTATTCCTACTTTACACGTATTCTATACACTATTTCTAGTCTTTACATTTGTCCTAAATTCTTACAACTTTTCAAAAAGTAAGAAAGACTTTAAAGCCTAAAAAGACAAAGACTTATTAAAAGCCTTGCCAAAAAGTCAAAAAAGCTAAAAGCTAATAATTCCTATACAATTATTTACGTAAAGAAAGTTATCTAATTTGTTCACATGCCGCTTTCATAATTTAATATCTTGTCTTTTATCTCTTTCATTATTGCTCCGTTGTTTATCTTTTTTGTCGTGTCTCTCCTGCTGTTCTAATTTTTTTCGTTTGCTTCTATTGTAGTGTTACTTCTGGAATAATATTATGTCGTCCGCTACAATAGATGCATTGATGATCATCATATCTCTGTCCAATTAATTTGCAGAATTGTTCCATAAGTCCGTCAGAAATAACTCTTTTCTTGATAGATCTTGTGAGAGGGTTATCTTCTGGTTTTAATAATATCATTCTCTATCTACAAATTTCTTCCATATCATTTTCTCTTATGTCTTTACATGTGCAATAAACCAATAAATGATCTCTAGAATAATAATTCCAAACTGGATTACAGTTCAAATAGTTATGTGCTAACTCTTGTATAATTGTGCTCAAGCCAATAACTCGTTTGTTCTTGAAAAATTCTGGTTTCTCGGTTTTCTGTATTTCGTCTTGTTCAGATATTTCTTATGGTATAATGTAGTCTCTTGTCATACCAATTTTTACTACTGTAACCACTGGTTTAATTTCATCAAATAGTATCTCAGCGGGGACCGAATAAAATCTTACGTAAAATAGTTGTCCTTTTGTAATTTTTATATATGTCATAACTCCTTTATGTACTTCAGGAATCATGGTTAATTCTTTCCCATCTGTTGTATATACTGATGATGATAATCCATAAGAATAACATGTAGCGATTAAATTTGGGCTGGTTCCTGGGAACGTAATAAGTTTATTATAATTTTGTAACTTTTGGGTTATATAGCCTTGGTGTTTTTTGGATAGCTCAATATCTTGGAAGGGTTTGGTATTTAGTAAGGTTTGGATTGTATATAAATTTTCAATATAAACACGAGTTAAATGGTTGTAAGATTATTTTTTCTGATTAATTGCTTCTAAATAAGGGTATAACTGCCGGGGTACAAATAATTCATTCTTTTGGATATTTGGTGGTGCATAAGGTTTTTCAAATATCTTATCTAGGTTGTAATTCTTTTTCTTTGGTAATTCGGATTTTGGTAAATTTTTTGTAGTGGGTAATTCCTTAGCTGTACCTGATGTTCCTGCACATGTAACAACCGTTTCGATTTTAAGGTGTGTCCAAATGTCACCTTCTAGGTCTAGTTTTTTAAAGTGCTCTTCCTGCACTATATCTGTGCCTATGGTTTTTTCCTGTTTTTTAGAGTGCTCAGATTGCACTTTTAATTCTGTGACTTCAGTAGTCAGTAGAGTAACTTGTTCTTTTTATAATTTCACTTGTTCAAATAATTGAACTAGTAAATAATTCTGAGTAACTTCAATAGTAACTTCTTCTGTTGTTAAATCAGTCTGACTAGCCTTGTCGTGACAAGTAATCTGCAATGACATTTTTGTTAGTACTAGTTACTTCAATTATAAATGTAAAATTTAATATGTTCAAGACTAGTCTCCCTATTTCCTTTGTTGTAACTGAATTTTGTATTTTCTTTGTTAATCACCAACGTACCTGCATATTATCTGTTCGTACAATAAACTAATGCTAATAAACATTTATATAATGAGCATAATTCTTTTCTATTTATTTCCCATTTTATCAGTGTTTCATTAAACGTGCCTGAGTAGTATCTACAATGATGTTCTAATTTTTCTTCTTCATATCTATATGTAAATACTCCTCCATAACTATATTCGCTTGCGTCTGCTTCTACTATATATGTCAATTTTTATTTTCTGGACTTGGCTTTTATCTTCTTCGTTGTAATTATATTCTACATCCTTTTATAATTTTTTCTGTAATGACTTTAGGTTTTCTGCTAATTTTGGTATATTTTTGTAATACCCCGGGAAATTTTTCGTTGAAATTTTGTGCGTAAACGTGTTGGGTTCTATCTTCTAGAATGAATCATAAATTTTTCGTGCGGAATGTATTAAATTATGACCCACCATTACGTAGAGTATTGAATAATCTTTCCAACGATATGTGGATCATCCAAAACGGACACCCGAGCGACGAGTTATGAACATTCCGATCGAACCATGAATAGTAGTGAACAATAAAACATGCAGGAAAAAAAAAGTACTGAGGCCTGGCGTATTTTTTCTCCAACTTTAAATGATCATAACTCTTTGTACTTAATGATCTGGGTGATCTACTATATTTAAACGAAAAGCTCTGCGAATCCTCTTTCCGATGAAATTGGTTTCATCCAATTTGTCTATCGGAGCAAAAAGTTATGGTCGATCTACTTCAGCCTAACAAAAGTGAATTTTTGGGTCAACTTCAAACGATCATAACTCCTCGTACACAATGATCTGGGTGAGATACTATATATCAACGGAATGATATGAGAGTCCTCTTTCTAATGAAATTGGTTTTATCCAATTTGGATATCGGAGTAAAACGTTATGGTTGATCTACTTTGAACTATCAAAACAGTCCACCAAAGGATAAATTCGAGAATTATTTGATTTTTAGGGGCGTTTTGGTCAATTTCCCTCACCCAAAATCCGTCCAAACCCTATATTAAATCCTATTAGAAGCATTATGTATTATATTTCATCAAATTCCCTCAAAAAGAAAACCCTAAGCTCCTACATCCAACTTCAAGAACCTCCAAAGTTCACCATTAATTCTGCAAATTTATTCAAGATTCTAAGTTCCTAGTTCAAGAACTCCAAGAACCATCATTCAAAGGCACGATTAACATCTCTAAAATGAGTATCGATCTAAAGTTCATCATTCAAGGTATGTGGGGCTTTTCAACAAGAATAATCTTTCGTTCTTGTGCCCAAAAGTAATTTTCTTTACGAAGATATGATTTTTATATATTTATTATGATTTTGGAGCATGAACTTATATTTTATCTTGGTTATATTGAGATTATGATGTTTATGACTTTGAAAAGTCGAATTTATATGAAATTATGACTTAAAGCATGATGCTTGAAAGAAATTTACTATGATTTTGATATTTGGGTCTTGAACCCCATTTGAAATTGTGTCTTTGAGAAAATGTGTGCTATATGCACGTTGATGTTGAATATTTGAGATGTTTTGAATGATTTGACCTTTTGGTCGTGAATGAGTTATTTTGAAGTCGACTGTGAAAGAAATCCACGTTTTTATTGATTATGATAAAGGGGTAGCAAATTGGCTCCCGATGAAAATTGTTGAAGTGTTTATTATGGATTTTCTTTAATGTGAGCCTGAGGCTGATTTAAATTTCTGAGCTAATTTCGAGATTAATCTTTAGCATCGAGTGGGAGGTATAAAGTGACCTTACTTCCCTAGAACTACGTGCCCCCATAGGATGTGAGCCTGAGCCTGATTTATATAGTGATCACTAGAGTTTTTGAATTGATACTGGAAGTTCTACTCCGATGGCAAGGATAAGACGGCTCTCCCCAACGTGGGTTGTACGTTGGACTCCATGTGGCTCACATGGTTTATGTCGGTTATAGGATCTCCCAATGTGTGTGTGTGTACTCTTCTATCTGAGATGAAAACATATTTGCTTAAAAGGCTGAGTTTGAGAAAGTCATTATTTTTAAAAGATTTAAGGAATATATTCTAATGAGAATTGACATGAGATTTGATTGTTTTGATGATTTGAAATTGAGATGAAAGTGAATTGAGAACGTATTGTAATGACTCACTTGTTTTACTTTACATGTATTATTCATCCATGATTTTGATGATTTAATTCGAGCTAAGTGAGTCATCTATATCAGCATGCATAATTTTATAAACTGTGATGATATTAAGATATTATTTTATATATGCATTGCACCCCCATATGCTCGGTATTTTTCCATGGTGCTGACCCACATATTTGTATGTGGGCTATATTTTCTCGGAATGTAGGTACAAGGTATAGTTTCACCTTCGGATCCAGTCAGTTTGTGGTATCCAGTCAGCAGGTGATGAGTCATTTTGATTCAAGGGCTTGGGTTAGTTATGCAGAGTTTATAGTATTGTATTTTCTTTATTCAGTCGTATTGAGTTGGGGTAGTCGGGAGTCATGACCCGGCTACCTATAGTTAGTACTAGTAGAGGCTTCATAGACAGTCAGTAGAAGTTGATGTATTTTGTTTCAATTTTGGTTGTAAAGGCAGAATTGTAATCCTATAAAATTCCATTTTTGTATCGATCAGATTCAGAAAAGAGTTAATTTATGCTGATTTGTATGGATTTATATTTTTATTCAGTTGCTTATGAGTTATGCCAGTAGAAGGGTTAGCTTGGGGTCACTTGTGACCCTAAGCACCGTGTGACGTCTTGGGACCCGATTTCGGGGAGTTACAATATTACTAGCTATCTATTAGTTATCCACACAAATTACCCAAGTTATCCTCACCCCCTACAATTGGTATCAGAACCATGTTATTTAAAAAAACGTACAAGTAGATATGTGTTAATTATGAGAAAAATTACAAAAGTTAATTTAGTCGTATTTATTAATTATGAGTTAATATTATTTACGTTGTTATTTATTTGTTAAAAATGAGAAGACTATTTAAAAATATAGAAGCTTTTAGAAAAATTAAAGAAACTTTAACTAGTTACTACCCAGAATATACGAAGTTAAGCAAAAAAAATAGAAAATCCCCACAGATTAGCTTACATAATTACCTTAATATCTAGCAATGAGGCAAAATTAATAATCCTTTTAAAATCTAGAAGAATGAGATACATACCACCTCATTATGATAAAATCAGATTTCGGTATCCACCAAAATATTATAAATATTGTACAGATGAATAACAAAACAAAATTCAAAAAATATAAAGAACTAAAACAAATAATATCTGAAAAATGGAGAGAATTAAAAATAAGAAAAGAAAGACTACAATATAACATGATTGGGCACCCTGTGCCTTAGGACCACTGCAGTCCTGAAATAGGGATCATCAGACGACTTAGGATAAAGAGAACTATCCGATAAATACGAATTCCCTTAATTCTTCATCTTGGTCCACCAGCTACCATCTCTCCCACTATTTTGCAGACCTCCACTCTACTCTGAATACCTGAACTTATTATTTTTCCTCTCTCCAATCTTTGCGTATTTCTTGTTTTCATCCTCAACCTACTGTATATAAACCATAAGTCTGGAGATGTCCATTTCATTATTCAGCATTGCAACTTTTCACTCCAATACCAACTTGTGGGATAACCCAGAAGCAAACTTCTGCATCTCGAATATCTGAATAGACACCAACTCAGGAGCATATCGGGCCAAATGCTGAAATTTTAGAGTATACAACTTCACACTCATCTTTCCCTACTTCAGATTAACAAACTCGTTAGCCTTTTCTTCCCTCAACTCCTGGGGAAAGAAAGGATCAAGGAAAGCCCCTAAAAGCTCATCCTATAATGCCGCCTTAGCCTCATCACCTCTTAAGTGCTCCCACTCCTTATACCACTAATAGGATATATCTTTCAACTGATATAAAACTAACTCCACACCCTCAGAGTCAGTAGCATGCATAACCTAAAATATCTTTTTCATCTCATCCACAAAACCTTGAGGACACTCCTCCACCTTAGAGCCTGTAAAGGTTGGGGGATTCAACCTCATGAATTTTCCAACTCTAGTGACCTCAGAAGAAGGAGCAACAAAACCCACACAATCATACTGGTGAGATAATGATGCCACCAACTGAGTAAGCAGATGAATAGGCCGACAAAACTCTGTATTATACACATTACCCGGAGGTGTCGGGGCATATGCATCATCAGTCCAAGGAGACCAAAGAGGACTATTAGGAATTGGTGGAACTCTATATGGGGTAGTATAATCTGGAGTAGGGACCCTATACTGGCTCTGCACTCTATATACAGGGAGAGTCCCCTTCACATTGTCCTTGGGCAGGTAGAGTTCCAAGCAGAGCTTCTATGACCATCAGATCTTCGAGAAGGCATAATCTGAAATGTGAGAAAGCCAAGAATTAGAGAAGTTTCATAACACAAGACTCTATAGCCCGAAAATAGAACACAAGAAAGGGAAACATTCCTAAATGCCTTGTATCCTCCTCCTTATAAGTGTGGCACGCTACACACCCATAAAAAAAGACTCTACTTGACATGACTTTGTAGACACCCAACGACTCTAAATCGTGCTCTGATACCAAGATGGTAACGACCTAAATTAGGGCTTATCGGTAACGGTATCTCAAGTTCGCCATGGACCAAAGACCACCCCATCTCCTAACCTCATGAGAACAAAGTAATAATAATAATAGTAATAATAATAATAATGTGGAAGCATATTAAACAACAATGAATGATAGATAAATGAACCAAGGTAGGGCTTCTAAGAATTCAACAATACCTAATCCATAGTTGTCCACAAAAGACTCTAACAAAACTGAACATCATCTAGGATGGGACATTCCCCCGACTATGGCCAAACAGGGCCCCAATAGCTATAGTCTATAACATAAGGGAAACAAACTATGAAATAATGAGCCTTTCAAAAAATAAAAGCTCACCACTTCAAAGAAACTCGACATGCGTGCTAATCCACCTAAAGTTGCACATGGGTAAAAGAAGTATCTTCATACCCTACATTATGAAACAATGTCACATCCTAGGACAGTTAGCGGGTGAGCGCTAGCATGTAATTCAGGGATAAGGGGTAAAATAATGTCATGATCCAATCAGTCCAAAATCATTCAAAACCATATGCACACATTTATATTCATACATACATACATACATACATATATATGTATATATATATACATATCTATATATATACATATATATATATACATATAGATTTATATACACATATATATATATATACATAGGGAACAAGGTTTAGCATGAGAGTTAATTAACCTGGATTGTGTAGCTTAAACCATCATAAAAGTCACCCATGAGCTATATGGGTCCGGCTCCCCCCACCAAAAGGTCCCTAGTGCATGTTAGCCGCACAAACCGAAGGTATTAAAAAAGACCAGAGAATTCCCTCAACCACGTTAATCTAGTATACTAATGTATATAAAGTGTGACATATGCACAAAGTCATTAAGACCAACCCCCACGTCGACAAACATGAGTTTCCTGTATTGATTAATCAGGACCTCCACCTTCACGGAAAAATACACAACTCTAATTAAGCCCAATTAAAATATTTATGCATTCTCATTCATTAAACCAAGAATCATCCACTAAGGCACTTACCATTGGTATCGTCATACCAATTACGCTTGCAAGCTAATATCATTATGCCATTCCAGTTATCCATCAACCTGGGGGAATGCCACGAGCCCCTTAATTTATTAAATCAATTTGGGGGAATGCCACGACCCCCATAATTTATCAAATTAATTTAGGGGAATGCCACGACCCCTGTAGTTTAAATTTTAAAATCAAAATATGGCCACCAAGGCCTTTCCAAAACCATTTGTATTCCATTTTTCCATTAATGCGATGCAATAGTTCCAAAAGTGGTTTCAATATACATATATCAATATTTCAAAATTAATTCACAAAAAGGGGTTGAGGTTAATATCAATTCCAAACTAAAATCATCAATTTGGGGGAATACCATGACCCCCATTCCAATCCACCATGCCCACGCACCTAATTAGTTCAAAACCATCAATTTAAAATATGAATAGTCCATAAAAATCATGGAAAAACAATTCAACCAAATAACATCCAAAAGCCCTCAAACCAATTACAAAACCAACAATTAAATTCACGTGGGTAACAATTAAACACATGATTTTAATAAAGTTAGTTATAGGGAAGAAATACATGCTTTAAATACACAAGAATTTAAAAGCACTTTTTTGGAGCCTGGATGATGATTGCACAACGAAATCCTGAAGCTCACTTGGGTTTTGAGTTTTGAGAGAGAATAAAGGATTTTGATCTTTTAAAACTAATGGAAAGGGGTCACTTTTAAGTTTAAATGCCGTACAAGAGTGAAAAGACCCGAATGCCCCTCACCCTTAATAAATAAATAAATAAATACAAAACTGCACAGAAATATGTCCTTGGCATGGCATGCCAATATTACAGAAACTATCCTCCGTGCTACGCTAATATCGCGGAGGGAAGCCTCCATGACACGAAGATATCGTATAAGCTTACTACCTCAGAATTTCAAAATAAACTCGAACCCCTTTTAAATATTTTGAAACTCTTTTATGACACCCTATTAACATACCTAAATACAATTTAATTCAAAATCGATATTTTGGACACTAGAAAGTCAAAAATAAAATCATAAAAGTTTAAAGGTCTTACGGTTAAGGACTAAGGATGCAGCCTTGGTGAAGGTTCTTTGGAGGAATCAAAAGGTAGAAGAGGCTACATGGGAAGCTGAAGAAGATATGAAGGCAAATATCCATTCTTGTTTCATGTGTTGGATGAAAGTGCTTAAGGTATGAGTTTATTTTCCTCTTGTCACTTTTTGAGTTTTTCATTTGATTTTTGTGTATCCTTGCTATTTTTATGCTAAAAATGTCCTAACTCATCATTCGGGGATGAATGATCCTAAGGGGGGGATATTGATAAACCCTTTAAAATTTTATCAATTTTATTTTGACCCTCCCACGTACGTAACATTAATTTTTGACTTAAATTATATGTAGGGATGTCAAAAGTATGTTTTTGGAAAGTTTTGAATTTTTTAAAAGAGGTTCGGGCTTATTTTGGGACCTTGAGGCAGTGAGGGTCCATGATAAAGCCATGTCACAGAGATTAACCTCCGCGATATTGGCATGGCATAAAGGCTAACCTTCGCAACATTGGCGTGTCATGCCGTTGTTTAATTTCAGCTAGTTTTTGTTTTTTCAACTTGGGGCGAGGGGTTTTTGGTCTTTTTACCCCTTGTATGACCTTATAACATAAAATAACCCCATTCCCTTCAGTTTTGAAAGATCAAATCATTCTCACTCTCTTAAACTCAATCCCCAAGAAGATTCAAGGGTTTTTACAGAGAATTTGTCATCCGGGCTCTAAACTTTGAATTGTTCTTAATTCCTTGTATATTTTAGGCATGTTTCTCTTCTCTAAACTTGAATTTTACATTGTGGCATTAATTAAATAAACTTTCATATGATTTAAATTGTGGGTTTTGAAATTGGGTTGTGGGGTTTTGGTTGTTACTGATTGAATTACTTGTCCCATATTTAAATTAATTATTCATGCTTTAAAATGATGTTTTTTGGAACTGAATTGGTGCATTGTTTACATGATTGGAATGGGGTACATGGTTTTCCCCAAATTGTATGAATTTTGACTTGGAACTGGTATTAACCTCAACCTACTTTATAATCTTGGTTTTAAATATGGATAATTGCATGGTTTAACTTATTTTTGAACCTATTGCATTGCATTAAAGTATAAATGTATATGAATATAGTTTTGGATGGATTTGGTGGACTTGATTTTGGATTTTAAATAAAACTTGGGAGTCTTTATCCCTCATTTGGAATTCCTCGATTCGTGCAGCTAACATGCGCTAGGGTCCTTTCAGCAGAGGGAGCTAAACCCATATAGCTCGTGGGTGCCTTTAGGATGGATAGAGCTACACAGTCTAGGTTAATAGTTTTAAAATTCCATGTTCATGACCTTTTACCTTATCCCTACATCTTATATATGTATATATGAATGTGTGCAGGTGGTTTTGGACGTGGCATTATTTTATCACTCTTCCTGGGTTTGAAGACTTTTCTATTATTGTTGTGCAGCGTTAGGTGGTGCGACTGTATGTTGAGTTACTATGAAGTGGTGGGATTCTATCTTTCGGAAGACCTTGTCATTTCATTATTCTTTCTTTATTGTCATAGTACTTTTGAACTCTTTTTGGTCATAGTCAGGGGCATTTCCCGACTTAGATATTATTCTGGTGTTAGAGGCTTTCGTGGACAAGTGTGGGTTGGATTGTTGGTTTTGGATTCTTAGAACTTTCATTTGATATATTTTTCTTTTATTACTATCTTTATTGGTTTCCACTTTATTATTATTGTTGTGATCTTGATGTTAGATTAAGAGGGTGGTCTACGGTCCATGGTAGGCTTGAGATACCCATCACGACTAGGCTCTGGTTCGGGTCGTGAAAGTATTTCATGTTAAGTATAATTCGGATGGTAGTGTTGTCCATTATAAAGATCGATTGGTTGCTAAAGGTTATCTTCAAAGACCTGCCATGGATTATTTTGAAACCTACTCTCCTATTGCTAAATATACTATAGTGAGAATTGTTCTTTTTCTCGCTATCTTTAAAGATTGGCCGCTTAGGCAATTGGATGTCAATAATGCATTTCTACATAGGTATTTATCAGAGGAAGTTTACATGTCTCAGTCACCTGGATTTGACAATGAGAAGTTTCCCAATCATATTTGTCAATTACATGAGTTACGTGAGGCTATCTATGGATTACAGCAGGCTCTACGTGCCTGGTATGTTGAATTGAAATCATATCTTCTATCTCTTAGTTTTCATTATTCTCAGTGTGATCGTTGTATTTTCACATATGAAAAATTTAGAGTTATTATCTACCTTGTTGTTTACGTTGATAATCTCATAATTACTGGAAATTAATCACAGTATGTTGAAGAATTTATCAAACAACGTGGTACTTGGTTCTCCAATAAAGATGTTGGTGATCTAAATTTTTTTTGGGTGTCGAATTTATTTATTCATCGTTGGTGTATTTCTTAACCGATAAAAATATTTACGTGAGATACTTGAAAGAACCAACATGGCAGATATGAACCAATGAGGACACAACAGTTTATGGTTCAGGTCCACGTTCTAAAGATGGTTCTCCTCTTGATAATCCCACACAATATAGGAATGTAGTTGGAAGCTTGAATTATTTGTAGCTTACTCAGCCATATGTTGCTTTTATAGTTAATAGGGTGTCTTAGTTTACAAGTTTCCCCACAACAACTCATTGGATCATGGTAAAAAGTGTCTTGCGTTATCTAGCTGAGACAATGGTCTATTTCTTCAGAAAGACTCTTCTCTCTTACTTTTTGCCCTTTTCGACTCAGATTGGGTTAGTGATCGCTCGTCCACTATAACTTATGTTGTGTTTCTTGGTTGTCTTCCAGTCTCATGGAGTTCTAAGAAACACAAATTTGAGGCTCACTCTTCAATGGAGACATAATACAGGGCCATTGACTCTACCACTGCTAAACTTTGTTGGGTGAATAACCTTCTCAAGGAGTTATCTGTTACTCCTACTCGGACACCAGCCATCTACTATGACAATCTTGGTTCCACACATGTTTGTGCTAACCTTATGTTCCACTCTCGCATGAAACACATTGAGATTGATTATTATTTTGTCAAAAAATTAGTCCAACGAGGTCTTCTTCAGGTTTCTTATGTTTCATCAAAAGACCAACTAGCTGATATGCTCACAAAATCTCTTTCAAATGGTTCTTTTAATCTATTATGTTCCAAGATTGGTATCTCTGATTGACCTACCATCTTGTTGGGCATATTAGAGATATATCTCAGATTGATTGTGAATTATTTTCTCTCCTTATTTACAGATTTAGTTTTCATATTTTTAGGTTATTCATCACAGTAAAGATTTGCTTTTATTTTGATTTATTGTACTGATTTATTTCTTGATCCTTATGGATCCACCTTCTTGTATAAATACTTTATTCATTATTAATAAAATCATCT
Organism: Capsicum pubescens; assembly: GCA_030864215.1. NCBI lineage: Eukaryota > Viridiplantae > Streptophyta > Magnoliopsida > Solanales > Solanaceae > Capsicum > Capsicum pubescens. Next base: position 117,270,152 of record CM061540.1, on the reverse strand, counting down.
CTTATCTATTACGTAAAATAATATACTTAGTAAGAATGTTGGGAAATGATGCTACATATACGAGGTTTCCAATTGGCTGAAAGACTAAGTGTGAAACCTCATATTAAATATATAAGTGCAATAAACTCATTTGTTGAAAGACAATATTTTTGTTTAAAACTATATAGGTTTATGATAAAAATGGTATTGTTGCACGTTTATAACTGGTGAGAGATATTGCACATAGGCCTGACAACCAAATCTAGTCAATAAATAAAGATTTGTGTGAATGATTTCAAGTTTCAAACAAAAGAATTTTTTTTATTATAAGAAAATAAATAATAGCAGAGTGTTCATTAACCAAAATGTTGATTATTATGGTGTGATACAAGAGATCCTAGAAGTTAGGTATCCTAGACGGATGAGAAAAAAAATAGTATTATTTTCTCAGGAATTTTGGTGTTGATTACATCTTTTTTCTCAGGCATCTAGGACATTTATCGCATAGAGATACCATGGTAAATCAACAACATAATGTAATTGAAGTTAAGCACACCAAATGATATAATCACTATGATCATTTTATCATTGCACAAAATACTAAGCAGATGATTATGCTCCATATCCTCTGCGTAGAGATAAGGTTGGTTGTTGGGTAGTTATAAAGACTATTCATATGGGAAGGACTAAGTTCGATCATGTTTAGGATGTGTTCATGGCTCAACCGCAATGGTTTTCTTGTGTGCAATTACCTCATTATGTTTGTAAACTCCACATATTATTGTACGAGCTCAAACAAACTCTGAGGGCCTAGTATACCAAGCTTCAATTTTTGGCGTCCCTCAGATTTTTTTCCTTCCAATATAGATGTTGCGTTGTTTATCTACAACTCAGGTGGTACCATTACTTATCTTCATGCATATGCTGATGACATTATTCTTATAGGGAACTCAAATAAGTTTATCACTTCCATAATAGACTAACTGGATCATGCCTTCTCTCTTTGAGATATGTAGGGGTAGAGCTACAGTAGAATAAGGGGGTTTGGACCAACCCGATAGCTTTTGCGTAGAAATTGTATTAGTATTAGAAATTCTAATCTCTCTCTCTCTCTCTCTCTCTATATATATATATATATATAGAAAGAGAGAGACAGACAGACAGACAGATAGATAGATAGATATTTGAGTCTGAACTCACATTAAAAGTAAAGTAGATGGCTCAATGGCACAGTAAAACTGTGAAAGGTTACTTCTCTTTGCATGTGGTGTGGGTTTGATACCCCATCCTCAACATTTTTTTGGTTTCTTTTTTGCTATTGTTAAATGTGCATATCATAAATAGACTTTTTGTTTCTTAGAAAAATGGATAGAGCGCTATGTAAAGACTGTAAAGTCATACCTAGCGAGAATCTCTTGACTCGGCATAGGTTGTTGGTGTTGAACTTGGTTATCAATAAGGGAAATAAGAAGAGAAGTGGGGAGGCTCGACCTAGGATTAAGTGGGGTAGCTTGACTTTGGCTAGTGCTTTAGAGATGGAGGAGAAGTTGAAGAGGAGAGGGGCCTTGGGAGAGTAGAGGGGGTGTGGATAGTATGTGGGAGATGACTGCCAGTTGTATTAGATAAACCGCTTGAGAGGTGTTGGGTGTCTTGAGAGGTCGATCTGGAAAACATCGAGGAGATTGGTGGTAGAACGAAGAGGTTAAGAGAAAGGTAGAGTCTAAGAAGGTGTCTTACGCTAAGTTGGTTGGGAGCAAGGATGATGAGAAAAGGCAGACGAATAAGAAGGAGTATATGGTAGTTAGAAAAGAGGCTAAGTTAGCGGTTACGGTGGCTAAGTCAACAGATTTTGAGAGCTTGTATGCGACTTTAGAGGAGAAAGACGGAGATAAGAAGTTGTATAGGATGGCCAAGGCCAGGTAGCGGAGGGATCATGACCTTGACCAAGTGAAGTGCAGCAAAAAAGAGAATGGTATAGTGTTGGTTGAGGATGCTCTCATTAGGGAGAGGTGGCATTTTGTAACGCCCCAAAATCGGGTCCCGAGACGTCACACGGTGCTTAGGGTCACAAGTGACCCCAAGTTCACCCTTCTACTGGCATAACTCATAAGCAACTGAATAAAAATACAAATCCATACAAATCAGCAGAAATTAACTCTTTCCTGAATCTGATCGATACAAAAATGGAATTTTACAGGATTACAATTCTTCCTTTACAACCAAAATTGAAACAAAATACATCAACTTCTACTGACTGTCTATGAAGCCTCTACTAGTACTGACTGTAGGTAGCTGGGTCATGACTCCCGACTACCCCAACTCAATACGACTGAATAAAGAAAATACAATACTATAAACTCTGCATAACTAACCCAAGCCCTTGAATCAAAAGGACTTATCACCTGCTGACTGGATACCACGGACTGACTGGATCCGAAGGTGTAACTATACCTTGTACCTATATTCCGAGAAAATGTAGCCCACATATGAATATGTGGGTCAGTACCATGGAAAAATACCAAGGTGCAATGCATATATAAAATAATATCTTAGTATCATCACAGTTTATAAAATTATGCATGCTAATATAGATAACTCACTTAGCTCGAATTAAATCATCAAAATCATGGATGAATAATACATGTAAAGTAAAACAAGTGAGTCATTACAATACGTTCTCAATTCACTTTCATCACAATTTCAAATCATCAAAACAATCAAATCTCATGTCAATTCCCATTAAAATATATTCCTTAAATCTTTTAAGAATAATGACTTTCTCAAACTCAGCCTTTTAAGCAAATATGTTTTCATCTCAGATAGAAGAAGAGTACACACACACACATTGGGAGATCCTATAACCGACATAAACCATGTGAGACACATGGAGTCCAACGTACAACCCACGTTGGGGAGAGCCGTCCTATCCTTGCCATCGGAGTAGGACTTCCAGTATCAATTCAAAAACACTAGTGATCACTATATAAATCAGCCTCAGGCTCACATCCTACGGGGGCACGTAGTTCTAGAGAAGTAAGGTCACTTTATACCTCTCACTCGGTGCTAAAGATTACTCCCGGACTTAGCTCGGAAATTTAAATCAGCCTCGGGCTCACATTAAAGAAAATCCACAATAAACAGTTCAACAATTTTTATCGGGAGCCAATTTGCTACCCCTTTATCATAATCAATAAAAACGTGAATTTCTTTCACAGTCGAGTTCAAAATAACTCATTCACGACCCAAAGGTCAAATCATTCAAAACATCTCAAATATTCAACATCAACGTGCATATAGCACACATTTTCTCAAAGACACAATTTCAAATGGGGTTCAAGACCCAAATATCAAAATCATAGTAAATTTCTTTCAAGCATCATGCTTTAAGTCATAATTTCATATAAATTCGACTTTTCAAAGTCATAAACTTCATAATCTCAAGATAACCAAGATAGAATATAAGTTCATGCTCCAAAATCATAATAAACATATAAAGATCATATCTTCGTAAAGAAAATTACTTTTGAGCACAAGAACGAAAGATTATTCTTGTTGAAAAACCCCACATACCTTGAATGATGAACTTTAGATCGATACTCGTTTTGGAGATGTTAATCGTGCCTTTGAATGATGGTTCTTGGAGTTCTTGAACTAGGAACTTGGAATCTTGAATAAATTTGCAGAATTAATGGTGAACTTTGGAGGTTCTTGAAGTTGGATGTAGGAGCTTAGGGTTTTCTTTTTGAGGGAATTTGATGAAATATAACATATAATGCTTCTAATAGGCTTTAATATAGGGTTTGGATGGATTTTGGGTGAGGGGGATTGACCAAAACGCCCCTAAAAATCAAATAATTCTCGAAACTATCCTTTGGTGGACTGTTTTGATAGTCTGAAGTAGATCAACCTTAACGTTTTACTCCGATATCCAAATTTGATGAAACCAATTTCATTAGAAAGAGGACTCTCATATATTTCCGCTGATATATAGTATCTCACTCATAGCATTGTGTACGAGGAGTTATGATTGTTTGAATTTGACCCAAAAATTCACTTTTGCTAGGCTGAAGTAGATTGACCATAACTCTTTGCTCCGATAGACAAATTGGATGAAACTAATTTAATCGGAAAGAGGACTCGTAGAGATTTCCGTTGATATATAGTAGATCACCCAGATCATTATGTACAAGGAGTTATGATCGTTTAAAGTTGGAGAAAAAATACGCTAGGCCTCAGTACTTTTTTTCCTGCATGTTTTACTGTTCACTACTATTCACGGTTTGATCGGAATGTTCATAACTCGCTGCTCGGGTGTCCATTTTGGATGATCCACATATCGTTGGAAAGCTTATTCGATACTCTACGCAATGGTGTGTCATAATCTAAGACATTCCACACAGAAAATTTATGATTCATTCTAGAAGATAGAAGCCAACACGTTTACGCACAAAAATTCAATGAAAAATTTCCCGGGGTTTTACATCATCTCCCCCTTGGAAACATTCATCCTCGAATGTCGATGAATAAGTACAGAATACCATTGAAATAAGGACAAAAGGCTGGGATAACAAAATCAATCCACTTACTTCACTCCAAACTTTCGAATACTTCATAGAACATGTGATTCATAATGAGAATGGTCACATAGTTGGATCTTAAACAAAGGAGACTAATTTTAAGGAATCGATATCTTTGGTTTATTCAGAGACTGAGAATCAAAGGTCTCGAAGGGAATCTCATCAAAAAAAGGAACACTTGCGCCCAAATGAAACGTCCCCCAACACTCCCTCCAAAAGATTCAAATGACATTGTTCGGGGAGAAAATGAACCATAATTTGATACAATCCTATCGTATGGGAACAAGGACCCATATGGCATAAATTAAGATAGGAATTTCTAGGTCTTGGGAAACATAACTCCTGGCTTCCAAACTTAGCAACACTTCCCAACTACTCCTTCGACTATGTTCAAGCCTAACTCCAAGTACTCATGAGATACGCCACATAACACTATAATATTAATCTATATCATGAACCTCATACACACTGAGCCTCACAACTCCTCACTTCAAACATAACTCTTATTGCTACTCCAACAACCACATACAATCTTATACTAGGGATCCACTAACTTGCGGTGCATTCCTTTAGATATACAACCATAACATTCAAGCCTATACTCATAACCATATACGCACTTCGCACATGCACCTCTAAACGAACACTCATAAAGAATCTTCCTCACTTTCTCTAAGATTCCATCAACTACATCATTCACACATACTGGTCAATTCTTTAAATGGCACACATAACATTTTCTCAACCAATTGAACTATACACAAAAACTCTGTATTACTATTCCTACAACCTCATAGAAGTGCATAAAACCAACGCACAACAATCTTTCCAAATAAACATTTAAAACTTCAACTAACCACGGCATGTATCAAGGACTTAGCCTCAATCTAACTTCACTTCACTGCCGTGAGCACACCACCTTCTATCATAGATAAGGAAGTATCTTCTCTCCCTTCTAGACAACTGCTCAACACCATTAGCCTGACTTAATGAAAAGGTCACAAAATTTTAAATCATGAAGACCTGAAACATGAAGGGATAATGTAAATAACTTGACTCTCTCTATTGAGGCCTTAGGAATAAAATATCAAATACAATGGGTTCATTAAGGTATCAAAACTGAAGACACCCATAACGGAAACTGAATCTCACTGATCAATAAGAGTATTGCCTGAGTACTGGAACTGAACATACTGTAAAACTTGAGTATATGAGTCATGGGTGGCATGCCCTGAATTTAGAGCTCATAACTTATGGAATGTGATTCCAACTGCTAGAAGAACTGGAATTTCTCATTTTTGGAAACTAGAAGAGTATGTAATTCTCCCTCATGTGTATGAACATGAATTAAGATCATGGAATTGAAATGTAAAGAATGAGTAGGTTTTGGGACAGCTGAAAATATTAATATAACATTGGGTCAAACACCGATCTTTCTCACAGCAAATTTACAACTTACTGGTACTTCTACTAAAATGTAAAAGCTTGACTTGACTACTTGTTCTATCATCTCCCCCTTAGCTTTAAGCCACCACTCAAATTCTCAAATGCTTACTAATTTTGAATCTCTACGAACATCTCTATCGCCGGAATGTACACTATCTAGTGCTTCAACTCTTATTTCTATTAGCTCAACTTGAATACTTTCTAACCTTTTGGTAGACCATGCTACTTCTGTCTTCTCCCTCTAATACCATGCCTATGAACTTATGTTTCAAACAGATAAGAATCAAAATCACACTTAAGAGGCTCAACATTTCCAATCATACGCCTCGCCTTAACTTAGCCATCAAAACATCATCCATCGTCTAATTAGTATTTATCCATCTAACAATCCCATGGCACGACTCACTACACCACATACACTAATCCTCGAAATTAAAGCAGTCCCATAATATCTTGGGTGAACTTTCTCATCATAATATAATATTAAACTTAATTACAAGTCAACTACACTTAAACTCTTGTGTACACTGTTCAAGCCTATTAGGTCACTTCCGGCAACTAATACCATTAATCTGGAAACCGTCACATTCGGCCTTAGATCAGAAATTTAAATCAGCCTCAGGCTCACATTAAGGAAAATCCATAATAAACACTTTAACAATTTTCATCGGGAGCCAATTTGCTACCCCTTTATCATAATCAATAAAAGCGTGGATTTCTTTCACAGTCGAGTTCAAAATAACTCATTCATGACCCAAAGTTTAAATCATTCAAAACATCTCAAATATTTAACATCAACGTGCATATAGCACACATTTTCTCAAAGACACAATTTCAAATGGGGTTTAAGACCCAAATATCAAAATCATAGTAAATTTCTTTCAAGCATCATGCTTTAAGTCATGATTTCATATAAATTTGACTTTTCAAAGTCATAAACATCATAATCTCAAGATAACCAAGATAGAATATAAGTTCATGCTCCAAAATCATAATAAACATATAAAGATCATATCTTCGTAAAGAAAATTACTTTTGGGCACAAGAACGAAAGATTGTTCTTGTTGAAAAACCCCACATACCTTGAATGATAAACTTTAGATCGATACTCATTTTTGAGATATTAATCGTGCCTTTGAATGATGGTTCTTGGAGTTCTTGAACTAGGAACTTGGAATCTTGAATAAATTTACAGAATTAATGGTGAACTTTGGAGGTTCTTGAAGTTTGATGTTGGAGCTTAGGGTTTTCTTTTTGAGGGAATTTGATGAAATATAACATATAATGCTTCTAATAGGCTTTAATATAGGGTTTGGACGGATTTTGGGTGAGGGAGATTGACCAAAACGCCCCTAAAAATCAAATAATTCTCGAATTTGTCCTTTGATGGACTATTTTGATAGTCTGAAGTAGATCAACCATAACGTTTAACTCCGATATCCAAATTAGATGAAACCAATTTCATTAGAAAAAGGACTCTCATATCTTTCCTTTGATATATAGTATCTCACCCAGATCATTGTGTACGAGGAATTATGATCGTTTGAAGTTGACCCAAAAATTCACTTTTGATAGGCTGAAGTAGATCGACCATAACTTTTTTCTCCGATAGATAAATTGGATGAAACTAATTTCATCGGAAAGAGGACTCACAGAGATTTCCGTTGATATATAGTAGATCACCCAGATCATTATGTATAAGGATTTATGATCATTTAAAATTGGAGCAAAAATACGCCAGGCCTCAGTACTTTTTTTCCTGCACGTTTTACTGTTCACTACTATTCATGGTTCGATCGGAATGTTCATAACTTGTCGCTCGGGTGTCCGTTTTGGATGATCCACATATCTTTGGAAAGCTTATTCGATACTCTATGCAATGGTGGTTCATAATCTAAGATATTCCACACAAAAAATTTATCATTCATTCTAGAAGATAGACCCAACACGTTTACGCACAAAATTTCAACGAAAAATTTCTTAGGGTATTACACAGTTCCATTTTCATAAACTTTTGAATGACAAGGGGGACAAAGGTTTTATGCTGGAAGACTTGGAGATATCTGAAGAGGGTTGCATTTATAGTTATTGTAGACATATCGAGGTAGAGGAGGTCAAGGGAGCTATTCGCAGGATGTGGTCGGGTAGGGCGATGAGGCCAGATGAGATTCCAGTAGATTTTTGGAAGAGCACTAGCGGGGAAGGTTTGGAGTGGTTGACAAGGATGTTTAACATTGTTTTTAGGGCAGCTAAGATGCCTGAAGTGTGGAGGTGAAGAACGATGATTCCAGTGTATAAGAACAAGGGAGACATTCAGAGTTGCAACAACTATAAAGGTATTAAGTTGTTGAGTCATACTATGAAGGTTTGAGAAAGGATGGTAGAGTTGAGGATGAGAAGGATCGTGACGATCTCTGAGAATCAGTTCAGTTTCATTCCAGGTTGCTCGACCACTGAGGCCATTCATATTGTGAGGAGATTAGTGGAGCAGTTTTAGGAGATGAAAAAGGACTTACACATGGTGTTTATTGATCTGGAGAAGGTGTACGACAGAGTTCCCAGGGAGATTCTGTGGAGGTTCTTGGAGGCAAAAGGGGTTCCCATGGTGTACACTAAGTTGATTTAGGATATGTATGATGGTGCGAAGACTCGTGTGAAGGTGAAGATTCAAAGCACTTTCCAGTTTTGATAGGGTTGCACCAGAGATCCACTCTTAGCCCATTTTTATTTGCCTTTGTGATAGATGTTTTGACGCGACATATTCAAGGAGAGGTGCCTTGGTGTATGTTATTTGCAGATGATGTGGTTCTAATTGAAGAGACTCAGGGTGGAGTTGCTGATAAGTTGGAGATTTGGAGAGAGACTCTTAAATTTAAAGATTTTCGGTTAAGTAGAACCAAAATGGAGTACTTTGAGTATAAGTTCAGTGATATATCGCAAGAGGATGGAGAGGTTGTGAAGCTGGACTCTCAGGCCATTCATAAGAGTGAGAGTTTCAAGTATCTGGGGTCTATAATTCCGGGTAATGGTGAGATTGACGAGGATATCACGCATCGTATTGGGGAAGGGTGGTTGAAGTGGAGGCTCGCTTCGGGAGTCCTCTATGATAAGAAGGTACCCCCGAAGATTAAAGGTAAGTTCTACAGAGTGGTAGTACGGTCGGCTATGTTGTATGGAGCGGAGTGTTGGCCAGTTAAGAACTCCCACATCCAAAAATTGAAGGTGGCAGAAATGCAGATGTTGCGATGGATGTGTGGACATACTAGGAAAGATAGGGTGAGGAATAAGATTATTCGGGAGAAGGTAGGAGTTTCCTCGGTGGAGGATAAAATGTGAGAATGAAGGCTACGTTGGTTCGGGCACGTGATGAGGAGGGGCCTTGATGCTCCAGTGCGGAGGTGTGAGACTCTGGCTATGGATGGTTTTAGGCGGGGTAGAGGTAGACCGAAGAAATAGTGGAGGGAGGTTATTAGGAATGATATGGAGTTATTACAGCTTACAGAGGATATAATCCTTGATAAAAGGGTGTGGAGGACGCGGATTAGGGTAGAGGGTTAGTGGGTAGGAACGCGTCGGTAGTAGTAGGGGAGAGCTCCTTTGGGGCTGGAGTTTTTGGTTTATAGTGTTGTGGCTGTTGTTTTATCTTGGGACTAGTGGTGTTGGTTTATTTTGCATCCCGTACTAGTCTATTATGCACGTATCTTTTGTGTTTATTATACTGTTAGTTTGTTTTGCGTACCATACTAGTTTATATGTGCTTACTTTTTATGTTTGTTATACAGTTATTGGTCCTAAGTCGGGGGTCTATCGAAAACAACCTCTCTACTTTCCTGAGGTAGTTGTATGGTCTGCATACACTCTACCCTCGCCAGACCCCACTAGGTGGGAATAGACTGGGTATGTTGTTGTTGTATTATTTTCCATCTTGTGCACCTTTGCTTATATATGCTGATTCTTTAAACCAAAGATATTTTTTAGGAGAAAATAAAGAAGCAAAACATAAATGTGACAATTGAAAAAAAAGTGTAAAAACACACATATTTCTCTCAAGCAAAAGACTACGTTCTTTCACAAACACTCCAAATCATCTCTCAAAATCAACTTTTCAAAAATATATGTTATTTATATCAATTTTTTATCTTTTTAAATTAATTTAAGAACTCCCAAACTTCAAATGCTAGCTCCGCTTTTGGAGATATGGGCGATCTCATCTTCTTCATTGACATTCAAGTGCAGTTCTCCTCCTTGGGATTGGAGCTATCTCAAGCTCAAAATGTACACAATTATTTGGACGAAGTAGGAATGAGCACTTCCAAGACTCTTCTTGTGCCGATGCAGAGTAATATCAAGCTATACCAAAGAGATAGTTTGGTATTCCATGATCCTTCACCATATCAGAATGTTGTTGGTGCTCTTTAATATCTCACTTTGATGAGGCTGAACAATGCATTTTCAGTAAACAAAGTGAGCCAGTTCATGCACTGTCCAACAGGTAATTATTGATCTGATGTAAAACAACTATAGTTCAACCTTCAACACATCAAGACATGGTCATTCATCGTCTTTATTTCTTTATCTCTCTGTTTCACCGATGCCAACTAGGCTGGGAATAGAACGCAAGGCCATGGGTGGATTTGCTATTTTCCTTGGGCAGCCCAATCGCATCTCTTAGGCCTTCAAGAAGCAATAGTTCGTTCGTAAAGGTAGTCAGAATATTAGGTTGCTTATTGGTCGGATCGGTTGGATAATTATGGTTAACGATTCGGCTTATTGGCTATCAACTGATTCGACTTATTGATGATCAACTTTTAAATATACTAATTCACTAGCCGCTCGATAAGCTAACGGTTGGTTCAACATTAGATTAGCAATTGACGGACGGTTATCGGATGATGTAACGGATAAATCTAAGAGACAATGAAATATTGAGCGCTTATTGGTAGTTCCTCTGTTTCTTCATCGACTAAGTTCTCTGTACTATGATTGATCTATTTATCAATCTTTTAGGCTTCTTGAGTTTTGTTCGTATAGTTATTTAATTGGTTAAAACATAAACTCAAATGAAAATTTTCTTCTAAACCTAAAATGTATGTAGAAATATTTTTAATTACTGGTCGTTTTACTATTATTTGAATTTGAATTTTTTATATTTTATATCAAACTTTGTGAAGGATACACTGAGATTTTTTTATTTTTTTTTGCGGTCTTTTGTATTGTCAAGAATAATTTATGTTTTGGTTTAAAAATTAATTTAAGGTTTTGTTTACTTTTAGGATGTCTGACTGCATTTTATAGTTAAATGTCACAAGAAGTGACTTGTTATTTTCTAAACCAAGAAGTGAATAGAACAATAAATGAAGTATTATATATATTGGATTTATAAAAGATACTTAGATATATTTAGGAGTAAAAATATAAGGGGAATGGACAAGAGTAGACACTCGGCTAAAAGAATTGCCGCCGAGTGGCCATTGATTTTGAATTTCCAAAATATAGCCATTTAGGCCATTTTTTGCTACTGCCTTCATATTTTTTTTCCTTGTCTTTTAGCTATTTTTTTTAAAATTACTGCTGCACTTTTTAAAAAAATTCATTGCTTGCCCTCTTTTTCTAAGAAAAAACTTTTTGTCCCTTTTTCCACTATTTTATTTTTTTTCGCAGCTCCATTTTTTTTAAAAAAAAGTTATTCTTCTAATTGGTGTAGTTTTTCTAACAATAAAATACAATTTTATAATATTGTAATTGTTGCTCTTCTCTTTTATCAATCATATACAATATTTGATATCAAATACATGAATCTTTGATACCAAATACAAATACATATTTTATACAATAATTGCATAAAAGTGTATCTATGTGGTATAAATGTGTATCAATATGATATAAATGTGTATCAATGTGGTATCAAAGTGTATCAATTTAGCATAGAGACTCATATGTCCAATTGGGCTAAATGGCTTAAAAACGAAAATAAATTGGGCCGACTGGCTCCGAATTCTTATCGATTACTATCTCAAAATATTTTCTATGCTTGCACGGTTAGGACTTGTAATCTCAATTACTATTACTGTACGGTGATCACGTCTATATATGTTTCACATATGAATATACTGGAACTAGTAACGTCAGAACTGACTATTAACATATAGAGAACATGAAAGATGAGCTGGCCAATGGAGCACTTCTTTGTTTAAGATTTAGATGGAACGTTAAGTAAGATAAATACTTCAATGGGATATCCAAGATTATGTTTGGGAATAGATATATACTGCGTTTGATTATCGGTATAAATTTATCCGTCAATCAAACACAGTATAAATCTAATCCCAAACTTAATCCGAGATATCCCACCTTATCCCGTCAAACTTGAGATTATTTTAGCTCACCCCCATATGTGATAAATTAGTCCAACTATTATAATCTCATGACTATAATCTCAAAATAATCTAATCCTCATACCATAAACCCCTAACAAATAATTATAAGCGAAACTAGATTTCTATAGAATTGGTAGAAGAAAAACGTCTAGAAAATAATAGCTGCAAAGTAATTGCTGATAAAAGAACTGTTGCACGAAATAAAGAACCAAAAGTAAAAGCTGTCCAAAATACAGTAAGACAAAAGTCTGGTTACAAAGAAAAATTGAGTTCAATAATCATGTGACAAAGCTGGTATTCATTGCTACTCGTGCATGGAAAATTCATCCGCTGAGTGTAGTTCAAAGTTTTAGGCTGTAGAAACAAGATTAAACACATCACTCAATTGATTCACCCAGCCATAAGCATACATGACAGAAACTGAAGAGAATCAGCAAAAGAGTATTAACTGAACAATCATATTGTGTTGGTTCAATGAACAATTTTTACTTGTGAATTGCAATAGCGAAAGAGTGCAATGTTGCGCACCATGGCATAGTGGTCAATGACGTGGGTTGAGCATCATGAGCTCTCAGGTTCAATAACCAACAAAAACAAAACACTAGGAGATTTCAACACATCTGTTCTAGCCTTGGTGAACAAAGTTACCTGCTTACTGTTGCTGGCGAGAGAGGTGGCAGGAGCAATGTTGTAGTTTAGATAAACTCTCTCAAGGATTTTGGTCCAGGGTGGTAAATAAGCCTTATTTCGGCAAGTCTAAATTTAAGACGCCGAATAAGTGTAAACTCCCTCATGAGTCATGTGGTTATACAACCATTTCAAAGACCAAATAAAAGTCATAAAAGATAGGACATTAAGCATAATACATGTTATAAGAGATCAAAGTTTGCACAATTAAACGTAAACGGAATAACAAGGGATCAAAAAGTTGAAATGACAAGTGCACAAAGATTATAAAAATGATACTTCAAATATCGCGTCAAGAGGAATACTCTTACATGAGTAGTTCTTTAGTACATTCTCCCCTCGCACTTCCGGGAGCCACATCTACAATTCTTTCTCTTCATATTGCCATTTTTATCATAAACATGGTCAATGTGGTAGTTGTAGTGATAAGTAAGTTCCTCTAATGGCGGAATACTCTTAGAAGTGAAAAACATTATGTGAGGTACTCTCCTATCACCATGGTAATACATGACATTTTGAGCATAAAGGTTTGGTGAGCAACTATGGTTGATAAATCTTCCAACATTCCCATATCTTAACGCATCAAGGGTAAAGCCATCTTCATCATTCCTTTGCAAATAGTTTGACTCAACTTTGAGGTTATTATTGCGCGCAACATTCCTTTTGGGGATTTCTTCATCGTAGTTGCCAACATCAAACAAGTACTCATCATGATCTATTCTATTTTCAGCTTCCCTTTCATCAAGCAACTCCCCAACATACTCACATATAAAACTTCCACATGAGATATAATCTCGTGACCTCAAACCCCATCCTCTTGATTCAGTCTTGAAAACCTCCAAATGGTACCGCGGACCATGTTGGCTAACTCTATTTTTGCAAGAAGGGGGACATTTGCAAGATGGACCACACTCATAAACAAGAGGTTTTGCTCTAAGAATAGAGCCTCTTGTATTGAATGGAATCTCACCTCCATTCCTAGAAGCACAAGAGCATTGCTCAGAATCCGAGCATCCACTTGTGCAATTGCAACCTTGAGGTTTAGAGATATAATACCAATCTGGATATCGCATGTTGGTGATGTAAGTGAATGGTGGGGGTCTCTCATCGTCTATCGTATTGATAGCAGGGATCGGTATCTTCTCTTTTCCTTGCGAGACATCATAGTCCACAACAAACTCCAACTGCATAATCGACTTTGTTTCCCTGTTAACATTTTCAGGAAAATGACTTACCTTGACTAAATTTGGTAGCCGTGACACTAGTTCACGAGTAAGATTTGGTTGGCCAAGATTTCTTTTCAGTTCAAACTTGAAAACATGTTTTCCAGTTGGAGCTCTTTCTTTCCAACACTTAGTCACAGTGTAGAGCCCAGCGTAAATGTATCGTACATCACTCTTTTCTCCATTTACTCTTTGTCGACCACAAATAACCCTCACGGGATACCCCAAATCCATGGAGTTCTTCAAGGCAAGATTATCCCCTTGAAGCTTTTGATCTTCCACTCTTGCATTAAAAGATACTTTTGGATTCCCACCTTGACCTACATAAATGATCGTTTCAGAAGAAATGGATTTGTTCTCATACCGACCAGAATCAACAATGCTAGTTGCGACACGCTTCCTGTTAATATTCACATAATTGATACCCTTAGTAAATTGGTGATGCAGTCCAATTGTAACAAGTTCTGCCCTGAACCGAAATTGATCCCCAATTTCAACTCCAGGAACATGTCCAAAGGTCCACTCACAATTTATCCACTTTTTCTGATTTTTCAAAGTCATTGCTGCCTCTGTATGGATTCTTCTTTTAGATGGTCCTTCATGTTTTTCTGCTTTATCTTCTAGCAGAAGTTTAGTATAAACGTCGTCAAAAAGTTTCAGAGTCTTTCTAACTTCTTTCACTTTCTGAATATGTTCATATTCAGTTAACAATCCATGACCAGAAACACCACTCATGACACCAGAATTCGTTAAATATTCTTGAGAAACTCCAAGATCTGTTTGCTTTTTCATGAGCGCAGATTCATATCGACCCCAATTCTTATAGACAAGATCCTGGCCTTTGTTCAGTTCATTGTGCTTCTCAGAACGTATGTCTTCGGGCATTGGCATGAAATAGACGGCATCTTCAATAATAACCTTGTTTGTTACGTTTCTAGGTTCATTTCGACCTTCAATTAGACTTTCTTGTGAAACAATAGCAGGTAATTCTGGTCCATTTTCAACAGGCTCGCCTTTTATAAGCCAATCACATGTATATCCTGTATCAGCTGATGGCTTTTGGAGAACCTCATTAACCAATACGTCATGCTGTTGAATAGACTCGTCATAAATAAGATTTTTTTCTTTCATCTTCAAAGGTTGATTGCCATTAGTAGGTTGACATGAGGTATTCAAACGACTTGAATCACCAGCCTCTTCTGGACGCGCACCAGTTGCAACCAAATCATCCTTTTTAACTTGCCCAGGTTGCATATATTTTGCCTCAAAATCACTTCGCATGGAGACACTTGAGGGCTCAACTGACTCGATCACATTCGAGTTAGCGGAGCATTGAGTATCGCTTCCATTCTTCTCTTGAGGAATACACGGGCCGCATCTCTCAGGAAAATTCCTAATAGCATCTACTTTCACACGCTTAGTAGTAGTAGTGGATGGAATTTCCGGGCAGATCTTAACGTCGGCATGTTGTTGAACTCTGCTTCCGTTGTTTTCACGAACAAATGCACCACAATTTTGAGGAAAATTGCGGGTGCTATCAACTTTTAGGCGCTTAAATGTGGAGGTAGATTTAGTATCAACGCTCTGATTAAGTCTCTTCCCTAACATCTTTGAGGGACTTCTTTCAACTAACACCGACATCTACAAATTATAAAGTAGGCACAACTTAAAAAACAACCTTCCTAAAAAATTGTCTCACTATATATAAATCTTAAAGTTAATGAGAACTATCATAAAATTCGGGTTACGAAATTAGCCAACATTATGGTTATAGGTTCGCGTGCCTCGTGGCGTTTCTCAGGCTAACAATTTGGTTACAGGTTAGCTTTCAACAAAACCTGTAACTTCGGCTCGAACTCTATATGTACAGATAATTTATACAGAATTCAAAACGCAAAGAAAGTTGTAATTAAAAATCGATAAACAAAAAAATTGGCTACGAAAAGAAAAGAAAAGAAAATTATGCCTGGGAGATTAAACTAAAGAATTTGAAAACACCAAGAAAAGAAGCAAACTTACTTGAAATATGTTTTCAAGTGCTGGCATAAGATCAGAACGCTCTTTTAAACCAGAAACCCCACAACACAAAAGGTTGTCATGGAACAAACATTAGTATGGAACAAGGGGAAGGCAATACCAGGGTCCTATTTATAATAATAAAGTGAACGTACAGTAAGGTGCGAATTTGATTCCTATCCAAATTGGGTTTCTTTAAACCAATATTTTCCATAGCAAACATGGTAAGTCATATACAAAGTTACCATAATTAATAATCCTAACTTATTCCCCACAGTCCCCTTTAATTATCTCTTTTATTTTCACTTTTGGATTAAAATTCGCAAAATAGCTTTCCTATTATACGTGTTCAACAAGGAATACAAGTGCAAGTATAATATCACTAATTTATAGGGGTGGCAAAAATCGAATCGATTTTTATTGAGTATTGGTTCAGTTTTGATTTTTTCATATATATAACTTATTATATATTTTTCTTAATTTCTCTTTAATTTCTACAAATTAACAAACTTAATCAATTTTCTGAACTAACATTAAGTTCAAGCTTGAAAATTGTTGTATATTAAAGTAAAAATTACATTTCATAGATAAATAAGTCCTTATAGGGGGTGCGGATGTGGATAACTAATAGATAACTAGTACTTACTATTTCTATCATGTTAAATGAAATGTTATGTCATAGTATTCCTTAGTTTTTTTTGTTTTAAGATATTCTATATGTTCCATATCTCTAGTTTTTAGGTAGTCAAGTAGATTCTCTTTCATAAGTATTTTTGTTAATCTTATTTGCTCCATATCTTATCTCCAATATTCTAAGTATTCGTAGTTTATCATTTTATGCTATAGTAGTTGTAATACTGCAAATTTCTTTGTAATAATTTATTCTAATTGTACTATATCTGATATTAAATTCTAGGCCTTTTATTTCGTTAAATAGGTAGTCATTTTATTTCATATGATGCTATTTTCAAAATATCCCTTCAATCATATACATAACAAAATATGGTCATCTTAGATCACTATATACTAGATTATATTTACAATCAAATTTACTAAAGTAATTATATCCTTGTATTTGTCTTATTTTTAATATCTTATTCGGTATTGGATAATTATATGTCATAGTTTTTTGCATTTAGGTTTCTATAATCAATAGCCATTCTACTTTTTCCTCTTTTTTGTTCACTATGTTTATTTACTATAAATGCTGGACTATTGTGCTTACTATTACTTTTTTGTATGTATTGTTTTTCTAATAATTCATCTATATGCATTTAAAATTCTTTTAAATCATCAAAGTTATATGTTAATGATTTTTGGGTTAGTATGTCATTTTTATCTATTAGCTCAATTTTTACAGTAGTTTTATGTCATTCTCATCCTTTTAATGGATCTTCACTATAGAGTTGTCTTAATTTTTTCTTTATTATTTCTATCTTATCTATTGAAAATATAGTTATTTCTTCTTTATTTATTGAAAATATAACTAGTTCTATTGTGTCTTCAGTATTTTTTATATTTTCTAATTTTTGTGTGATTTTTTCACTTCCTTTTATCCAATCAGTTTTCTTGCTTATTTTATTAATAACTCTTTTTGCTCTTACTTTTTGTTTACATGGTGTTGTAAACCACCAGTGTGTTCTAATTATTATATGTGGGTATAATTTATCTAAAAATGACATTCCTAAAAACATATTTTTTGATGTTAGTTCATAATTATAGATTTCTTCTATTGTTAATATCTTATCCCATACTTGTATTTTTATATTTCTAGCCTTATAAGTAATTAAGCTTCCTTCGTTATTAAATCCTCTAACTACTATTGGTGTTTTTAATTTATTCCATTTACTTTCTGGTAAATAATTCTATCTACATAAATTGGCTTCTGCTCCTGTATCTATCATTGATGTATAATATCTATTATAATATCCTTCTACTATTATTTTCATAAGGACATATATTTTCATATCATGTCAAAGCTCTCTTTATTAATAATTTTTCTCTATTATAGGTTATAGTTATTTGTGTATGTTCTATATTGTAGAGTTTTACTTGTTCTAACCATTTTATTCCTAATATTATGTCTGCTTTTTTGCAAATCTTCTTTTATTTCAAATTCTATTTTTATTTTTCTAACTCCTATTATTATTTCTTTTTCTGCTGTATCTTTAATGTTTATTAGACTCCTTGGTAGATCTGGACACATATTACTATTGGATTTTATTTCTTTCTTTTTTACTAGGATATTTTGCTAGGTAATTTTCTTCCTATCCTGTATTTATGAGCATTAAATATTCTTTTTCATTTATTGCTCCTGTTATGTAATATTGAGTTAAATTAACTATTGAAGTTGTTTCATAATGTGTTCTTTTTTATGAGCTTGATGATTCTGGTTTTTCATAAGCTATTCTTTTTGTTGTACTTATCCTATCATTTATTATTTCTAAATCTTCTTCTATGTCTATATCTTTGTAACTATAGTCATTGTTATCAATTGTTTTTACGAATTGTTCAAAAGGACTTTCTATGTATATTTTATTAATTTTATTCTTTCCAGTTATTTTATGTTTTGTTGTTAATACATATAGATTTTTACATCTCGCTGTAAATATTTTACTTCCTGGGGTTAGTTCTATTCCTGATATTTTCCAATATAATACTAATGATTTATCTATATTTTTATCTATTATTGGTACTGAATAATTTACACTTATTATAAATTTGAATTTTTGGTATATTAAATTTCCTTTTATGGCACTAATTATGCTTTTTTCTATAGGTTTTACTATACTATCATCTGTTAAATATAGTTTTATTGATGTATCTATTCCTTCTCTAAAACATGCTTTTATTAATATCTCTGTTCGTCCAAGGTGTACATATTTTATTGAGTCTTTACTTTTTTATATCGTTTATTTCTTTATTAATTATTCTTTTTGTTACTAGTGGTATACTAGCTTTACCTCTTGCATATTTACAATCTATTACATGCTCTTTTTGGCTTACTACATAGTATTTCTCTTTTCTTCTACTAAATATATTTTTTATTGTTGGTATTTTAAATATTTTTTCTACACTTAGGTCTAACTCATTTCCTTTTATTTCTTCAAATATATTACTGATATTATTTTTTGGTCAGTTCCTTCTTCATTTAAATATTCTTCCTTTGTTATTATTTTTATATCTTCTTCAGTCATTTGATTCATCTAATTCACTATCTATTTCATTATCTGTTTCATTTTCTGAAATTTCATATATACTATCTTCACTTTCTAATTCATAATCTATATAATCTATTTGCATATATTCTGCATTTTCTATCTTTATTTCTGATATTTGTTTTCTTTTTTGGATCTTTAGGCATTTTACAATCTCTAGCTAAATATCTTTTTTCCACAATTATAACAAGTACATTCTTTTATAGATTTCTTTTTCCTATATGGTCTTTTATGTTTATAATTTTTTACATAATATTTTTTTCTTGGTTTCTTATACTTATATTTTGATTTTTTGTATTTTTTATGTTTCTTAAGTCTTTTTCTTTTCTTATAATATCTTTCTTCACATCCAAATTGAGGTGCTATTTTATCTTTGCAACATGCTAAATTTTTTATTAATGTTTTCGCCATTTTCATTTCTTCTCTGTATTTTTCACATAAATTTCTATACCATTGTTGTAGAAATTTTATTCTTGCTCCTAGAGTATCTACTATGTTTGCTTCATCCCAACTCTTTATTATTTTTAAACTAAATGGTTCAGGTAATTTACTAATATATAATCTTCTCACTTCTTTACTTTCTTTTGTATTATATGCTCCTTTATAGTAGTATTCTTTAAATGCGCATGCATATTCATCTATATAGCACATATTGCGTATTGTTAGTTTTAACATTAAATTCCTATTTGTATCTTTTTTTTTGTGTTGTTCTTCTTCTTCTGTTGTTATACTGCTAAATTCATCTCTTATAGCCATTTCATATTTTTTCAATATGTCTATAGGTGTTAGTTTAGTTACTGTTGTTCCTTCTGTTTCTTTATCATTCCTTAATACCTTTTTACTATTTTCAGTTAAATTTAAAAACCATAATTTTGTTGTTCTATTAGTGTTCTTTCTGTATATTCTGGTGTATCTATTGCATTTATACCATTGTTTAATAATTGTTTTGCTATATATCTTGTCCATAATTGTATCATTTTATCTATATCCATTACACAGTCTAAGTCTAAGAAGTTATAATTTTTATTAATTATTTGTTTTGGTGTTAATTTGTTATATTCTTTTTTTAGGTTATATTTTTAGACTTATTTTTATAATAATATGTAGGTTTTCTTATTTCTGATGTACTAGGTATTATATTTTCATCGTCTTCTTTATCAATAGTATTTATTTTCGTGTTTGTATTTTCTAAGTTTTCTTTATTAATTACTTCTTGTTTTTCATTAATTTCTAATTTTTCTATATTTGTTAAGATTTCTGTATATGTTTCACTATCTTCCGAATCATAATTATCTGTTTCTTCAGCATCTATTGTGTTTATTTCTATTTCATTAGTTTCTAATTTTTTATTTTCTTCTTCTAATCTTTCGTTGAATTGATTTATCTCAATTAATAATTTTTGTTCTTTATCCTTTTCTTTTTTTTCTTTCTGTCTTTTTTCATACAGATCTTTTAGAATTTGTAATTCTTTTTCTAATTCAGCAATCCTACTATTTTTAGTTTCCTCTATTTTTTTGTATTTCTTCTGTAATCTGTTGTTTTATTTTATCTATTTATTTTTTCCTATCTATTTCTTCATTTTCTTTTGCTATTCTTACCATAACTGTTAATTTATCTTCTAATTTTAATTCTTATTTTTCTAACATTAAATATAAATGTTCACCTATTTTCTTATATCTCCTTCCTAAATTGGAAAATACTATCCTTATTTTTAATCCTTCATGGTTTTCATATGTTTTTTCATCTATTATAAATTCTTCTTTGTTCATTTTATCTACTTGATAGTATATAGATCATGTTGATATATGTATTCTAGACTATCTATTTGTAATTCTAAATATGATATTTCTTCTTTTTGTGCTTTTATTGATTTTTGGCATACTCCTACAATCATGTTATACTGTAGTCTTTCTTTTCTTATTTTTAATTCTCTCCATTTTTCAGATATTATTTGTTTTAGTTCTTTATATTTTTGAAATTTTGTTATGTTATTCATCTGTACAATATTTATAATATTTTGGTGGATACCGAAATCTGATTTTATCATAATTAGGTGATATGTATCTCATTCTTCTAGATTTTAAATGGATTATTAATTTTGCCTCATTGCTAGATATTAAGGTAATTAAGTAAGCTAATCTGTGGGGATTTTCTTTTGTTTTACTTAACTTCGTATATTCTGGGTAGTAACTAGTTAAAGTTTCTTTAACTTTTCTAAAAGCTTCTATATTTTTAAATGGTCTTCTCATTTTTAACAAATAAATAACAACGTAAATAATAATAGCTTATAATTAATAAATACGACTAAATTAACTTTTGTAATTTTTCTCATAATTAACACATAACTAATTAACACATATCTACTTGTACGTTTTTTAAATAACATGGCTCTGATACGGATAACTTGGGTAATTTGTGTGGATAACTAATAGGTAACTAGTACTTACTAGTTCTATCATGTTAATTGAAATGCTATGTCATAGTATTCCTTAGTTTTTTGTTTTAACCTTATTATTTCTTCTATATTATTTTTAAGGTATTCTATATGTTTCATATCTCTAGTTTTTAGGTAGTCAAGTAGATTCTCTTTCATAAGTATTTTTATTAATCTTATTTGCTCCATATCTTGCCTCCAATATTCTAAGTATTCGTAGTTTATCATTTTATCCTATAGTAGTTGAAATACTGCAAATTTCTTTGTAATAATTTATTCTAATTGTACTATATCTGATATTAAATTCTAGATTATTTATTTTATTAATTATCCTGTCTTTTTCTTCTATGAATAATTCTATGTCTAAATCATAATCTAAACTATCTTTTAATTCTAGTTGTTCCAAGGTTTTATCTATCCAAATTAATCTTTCTTTTAATTATTTTTTTCCTCTTCTAAGCTAGTTTCTATAATTAATTTCTTCGAATAGCCAACTTTGTTTTTCTCTAACTCTTATTATATATTCTAACATTTTTAATCTGTATAATATCTATCTGAATAATAACTATCTAAATATGAGCAATAGCTATCATTATATAAGTGTAAGTTTTCTATAGAACTTAATAACTCTTCATTAAAATGAAATACTTTTTCGAATATAATTTTCCTTATATCTACTATTTCTATATCCTTAAGTACATACATAACAAGTATCTTAAATTTATCTATCATTCCATCAGATAAGTAGGTAGCCATTTTATTTCGTATGATGCTATTTTCAAAATATTTCCTTCAATCATATACATAACAAAATATGGTCATCTTAGATCACTATATACTAGATTATTCTTAAATAATTATGCTACTCTGTTATTATTAGCATGGTAGTTTGGATACTTTTTCCCTTAAACAACGTCTCTACACTGGTTACTTCCCTATCACAGCCTTCTTGCCTCACCGGTTTCACCTGTAGGATGGCATAGTCCTAGGGATTTTTCTCCTTTTCCTCTTGGCTAATAAAGTTTATAACATATTATTCTTCGAATAATTCTACTATATAGTAAGTAACATGAACTTGTTTTATCATATCATGATTGTCAGGAATTTATGAATTTAGCTATTCATAATCATAAATAAATATACCCGTTTTGGTAGGTTTGATAATTCTGGGCTTTGTTCATCCATAGCTTTTCCTTTGAAATATCTTTGTTTTTATTTAATATTCAAAAGTTGTTTGTGTACAAGACAAGGCTTGCTTCAACTTATGAAGTCTTGCCTTTAACTTACCGAAGGCTTACATATTTATAGACTAAAAAGAAATGCGTAAACTACTTTATACTATTCCTACTTTACACGTATTCTATACACTATTTCTAGTCTTTACATTTGTCCTAAATTCTTACAACTTTCCAAAAAGTAAGAAAGACTTTAAAGCCTAAAAAGACAAAGACTTATTAAAAGCCTTGCCAAAAAGTCAAAAAATCTAAAAGCTAATAATTCCTATACAATTATTTACGTAATGAAAGTTATCTAATTTGTTCACATGCCGCTTTCATAATTTAATATCTTGTCTTTTATCTCTTCCATTATTGCTCCGTTGTTTATCTTTTTTGTCGTGTCTCTCCTGCTGTTCTAATTTTTTTCGTTTGCTTCTATTGTAGTGTTACTTCTGGAATAATATTATGTCGTCCGCTACAATAGATGCATTGATGATCATCATATCTCTGTCCAATTAATTTGCAGAATTGTTCCATAAGTTCGTCAGAAATAACTCTTTTCTTGATAGATCTTGTGAGAGGGTTATCTTCTGGTTTTAATAATATCATTCTCTATCTACAAATTTCTTCCATATCATTTTCTCTTATGTCTTTACATGTGCAATAAACCAATAAATGATCTCTAGAATAATAATTCCAAACTGGATTACAGTTCAAATAGTTATGTGCTAGCTCTTGTATAATTGTGCTCAAGCCAATAACTCGTTTGTTCTTGAAAAATTCTGGTATCTCGGTTTTCTGTATTTCGTCTTGTTCAGATATTTCTTCTGGTATAATGTAGTCTCTTGTCATACCAATTTTTACTACTGTAACCACTGGTTTAATTTCATCAAATAGTATCTCAGCGGGGGCCGAATAAAATCTTACGTAAAATAGTTGTCCTTTTGTAATTTTTATATATGTCATAACTCCTTTATGTACTTCAGGAATCATGGTTAATTCTTTCCCATCTGTTGTATATACTGATGATAATAATCCATAAGAATAACATGTAGCGATTAAATTTGGGCTGGTTCCTGGGAACGTAATAAGTTTATTATAATTTTGTAACTTTTGGGTTATATAGCCTTGGTGTTTTTTGGATAGCTCAATATCTTGGACGGGTTTGGTATTTAGTAAGGTTTGGATTGTATATAAATTTTCAATATAAACACGAGTTAAATGGTTGTAAGATTATCTTTTCTGGTTAATTGCTTCTAAATAAGGGTATAACTGCCGGGGTACAAATAATTCATTCTTTTGGATATTTGGTGGTGCATAAGGTTTTTCAAATATCTTATCTAGGTTGTAATTCTTTTTCTTTGGTAATTCGGATTTTGGTAAATTTTTTGTAGTGGGTAATTCCTTAGCTGTACCTGATGTTCCTGCACATGTAACAACCGTTTCGATTTTAAGGTGTGTCCAAATGTCACCTTCTAGGTCTAGTTTTTTAAAGTGCTCTTCCTGCACTATATCTGTGCCTATGGTTTTTTCCTATTTTTTAGAGTGCTCAGATTGCACTTTTAATTCTGTGACTTCAGTAGTCAGTAGAGTAACTTGTTCTTTTTATAATTTCACTTGTTCAAATAATTGAACTAGTAAATAATTCTGAGTAACTTCAATAGTAACTTCTTCTGTTGTTAAATCAGTCTGACTAGCCTTGTCGTGACAAGTAATCTGCAATGACATTTTTGTTAGTACTAGTTACTTCAATTATAAATGTAAAATTTAATATGTTCAAGACTAGTCTCCCTATTTCCTTTGTTGTAACTGAATTTTGTATTTTCTTTGTTAATCACCAACGTACCTGCATATTATCTGTTCGTACAATAAACTAATGCTAATAAACATTTATATAATGAGCATAATTCTTTTCTATTTATTTCCCATTTTATCAGTGTTTCATTAAATGTGCCTGAGTAGTATCTACAATGATGTTCTAATTTTTCTTCTTCATATCTATATGTAAATACTCCTCCATAACTATATTCGCTTGCGTCTGCTTCTACTATATATGTCAATTTTTATTTTCTGGACTTGGCTTTTATCTTCTTCGTTGTAATTATATTCTACATCCTTTTATAATTTTTTCTGTAATGACTTTAGGTTTTCTGCTAATTTTGGTATATTTTTGTAATACCCCGGGAAATTTTTCGTCGAAATTTTGTGCGTAAACGTATTGGGTTCTATCTTCTAGAATGAATCATAAATTTTTCGTGCGAAATGTATTAAATTATGACCCACCATTACGTAGAGTATTGAATAATCTTTCCAACGATATGTGGATCATCCAAAACGGACACCCGAGCGACGAGTTATGAACATTCCGATCGAACCATGAATAGTAGTGAACAATAAAACATGCAGGAAAAAAAAAGTACTGAGGCCTGGCGTATTTTTTCTCCAACTTTAAATGATCATAACTCTTTGTACTTAATGATCTGGGTGATCTACTATATTTAAACGAAAAGCTCTGCGAATCCTCTTTCCGATGAAATTGGTTTCATCCAATTTGTCTATCGGAGCAAAAAGTTATGGTCGATCTACTTCAGCCTAACAAAAGTGAATTTTTGGGTCAACTTCAAACGATCATAACTCCTCGTACACAATGATCTGGGTGAGATACTATATATCAACGGAAAGATATGAGAGTCCTCTTTTTAATGAAATTGGTTTTATCCAATTTGGATATCGGAGTAAAACGTTATGGTTGATCTACTTCGAACTATCAAAACAGTCCACCAAAGGATAGATTCGAGAATTATTTGATTTTTAGGGGCGTTTTGGTCAATTTCCCTCACCCAAAATCCGTCCAAACCCTATATTAAATCCTATTAGAAGCATTATGTATTATATTTCATCAAATTCCCTCAAAAATAAAACCCTAAGCTCCTACATCCAACTTCAAGAACCTCCAAAGTTCACCATTAATTATGCAAATTTATTCAAGATTCTAAGTTCCTAGTTCAAGAACTCCAAGAACCATCATTCAAAGGCACGATTAACATCTCTAAAACGAGTATCGATCTAAAGTTCATCATTCAAGGTATGTGGGGCTTTTCAATAAGAATAATCTTTCGTTCTTGTGCCCAAAAGTAATTTTCTTTACGAAGATATGATCTTTATATATTTATTATGATTTTGGAGCATGAACTTATATTTTATCTTGGTTATCTTGAGATTATGATGTTTATGACTTTGAAAAGTCAAATTTATATGAAATTATGACTTAAAGCATGATGCTTGAAAGAAATTTACTATGATTTTGATATTTGGGTCTTGGACCCCATTTGAAATTGTGTCTTTGAGAAAATGTGTGCTATATGCACGTTGATGTTGAATATTTGAGATGTTTTGAATGATTTGACCTTTTGGTCGTGAATGAGTTATTTTGAAGTCGACTGTGAAAGAAATTCACGTTTTTATTGATTATGATAAAGGGGTAGCAAATTGGCTCCCGATGAAAATTGTTGAAGTGTTTATTGTGGATTTTCTTTAATGTGAGCCTGAGGCTGATTTAAATTTTTGAGCTAAGTTCGAGAGTAATCTTTAGCACCGAGTGGGAGGTATAAAGTGACCTTACTTCCCTAGAACTACATGCCCCCGTAGGATGTGAGCCTGAGCCTGATTTATATAGTGATCACTAGAGTTTTTGAATTGATACTGGAAGTTCTACTCCGATGGCAAGGATAGGACGACTCTCCCCAACGTGGGTTGTACGTTGGACTCCATGTGTCTCACATGGTTTATGTCGGTTATAGGATCTCCCAATGTGTGTGTGTGTACTCTTCTATCTGAGATGAAAACATATTTGCTTAAAAGGCTGAGTTTGAGAAAGTCATTCTTCTTAAAAGATTTAAGGAATATATTCTAATGAGAATTGACATGAGATTTGATTGTTTTGATGATTTGAAATTGAGATGAAAGTGAATTGAGAACGTATTGTAATGACTCACTTGTTTTACTTTACATGTATTATTCATCCATGATTTTGATGATTTAATTCGAGCTAAGTGAGTCATCTATATCAGCATGCATAATTTTATAAACTGTGATGATATTAAGATATTATTTTATATATGCATTGCACCCCCATATGCTCGGTATTTTTCCACGGTGCTGACCCACATATTTGTATGTGGGCTATATTTTCTCGGAATGTAGGTACAAGGTATAGTTTCACCTTCGGATCCAGTCAGTTTGTGGTATCCAGTCAGCAGGTGATGAGTCATTTTGATTCAAGGGCTTGGGTTAGTTATGCAGAGTTTATAGTATTGTATTTTCTTTATTCAGTCGTATTGAGTTGGGGTAGTCGGGAGTAATGACCCGGCTACCTACAGTTAGTACTAGTAGAGGCTTCATAGACAGTCAGTAGAAGTTGATGTATTTTGTTTCAATTTTGGTTGTAAAGGCAGAATTGTAATCCTATAAAATTCCATTTTTGTATCGATCAGATTCAGAAAAGAGTTAATTTATGCTGATTTGTATGGATTTGTATTTTTATTCAGTTGCTTATGAGTTATGCCAGTAGAAGGGTTAGCTTGGGGTCACTTGTGACCCTAAGCACCGTGTGACGTCTCGGGACCCGATTTCGGGGAGTTAAAATATTACTAGCTATCTATTAGTTATCCACACAAATTACCCAAGTTATCCTCACCCCCTACAATTGGTATCAGAACCATGTTATTTAAAAAAACGTACAAGTAGATATGTGTTAATTATGAGAAAAATTACAAAAGTTAATTTAGTCGTATTTATTAATTATGAGTTAATATTATTTACGTTGTTATTTATTTGTTAAAAATGAGAAGACTATTTAAAAATATAGAAGCTTTTAGAAAAATTAAAGAAACTTTAACTAGTTACTACCCAGAATATACGAAGTTAAGCAAAAAAAAAAGAAAATCCCCACAGATTAGCTTACTTAATTACCTTAATATCTAGCAATGGGGCAAAATTAATAATCCTTTTAAAATCTAGAAGAATGAGATACATACCACCTCATTATGATAAAATCAGATTTCGGTAGCCACCAAAATATTATAAATATTTTACAGATGAATAACAAAACAAAATTCAAAAAATATAAAGAACTAAAACAAATAATATCTGAAAAATGGAGAGAATTAAAAATAAGAAAAGAAAGACTACAATATAACATGATTGGGCACCCTGTGCCTTAGGACCACTGCAGTCCTGAAATAGGGATCATCAGACGACTTAGGATAAAGAGAACTATCCGATAAATACGAATTCCCTTAATTCTTCATCTTGGTCCACCAGCTACCATCTCTCTCACTATTTTGCAGACCCCCACTCTACTCTGAATACCTGAACTTATTATTTTTCCTCTCTCCAATCTTTGCGTATTTCTTGTTTTCATCCTCAACCTACTGTATATAAACCATAAGTCTGGAGATGTCCATTTCATTATTCAGCATTGCAACTTTTCACTCCAATACCAACTTGTGGGATAACCCAGAAGCAAACTTCTGCATCTCGAATATCTGACTAGACACCAACTCAGGAGCATATCGGGCCAAATGCTGAAATTTTAGAGCATACAACTTCACACTCATCTTTCCCTACTTCAGATTAACAAACTCGTCAGCCTTTTCTTCCCTCAACTCCTGGGGAAAGAAAGGATCAAGGAAAGCCCCTAAAAGCTCATCCTATAATGCCGCCTTAGCCTCATCACCTCTTAACTGCTCCCACTCCTCATACCACTAATAGGATATATCTTTCAACTGATATAAAACTAACTCCACACCCTCAGAGTCAGTAGCATGCATAACCTAAAATATTTTTTTCATCTCATCCACAAAACCTTGAGGATACTCCTCCACCTTAGAGCCTGTAAAGGTTGGGGGATTCAACCTCATGAATTTTCCAACTCTAGTGACCTCAGAAGAAGGAGAAACAAAACCCACACAATCATACTGGTGAGATAATGATGCCACCAACTGAGTAAGCAGATGAATAGGCCGACAAAACTTTGTATTATACACATTACCCGGAGGTGTCGGGGCATATGCATCATCAGTCCAAGGAGCCCAAAGAGGACTATTAGGAATTGGTGGAACTCTATATGGGGTAGTATAATCTGGAGTAGGGACCCTATACTGGCTCTGCACTCTATATACAGGGAGAGTCCCCTTCACATTGTCCTTGGGCAGGTAGAGTTCCAAGCAGAGCTTCTATGACCATCAGATCTTCGAGAAGGCATAATCTGAAATGTGAGAAAGCCAAGAATTAGAGAAGTTTCATAACACAAGACTCTATAGCCCGAAAATAGAACACAAGAAAGGAAAACATTCCTAAATTCCTTGTAGCCTCCTCCTTATAAGTGTGGCACGCTACACACCCATAAAAAAAGACTCTACTTGACATGACTTTGTAGACACCCAACGACTCTAAATCGTGCTCTGATACCAAGATGGTAACGACCTAAATTAGGGCTTATCGGTAACGGTATCTCAAGTTTGCCATGGACCAAAGACCACCCCCATCTCCTAACCTCATGAGCACAAAGTAATAATAATAATAGTAATAATATTAATAATATGGAAGCATATTAAACAACAATAAATGATAGATAAATGAACCAAGGTAGGGGTTCTAAGAATTCAACAATACCTAATCCATAGTCGTCCACAAAAGACTCTAACAAAACTGAACATCATCTAGGATGTGACATGCCCCCGACTATGTCCAAACAGGCCCCCAATAGATATAGTCTATAACATAAGGGAAACAAACTATGAAATAATGAGCCTTCCAAAAAATAAAAGCTCACCACTTCAAAGCAACTCGACGTGCGTGCTAATCCTCCTAAAGTTGCACATGGGTAAAAGAAGTATCTTCATACCCTACATTATGAAACAATGTCACATCCTAGGACAGTTAGCGGGTGAGCGCTAGCATGTAATTCAGGGATAAGGGGTAAAATAATGTCATGATCCAATCAGTCCAAAATCATTCAAAACCATATGCACACATTTATATTCATACATACATACATACATATATATATGTATATATGTATATATATATACATATCTATATATATACATATATATATACATATAGATTTATATACACATATATATATATACATAGGGAACAAGGTTTAGCATGAGAGTTAATTAACCTGGATTGTGTAGCTTAAACCATCATAAAAGTCACCCATGAGCTATATGGGTTCGGCTCCCCCCACCAAAAGGTCCCTAGTGCGTGTTAGCCGCACAAACCGAAGGTATTAAAAAAGACCAGAGAATTCCCTCAACCACGTTAATCTAGTATACTAATGTATATAAAGTGTGACATATGCACAAAGTCATTAAGACCAACCCCCACGTCGACAAACATGAGTTTCCTGTATTGATTAATCAGGACCTCCACCTTCACGGCAAAATACACAACTCTAATTAAGCCCAATTAAAATATTTATGCATTCTCATTCATTAAACCAAGAATCATCCATTAAGGCACTTACCATTGGTATCGTCATACCAATTACGCTTGCAAGCTAATATCATTATGCCATTCCAGTTATCCATCAACCTGGGGGAATGCCACGAGCCCCTTAATTTATTAAATCAATTTGGGGGAATGCCGCGACCCCCATAATTTATCAAATTAATTTAGGGGAATGCCACGACCCCTGTAGTTTAAATTTTAAAATCAAAATATGGCCACCAAGGCCTTTCCAAAACCATTTGTATTCCATTTTTCCATTAATGCGATGCAATAGTTCCAAAAGTGGTTTCAATATACATATATCAATATTTCAAAATTAATTCACAAAAAGGGGTTGAGGTTAATATCAATTCCAAACTAAAATCATCAATTTGGGGGAATACCATGACCCCCATTCCAATCCACCATGCCCACGCACCTAATTAGTTCAAAACCATCAATTTAAAATATGAATAGTCCATAAAAATCATGGAAAAATAATTCAACCAAATAACATCCAAAAGCCCTCAAACCAATTACAAAACCAACAATTAAATTCACGTGGGTAACAATTAAACACATGATTTTAATAAAGTTAGTTATAGGGAAGAAATACATGCTTTAAATACACAAGAATTTAAAAGCACTTTTTTGGAGCCTGGATGATGATTGCACAACGAAATCCTGAAGCTCACTTGGGTTTTGAGTTTTGAGAGAGAATAAAGGATTTTGATCTTTTAAAACTAATGGAAAGGGGTCACTTTTAAGTTTAAATGCCGTACAAGAGTGAAAAGACCCGAATGCCCCTCACCCTTAATAAATAAATAAATAAATACAAAACTGCACAGAAATTTGTCCTTGGCATGGCATGCCAATATTACAGAAACTATCCTCCGTGCTACGCTAATATCGCGGAGGGAAGCCTCCATGACACGAAGATATCGTATAAGCTTACTACCTCAGAATTTCAAAATAAACTCGAACCCCTTTTAAATATTTTGAAACTCTTTTATGACACCCTATTAATATACCTAAATACAATTTAATTCAAAATTGATATTTTGGACACTACAAAGTCAAAAATAAAATCATAAAAGTTTAAAGGTCTTACGGTTAAGGACTAAGGATGCAGCCTTGGTGAAGGTCCTTTGGAGGAATCAAAAGGTAGAAGAGGCTACATGGGAAGCTGAAGAAGATATGAAGGCAAATATCCATTCTTGTTTCATGTGTTGGATGAAAGTGCTTAAGGTATGAGTTTATTTTCCTCTTGTCACTTTTTGAGTTTTTCATTTGATTTTGGTGTATCCTTGCTATTTTTATGCTAAAAATGTCCTAACTCATCATTCGGGGATGAATGATCCTAAGGGGGGGATATTGATAAACCCTTTAAAATTTTATCAATTTTATTTTGACCCTCCCACGTACGTAACATTAATTTTTGACTTAAATTATATGTAGGGATGTCAAAAGTGTGTTTTTGGAAAGTTTCGAATTTTTTAAAAGAGGTTCGGGCTTATTTTGGGACCTTGAGGCAGTGAGGGTCCATGATAAAGCCATGTCACAGAGATTAACCTCCGCGATATTGGCATGGCATAAAGGCTAACCTTCGCAACATTGGCGTGTCATGCCGCTGTTTAATTTCAGCTAGTTTTTGTTTTTTCAACTTGGGGCGAGGGTTTTTTGGTCTTTTTACCCCTTGTATGACCTTATAACATAAAATAACCCCATTCCCTTCAGTTTTGAAAGATCAAATCATTCTCACTCTCTTAAACTCAATCCCCAAGAAGATTCAAGGGTTTTTACAGAGAATTTGTCATCCGGGCTCTAAACTTTGAATTGTTCTTAATTCCTTGTATATTTTAGGCATGTTTCTCTTCTCTAAACTTGAATTTTACATTGTGGCATTAATTAAATAAACTTTCATATGATTTAAATTGTGGGTTTTGAAATTGGGTTGTGGGGTTTTATTTTGATTTATTGTACTGATTTATTTCTTGATCCTTATGGATCCACCTTCTTGTATAAATACTTTATTCATTATTAATAAAATCATCTCTTATCTATTACGTAAAATAATATACTTAGTAAGAATGTTGGGAAATGATGCTACATATACGAGGTTTCCAATTGGCTGAAAGACTAAGTGTGAAACCTCATATTAAATATATAAGTCCAATAAACTCATTTGTTGAAAGACAATATTTTTGTTTAAAACTATATAGGTTTATGATAAAAATGGTATTGTTGCACGTTTATAACTGGTGAGAGATATTGCACATAGGCCTGACAACCAAATCTAGTCAATAAATAAAGACTTGTGTGAATGATTTCAAGTTTCAAACAAAAGAAATTTTTTTATTATAAGAAAATAAATAATAGCAGAGTGTTCATTAACCAAAATGTTGATTATTATGGTGTGATACAAGAGATCCTAGAAGTTAGGTATCCTAGACGGATGAGAAAAAAAATAGTATTATTTTCTCAGGAATTTTGGTGTTGATTACATCTTTTTTCTCAGGCATCTAGGACATTTATCGCATAGAGATACCATGGTAAATCAACAACATAATGTAATTAAAGTTAAGCACAGCAGATGATATAATCACTATGATCCTTTTATCATTGCACAAAATACTAAGCAGATGATTTTGCTCCATATCCTCTGCGTAGAGATAAGGTTGGTTGTTGGGTGGTTATAAAGACTATTCATATGGGAAGGACTAAGATCGATCATGTTTAGGATGTGTTCATGGCTCAACCGCAAGGGTTTTCTTGTGTGCAATTACCTCATTATGTTTGTAAACTCCACATATTATTGTACGAGCTCAAACAAACTCTGAGGGCCTAGTATACCAAGCTTCAATTTTTGGCGTCCCTCAGATTTTTTTCCTTCCAATATAGATGTTGCGTTGTTTATCTACAACTCAGGTGGTACCATTACTTATCTTCATGCATATGCTGATGACATTATTCTTATAGGGAACTCAAATAAGTTTATCACTTCCATAATAGACTAACTGGATCATGCCTTCTCTCTTTGAGATATGTAGGGGTAGAGCTACAGTAGAATAAGGGGGTTTGGACCAACCCGATAGCTTTTGCGTAGAACTTGTATTAGTAATAGAAATTCTATTCTCTCTCTCTCTCTCTCTCTCTATATATATATATATATATATATATATATAGAAAGAGAGAGACAGACAGACAGACAGATAAATAGATAGATATTTGAGTCTGAACTCACATTAAAAGTAAAGTAGATGGCTCAATGGCACAGTAAAACTGTGAAAGGTTACTTCTCTTTGCATGTGGTGTGGGTTTGATACCCCATCCTCAACATTTTTTTGGTTTCTTTTTTGCTATTGTTAAATGTGCATATCTCAAATAGACTTTTTGCTTCTTAGAAAAATGGATAGAGCGCTATGTAAAGACTGTAAAGTCATACCTAGCGAGAATCTCTTGACTCGGCATAGATTGGTGGTGTTGAACTTGGTTATCAATAAGGGAAATAAGAAGAGAAGTGGGGAGGCTCGACCTAGGATTAAGTGGGGTAGCTTGACTTTGGCTAGTGCTTTAGAGATGGAGGAGAAGTTGAAGAGGAGAGGGGCCTTGGGAGAGTAGAGGGGGTGTGGATAGTATGTGGGAGATGACTGCCAGTTGTCTTAGAGAAACCGCTTGAGAGGTGTTGGGTGTCTTGAGAGGTCGATCTGGAAAACATCGAGGAGATTGGTGGTAGAACGAAGAGGTTAAGAGAAAGGTAGAGTCTAAGAAGGTGTCTTACGCTAAGTTGGTTGGGAGCAAGGATGATGAGAAAAGGCAGACGAATAAGAAGGAGTATATGGTAGTTAGAAAAGAGGCTAAGTTAGCAGTTACGGTGGCTAAGTCAACAGATTTTGAGAGCTTGTTTGCGACTTTAGAGGAGAAAGATGGAGATAAGAAGTTGTATAGGATGGCCAAGGCCAGGTAGCGGAGGGATCATGACCTTGACCAAGTGAAGTGCAGCAAAAAAGAGAATGGTATAGTGTTGGTTGAGGATGCTCTCATTAGGGAGAGGTGGCATTTTGTAACGCCCCGAAATCGGGTCCCGAGACGTCACACGGTGCTTAGGGTCACAAGTGACCCCAAGTTCACCCTTCTACTGGCATAACTCATAAGCAACTGAATAAAAATACAAATCCATACAAATTAGCAGAAATTAACTCTTTCCTGAATCTGATCGATACAAAAAAGGAATTTTACAGGATTACAATTCTTCCTTTACAACCAAAATAGAAACAAAATACATCAACTTCTACTGACTGTCTATGAAGCCTCTACTAGTACTGACTGTAGGTAGCTGGGTCATGACTCCCGACTACCCCAACTCAATACGACTGAATAAAGAAAATACAACACTATAAACTCTGCATAACTAACCCAAGCCCTTGAATCAAAAGGACTTATCACCTGCTGACTGGATACCACGGACTGACTGGATCCGAAGGTGCAACTATACCTTGTACCTATATTCCGAGAAAATGTAGCCCACATATGAATATGTGGGTCAGTACCATGGAAAAATACCAAGCATATGGGGGTGCAATGCATATATAAAATAATATCTTAGTATCATCGCAGTTTATAAAATTATGCATGCTAATATAGATGACTCACTTAGCTCGAATTAAATCATCAAAATCATGGATGAATAATACATGTAAAGTAAAACAAGCGAGCCATTACAATACGTTCTCAATTCACTTTCATCTCAATTTCAAATCATCAAAACAATCAAATCTCATGTCAATTCCCATTAAAATATATTCCTTAAATCTTTTAAGAATAATGACTTTCTCAAACTCAGCCTTTTAAGCAAATATGTTTTCATCTCAGATAGAAGAAGAGTACACACACACACATTGGGAGATACTATAACCGACATAAACCATGTGAGCCACATGGAGTCCAACGTACAACCCACGTTGGGGAGATTCGTCC
The DNA here is from genome assembly GCA_030864215.1 of Capsicum pubescens. Lineage (NCBI taxonomy): Eukaryota > Viridiplantae > Streptophyta > Magnoliopsida > Solanales > Solanaceae > Capsicum > Capsicum pubescens. The sequence continues at coordinate 117,234,504 of CM061540.1, read as the reverse complement.
TATCCTTGCCATCGGAGTAGGACTTCCAGTATCAATTCAAAAACACTAGTGATCACTATATAATTTTCTTTCAAGCATCATGCTTTAAGTCATAATTTCATATAAATTCGACTTTTCAAAGTCATAAACTTCATAATCTCAAGATAACCAAGATAGAATATAAGTTCATGCTCCAAAATCATAATAAACATATAAAGATCATATCTTCGTAAAGAAAATTACTTTTGGGCACAAGAACGAAAGATTATTCTTGTTGAAAACCCCCACATACCTTGAATGATGAAATTTAGATCGATACTCATTTTTGAGATGTTAATCGTGCCTTTGAATGATGGTTCTTGGAGTTCTTGAACTAGGAACTTGGAATCTTGAATAAATTTGCGGAATTAATGGTGAACTTTGGAGGTTCTTGAAGTTGGATGTAGGAGCTTAGGGTTTTCTTTTTGAGGGAATTTGATGAAATATAACATATAATGTTTCTAATAGGCTTTAATATAGGGTTTGGATGGATTTTGGGTGAGGGGAATTGACCAAAACGCCCCTAAAAATCAAATAATTCTCGAAACTATCCTTTGGTGGACTGTTTTGATAGTTTGAAGTAGATCAACCTTAACGTTTTACTCCGATATCCAAATTTGATGAAACCAATTTCATTAGAAAGAGGACTCTCATATATTTCCGCTGATATATAGTATCTCACTCATAGCATTGTGTACGAGGAGTTATGATCGTTTGAATTTGACCCAAAAATTTACTTTTGCTAGGCTGAAGTAGATTGACCATAACTCTTTGCTCCGATAGACAAATTGGATGAAACTAATTTCATCGGAAAGAGGACTCGTAGAGATTTCCGTTGATATATAGTAGATCACCCTGATCATTATGTACAAGGAGTGATGATCGTTTAAAGTTGGAGAAAAAATACGCTAGGCCTCAGTACTTTTTTTCCTGCATGTTTTACTGTTCACTACTATTCACGGTTTGATCGGAATGTTCATAACTCGCCGCTCGGGTGTCCATTTTGGATGATCCACATATCGTTGGAAAGCTTATTCGATACTCTACGCAATGGTGGGTCATAATCTAAGACATTCCGCACAGAAAATTTATGATTCATTCTAGAAGATAGAAGCCAACACGTTTACGCACAAAAATTCAATGAAAAATTTCCCGGGGTTTTACATCATCTCCCCCTTGGAAACATTCATCCTCGAATGTCGATGAATAAGTACAGAATACCATTAAAATAAGGACAAAAGGTTGGGATAACAAAATCAATCCACTTACTTCACTCCAAACTTTCGAATACTTCATAGAACATGTGATTCATAATGAGAATGGTCACATAGTTGGATCTTAAACAAAGGAGACTAATTTTAAGGAATCGATATCTTTGGTTTATTCAGAGACTGAGAATCAAAGGTCTCGAAGGGTATCTCATCAAAAGAAGGACCACTTGCGCCCAAATGAAACGTCCCCCAACACTCCCTCCAAAAGATTCAAATGACATTGTTCGGAGAGAAAATGAACCATAATTTGATACAATCCTATCGTATGGGAACAAGGACCCATATGGCATAAATTAAGATAGGAATTTCTAGGTCTTGGGAAACATAACTCCTTGCTTCCAAACTTTGCAACACTTCCCAACTACTCCCTCGACTATGTTCAAGCCTAACTCCAAGTACTCATGAGATACGCCACATAACACTATAATATTAATCTATATCATGAACCTCATACACACTGAGCCTCATAACTCCTCACTTCAAACATAACTCTTATTGATACTCCAACAACCACATACAATCTTATACTAGGGATCCACTAACTTGCGGTGCATTCCTTTAGATATACAACCATAACATTCAAGCCTATACTCATAACCACATACGCACTTCGCACATGCACCTCTAAACGAACACTCATAAAGCATCTTCCTCACTTTCTCTAAGATTCCATCAACTACATCATTCACACATACTGGTCAATTCTTTAAATGGCACACATAACATTTTCTCAACCAATTGAACTATACACAAAAACTCTGTATTACTATTCCTACAACCTCATAGAAGTGCATAAAATCAACGCACAACAATCTTTCCAAATAAACATTTAAAACTTCAACTAACCACGGCATGTATCAAGGACTTAGCCTCAATCTAACTTCACTTCACTGTCGTGAGCACACCACCTTCTATCATAGATAAGGAAGTATCTTCTCTCCCTTCTAGACAACTGCTCAACACCATTAGCCTGACTTAATGAAAAGGTCACAAAATTTTAAATCATGAAGACCTGAAACATGAAGGGATAATGTAAATAACTTGACTCTCTCTATTGAGGCCTTAGGAATAAAATATCAAATACAATGGGTTCATTAAGGTATCAAAACTGAAGACACCCATAACGGAAACTGAATCTCACTGATCAATAAGAGTATTGCCTGAGTACTGGAACTGAACATACTGTAAAACTTGAGTATATGAGTCATGGGCGGCATGCCCTGAATTTAGAGCTCATAATTTATGGAATGTGATTCCAACTGCTAGAAGAATTGGAATTTCTCATTTTTGGAAACTAGAAGAGTATGTAATTCTCCCTCACGTGTATGAACATGAATTAAGATCATGGAATTGAAATGTAAAGCATGAGTAGGTTTTGGGACAGCTGAAAATATTAATATAACATTGGGTCAAGCACCGATCTTTCTCACAACAAATTTACAACTTACTGGTACTTCTACTAAAATGTAAAAGCTTGACTTGACTACTTGTTCTATCATCTCCCCCTTAGCTTTAACCCACCACTCAAATTCTCAAATGCTTACTAATTTTGAATCTCTACGAACATCTCTATCGCCGGAATGTACACTATCTAGTGCTTCAACTCTTATTTCTATTAGCTCAACTTGAATACTTTCTAACCTTTTGATAGACCATGCTACTTCTGTCTTCTCCCTCTAATACCATGCCTATGAACTTATGTTTCAAATAGATAAGAATCAAAATCACACTTAAGAGGCTCAACATTTCCAATCATACGCCTCGCCTTAACTTAGCCATCAAAACATCATCCATCGTCTAACTAGTATTTATCCATCTAACAATCCCATGGCACGACTCACTACACCACATACACTAATCCTCGAAATTAAAGCAGTCCCATAATATCTTGGGTGAACTTTCTCATCATAATATAATATTAAACTTAATTACAAGTCAACTACACTTAAACTCTTGTGTACACTGCTCAAGCCTATTAGGTCACTTCCGGCAACTAATACCATTAATCCGGAAACCGTCACATTCGGCCTTAGATCAGAAATTTAAATCAACCTCAGGCTCACATTAAGGAAAATCCACAATAAACACTTTAACAATTTTCATCGGGAGCCAATTTGCTACCCCTTTATCATAATCAATAAAAGCGTGGATTTCTTTCACAGTCGAGTTCAAAATAACTCATTCATGACCCAAAGTTCAAATCATTCAAAACATCTCAAATATTTAACATCAACGTTCATATAGCACACATTTTCTCAAAGACACAATTTCAAATGGGGTTTAAGACCCAAATATCAAAATCATAGTAAATTTCTTTCAAGCATCATGCTTTAAGTCATGATTTCATATAAATTTGACTTTTCAAAGTCATAAACATCATAATCTCAAGATAACCAAGATAGAATATAAGTTCATGCTCCAAAATCATAATAAACATATAAAGATCATATCTTCGTAAAGAAAATTACTTTTGGGCACAAGAACGAAAGACTGTTCTTGTTGAAAAACCCCACATACCTTGAATGATAAACTTTAGATCGATACTCATTTTTGAGATATTAATCATGCCTTTGAATGATGGTTCTTGGAGTTCTTGAACTAGGAACTTTGAATCTTGAATAAATTTACAGAATTAATGGTGAACTTTGGAGGTTCTTGAAGTTTGATGTTGGAGCTTAGGGTTTTCTTTTTGAGGGAATTTGATGAAATATAACATATAATGCTTCTAATAGGCTTTAATATAGGGTTTGGACGGATTTTGGGTGAGGGAGATTGACCAAAACGCCCCTAAAAATCAAATAATTCTCGAATTTGTCCTTTGATGGACTGTTTTGATAGTCTGAAGTAGATCAACCATAACGTTTAGCTCCAATATCCAAATTAGATGAAACCAATTTCATTAGAAAGAGGACTCTCATATCTTTCCTTTGATATATAGTATCTCACCCAGATCATTGTGTACGAGGAATTATGATCGTTTGAAGTTGACCCAAAAATTCACTTTTGATAGGCTGAAGTAGATCGACCATAACTTTTTTCTCCGATAGATAAATTGGATGAAACTAATTTCATCGGAAAGAGGACTCGCAGAGATTTCCGTTGATATATAGTAGATCACCCAGATCATTATGTATAAGGATTTATGATCATTTAAAATTGGAGCAAAAATACGCCAGGCCTCAGTACTTTTTTTCCTGCACGTTTTACTGTTCACTACTATTCATAGTTCGATCGGAATGTTCATAACTCGTCGCTCGGGTGTCCGTTTTGGATGATCCACATATCGTTGGAAAGCTTATTCGATACTCTACGCAATGGTGGGTCATAATCTAAGATATTCCGCACAAAAAATTTATCATTCATTCTAGAAGATAGACCCAACACGTTTACGCAAAAAATTTCAACGAAAAATTTCTTAGGGTATTACACAGTTCCATTTTCATAAACTTTTGAATGACAATGGGGACAAAGGTTTTATGCTGGAAGACTTGGAGATATCTGAAGAGGGTTGCATTTATAGTTATTGTAGACATATCGAGGTAGAGGAGGTCAAGGGAGCTATTCGCAGGATGCGGTCGGGTAGGGCGATGAGGCCAGATGAGATTCCAGTAGATTTTTGGAAGAGCACTAGCGGGGAAGGTTTGGAGTGGTTGACAAGGATGTTTAACATTGTTTTTAGGGCAGCTAAGATGCCTGAAGCGTGGAGGTGAAGCACGATGATTCCAGTGTATAAGAACAAGGGAGACATTCAGAGTTGCAACAACTATAAAGGTATTAAGTTGTTGAGTCATACTATGAAGGTTTGAGAAAGGCTGGTAGAGTTGAGGATGAGAAGGATCGTGACGATCTCTGAGAATCAGTTCAGTTTCATTCCAGGTTGCTCGACCACTGAGGCCATTCATATTGTGAGGAGATTAGTGGAGCAGTTTCGGGAGATGAAGAAGGACTTACACATGGTGTTTATTAATCTGGAGAAGGTGTATGACAGAGTTCCCAGGGAGATTCTGTGGAGGTTCTTGGAGGCAAAAGGGGTTCCCATGGTGTACACTAAGTTGATTTAGGATATGTATGATGGTGCGAAGACTCGTGTGAAGGTGAAGATTCAAAGCACTTTCCAGTTTTGATAGGGTTGCACCAGAGATCCACTCTTAGCCCATTTTTATTTGCCTTTGTGATAGATGTTTTGACGCGACATATTCAAGGAGAGGTGCCTTGGTGTATGTTATTTACAGATGATGTGGTTCTAATTGAAGAGACTCAGGGTGGAGTTGCTGATAAGTTGGAGATTTGGAGACAGACTCTTAAATTTAAAGGTTTTCGGTTAAGTAGAACCAAAATGGAGTACTTTGAGTGTAAGTTCAGTGATATATCGCAAGAGGATGGAGAGGTTGTGAAGATGGACTCTCAGGCCATTCAGAAGAGTGAGAGTTTCAAGTATCTGGGGTCAATAATTCCGGGTAATGGTGAGATTGACGAGGATATCACGCATCGTATTGGGGAAGGGTGGTTGAAGTGGAGGCTCGCTTCGGGAGTCCTCTATGATAAGAAGGTACCCCCGAAGATTAAAGGTAAGTTCTACAGAGTGGTAGTACGGTCGGCTATATTGTATGGAGCGGAGTGTTGGCCAGTTAAGAACTCCCACATCCAAAAATTGAAGGTGGCAGAAATGCAGATGTTGTGATGGATGTGTGGACATACTAGGAAATATAGGGTGAGGAATAAGATTATTCGGGAGAAGGTAGGAGTTTCCTCGGGACTATTAACATATAGAGAACATGAAAGATGATCTGGCCAATGGAGCACTTCTTTGTTTAAGATTTAGATGGAACGTTAAGTAAGATAAATACTTCAATGGGATATCCAAGATTATGTTTGGGAATAGATATATACTGCGTTTGATTATCGGTATAAATTTATCCGTCAATCAAACACAGTATAAATCTAATCCCAAACTTAATCCGAGATATCCCACCTTATCCCGTCAAACTTGAGATTATTTTAGCTCACCCCCATATGTGATAAATTAGTCCAACTATTATAATCTCATGACTATAATCTCAAAATAATCTAATCCTCATACCATAAACCCCTAACAAATAATTATAAGCGAAACTAGATTTCTATAGAAATGGTAGAAGAAAAACGTCTAGAAAATAATAGCTGCAAAGTAATTGCTGATAAAAGAACTGTTGCACGAAATAAAGAACCAAAAGTAAAAGCTGTCCAAAATACAGTAAGACAAAAGTCTGGTTACAAAGAAAAATTGAGTTCAATAATCATGTGACAAAGCTGGTATTCATTGCTACTCGTGCATGGAAAACTCATCCGCTGAGTGTAGTTCAAAGTTTTAGGCTGTAGAAACAAGATTAAACACATCACTCAATTGATTCACCCAGCCATAAGCATACATGACAGAAACTGAAGAGAATCAGCAAAAGAGTATTAACTGAACAATCATATTGTGTTGGTTCAATGAACAATTTTTACTTGTGAATTGCAATAGCGAAAGAGTGCAATGTTGCGCACCATGGCATAGTGGTCAATGACGTGGGTTGAGCATCATGAGCTCTCAGGTTCAATAACCAACAAAAACAAAACACTAGGAGATTTCAACACATCTGTTCTTAGCCTTGGTGAACAAAGTTACCTGCTTACTATTGCTGGCGAGAGAGGTGGCAGGAGCAATGTTGTAGTTTAGATAAACTCTCTCAAGGATTTTGGTCCAGGGTGGTAAATAAGCCTTATTTCGGCAAGTCTAAATCTAAGACGCCGAATAAGTGTTAACTCCCTCATGGGTCATGTGGTTATACAACCATTTCAAAGACCGAATAAAAGTCATAAAAGATAGGACATTAAGCATAATACATGTTACAAGAGATCAAAGTTTGCACAATTAAACGTAAATGGAATAACAAGGAATCAAAAAGTTGAAATGACAAGTGCACAAAGATTATAAAAATGATACTTCAAATATCGCGTCAAGAGGAATACTCTTACATGAGTAGTTCTTTAGTACATTCTCCCCTCGCACTTCCGGGAGCCACATCTACAATTCTTTCTCTTCATATTGCCATTTTTATCATAAACATGGTCAATGTGGTAGTTGTAGTGATAAGTAAGTTCCTCTAATGGCGGAATACTCTTAGAAGTGAAAAACATTATGTGAGGTACTCTCCTATCACCATGGTAATACATGACATTTTGAGCATAAAGGTTTGGTGAGCAACTATGGTTGATAAATCTTCCAACATTCCCATATCATAACGCATCAAGGGTAAAGCCATCTTCATCATTCCTTTGCAAATAGGTTGACTCAACTTTGAGGTTATTATTGCGCGCAACATTCCTTTTGGGGATTTCTTCATCGTAGTTGCCAACATCAAACAAGTACTCATCATGATCTATTCTATTTTCAGCTTCCCTTTCATCAAGCAACTCCCCAACATACTCACATATAAAACTTCCACATGAGATATAATCTCGTGACCTCAAACCCCATCCTCTTGATTCAGTCTTGAAAACCTCCAAATGGTACCGCGGACCATGTTGGCTAACTCTATTTTTGCAAGAAGGGGGACATTTGCAAGATGGACCACACTCATAAACAAGAGGTTTTGCTCTAAGAATAGAGCCTCTTGTATTGAATGGAATCTCACCTCCATTCCTAGAAGCACAAGAGCATTGCTCAGAATCCGAGCATCCACTTGTGCAATTACAACCTTGAGGTTTAGAGATATAATACCAATCTGGATATCGCATGTTGGTGATGTAAGTGAATGGTGGGGGTCTCTCATCGTCTATCGTATTGATAGCAGGGATCGGTATCTTCTCTTTTCCTTGCGAGACATACTAGTCCACAACAAACTCCAACTGCATAATCGACTTTGTTTCCCTGTTAACATTTTCAGGAAAATGACTTACCTTGACTAAATTTGGTAGCCGTGACACTAGTTCACGAGTAAGATTTGGTTGGCCAAGATTTCTTTTCAGTTCAAACTTGAAAACATGTTTTCCAGTTGGAGCTCTTTCTTTCCAACACTTAGTCACAGTGTAGAGCCCAGCGTAAATGTATCGTACATCACTCTTTTCTCCATTTACTCTTTGTCGACCACAAATAACCCTCACGGGATACCCCAAATTCATGGAGTTCTTCAAGGCAAGATTACCCTCTTGAAGCTTTTGATCTTCCACTCTTGCATTAAAAGATACTTTTGGATTCCCACCTTGACCTACATAAATGATCGTTTCAGAAGAAATGGATTTGTTCTCATACCGACCAGAATCAACAATGCTAGTTGCGACACGCTTCCTGTTAATATTCACATAATTGATACCCTTAGTAAATTGGTGATGCAGTCCAATTGTAACAAGTTCTGCCCTGAACCGAAATTGATCCCCAATTTCAACTCCAGGAACATGTCCAAAGGTCCACTCACAATTTATCCACTTTTTCTGATTTTTCAAAGTCATTGCTGCCTCTGTATGGATTCTTCTTTTAGATGGTCCTTCATGTTTTTCTGCTTTATCTTCTAGCAGAAGTTTAGTATAAACGTCGTCAAAAAGTTTCAGAGTCTTTCTAACTTCTTTCACTTTCTGAATATGTTCATATTCAGTTAACAATCCATGACCAGAAACACCACTCATGACACCAGAATTCGTTAAATATTCTTGAGAAACTCCAAGATCTGTTTGCTTTTTCATGAGCGCAGATTCATATTGACCCCAATTCTTATAGACAAGATCCTGGCCTTTGTTCAGTTCATTGTGCTGCTCAGAACGTATGTCTTCGGGCATTGGCATGAAATTGACGGCATCTTCAATAAAAACCTTGTTTGTTACGTTTCTAGGTTCATTTCGACCTTCAATTAGACTTTCTTGTGAAACAATAGCAGGTAATTCTGGTCCATTTTCAACAGGCTCGCCTTTTATAAACCAATCACATGTATATCCTGTATCAGTTGATGGCTTTTGGAGAACCTCATTAACCAATACGTCATGCTGTTGAGTAGACTCGTCATAGATAAGATTTTTTTCTTTCATCTTCAAAGGTTGATTGCCATTAGTAGGTTGACATGAGGTATTCAAACGACTTGAATCACCAGCCTCTTCTGGACGCGCACCAGTTGCAACCAAATCATCCTTTTTAACTTGCCCAGGTTGCATATATTTTGCCTCAAAATCACTTCGCATGGAGACACTTGAGGGCTCAACTGACTCGATCACATTCGAGTTAGCGGAGCATTGAGTATCGCTTCCATTCTTCTCTTGAGGAATACACGGGCCGCATCTCTCAGGAAAATTCCTAATAGCATCTACTTTCACACGCTTAGTAGTAGTAGTGGATGGAATTTCCGGGCAGATCTTAACGTCGGCATGTTGTTGAACTCTGCTTCCGTTGTTTTCACGAACAAATGCACCACAATTTTGAGGAAAATTGCGGGTGCTATCAACTTTTAGGCGCTTAAATGTGGAGGTAGATTTAGTATCAACGCTCTGATTAAGTCTCTTCCCTAACATCTTTGAGGGACTTCTTTCAACTAACACCGACATCTACAAATTATAAAGTAGGCACAACTTAAAAAACAACCTTCCTAAAAAATTGTCTCACTATATATAAATCTTAAAGTTAATGAGAACTATCATAAAATTCGGGTTACGAAATTAGCCAACATTATGGTTATAGGTTCGCGTGCCTCGTGGCGTTTCTCAGGCTAACAATTTGGTTACAGGTTAGCTTTCAACAAAACCTGTAACTTCGGCTCGAACTGTATATGTACAGATAATTTATACAAAATTCAAAACGCAAAGAAAGTTGTAATTAAAAATCGATAAACAAAAAAATTGGCTACGAAAAGAAAAGAAAAGAAAATTATGCCTGGGAGATTAAACTAAAGAATTTGAAAACACCAAGAAAAGAAGCAAACTTACTTGAAATATGTTTTCAAGTGCTGGCATAAGATCAGAACGCTCTTTTAAACCAGAAACCCCACAACACAAAAGGTTGTCATGGAACAAACATTAGTATGGAACAAGGGGAAGGCAATACCAGGGTCCTATTTATAATAATAAAGTGAACGTACAGTAAGGTGCGAATTTGATTCCTATCCAAATTGGGTTTCTTTAAACCAATATTTTCCATAGCAAACATGGTAAGTCATATACAAAGTTACCATAATTAATAATCCTAACTTATTCCCCACAGTCCCCTTTAATTATCTCTTTTATTTTCACTTTTGGATTAAAATTCGCAAAATAGCTTTCCTATTATACGTGTTCAACAAGGAATACAAGTGCAAGTATAATATCACTAATTTATAGGGGTGGCAAAAATCGAATCGATTTTTATTGAGTATTGGTTCAGTTTTGATTTTTTCACATATATAACTTATTATATATTTTTCTTAATTTCTCTTTAATTTCGACAAACTAACAAAATTAATCAATTTTCTGAACTGACATTAAGTTCAAGCTTGAAAATTCTTGTATATTAAAGTAAAAATTATATTTCATAGATAAATAAGTCCTTAGTAGGGGGTGCGGATAACTTGGGTAATTTGCGTGGATAACTAATAGATAACTAGCACTTACTACTTCTATCATGTTAAATGAAATGCTATGTCATAGTATTCCTTAGTTTTTTTGTTTTAACCTTATTAATTCTTCTGTATTATTTTTAAGGTATTCTATATGTTCCATATCTCTAGTTTTTAGGTAGTCAAGTAGATTAAGTATTTCTGTTAATCTTATTTGCTCATATCTTGTCTCCAATATTCTAAGTATTCGTAGTTTATCAATTTATGCTATAGTAGTTGTAATACTGCAAATTTCTTTGTAATAATTTATTCTAATTGTACTATATTTGATATTAAATTCTAGGTTATTTAATTCGTTAATTATCCTGTATTTTTATTCTATGAATAATTCTATGTCTAAATCATAATCTAAACTATCTTTTAATTCTAGTTGTTCCAACGTTTTATCTGTCCAAATTAATCTTTCTTTTAATTGCTTTCTTCCTCTTCTAAGCTGGTTTCTATAATTAATTTCTTCGTATAACCAACTTTATTTTTCTCTAACTCTTCTTATATATTCTAACATTTTTAATCTGTATAATATCCATCTGAATAATAACTATCTAAATATGAGCAGTAACTATCATTATATAAGTGTAAGTTTTCTATAGAACTTAATAACTCTTCATTAAAATGAAATACCTTTTCGTATATAATTTTCTTTATATCTACTATTTCTATATCCTTAAGTACATACATAACAAGTATCTTAAATTTATCTATCATTCCATCAGATAAGTAGATAGTCATTTTATTTCATATGATGCTATTTTCAAAATATTCTCTTCAATCATATACTTAACAAAATATGATCATCTTAGATCACTATATACTAGATTATATTTACAATCAAATTTACTAAAGTAATTATATCCTTGTATTTGTCTTATTTTTAATATCTTATTCGGTATTGGATAAGTATATGTCATAATTTTTGCATTTAGGTTTCTATAATCAATAGTCATTCTACTTTTCCCTCTTTTTTGTTCAGTATGTTTATTTACTATAAATGCTGGACTATTGTGCTTACTATTACTTTTTTGTATGTATTGTTTTTCTAATAATTCATCTATATGCATTTAAAATTCTTTTAAATCATCAAAGTTATATGTTGATGGTTTTTGGGTTATTATGTCATTTTTATCTATTAGCTCAATTTTTACAGTAGTTTTATGTCTTTATCATCCTTTTAATGAATCTTCACTATATAGTTGTCTTAATTTTTTCTTTATTTATTGAAAATATAACTAGTTCTATTGTGTCTTCAGTATTTTTTATATTTTCTAATTTTTGTGTGATTTTTTCACTTCCTTTTATCCAATCAGTTTTCTTGCTTATTTTATTAATAACTCTTTTTGCTCTTACTTTTTGTTTACATGGTGTTGTAAACCACCAGTGTGTTCTAGTTATTATATGTGGGTATAATTTATCTAAAAATGACATTCCTAAAAGCATATTTTTTTATGTTAGTTCATAATTATAGATTTCTTCTATTGTTAATATCTTATCCCATACTTGTATTTTTATATTTCTAGCCTTATAAGTAATTAAGCTTCCTTCGTTATTAAATCCTCTAACTACTATTGTTGTTTTTAATTTATTCCATTTACTTTCTGGTAAACAATTATATCTACATAAATTGGCTTCTTCTCCTGTATCTATCATTGGTGTATAATATCTATTATAATATCCTTCTACTATTATTTTCATAAGTACACATATTTTTATATCATGTAAAAGTTCTCTTTATTAATAATTTTTCTCTATTATAGGTTATGGTTATTTGTGTATGTTTTATATTGTAGGGTTTTACTTGTTCTAACCAATTTATTCCTAATATTATGTCTGTTTTTTGCAAATCTTCTTTTATTTCAAATTCTATTTTTATTTTTCTAACTCCTATTATTATTTCTTTTTCTATTGTATCTTTAATGTTTATTAGACTCCTTGGTAGATCTGGACACATATTACTATTGAATTTTATTTCTTCATTTTTTACTAGATATTTTGCTAGGTAATTTTCTTCCTATCCTGTATTTATGAGTATTAAATATTCTTTTTAATTTATTGTTCCTGTTATGTAATATTGAGTTAAATTAACTATTGAAGTTGTTTCATAATTTGTTCTTTTTGATGAGCTTGATGATTCTGGTTTTTCATAAGCTATTCTTTTTGTTGTACTTATCCTATCATTTATTATTTTTAAATCTTCTTCTATGTCTATATCTTTGTAACTATAATCATTGTTATCAATTGTTTTTACGAATTGTTCAAAAGGACTTTCTATGTATATTTTATTAATTTTATTCTTTTCAGTTATTTTATGTTTTGTTGTTAATACATATAGATTTTTACATCTTGCTGTAAATATTTTACTTCCTGGGGTTAGTTCTATTCCTGATATTTTCCAATATAATACTAATAATTTATCTATATTTTTATCTATTATTGGTACAGAATAATTTGCACTTATTATAAATTTGAATTTTTGGTATATTAAATTTCCTTTTATGGCACTAATTATGTTTTTTTCTATAGGTTTTACTATACTATCATCTGCTAAATATAGTTCTATTGGTGTATCTATTCCTTCTCTAAAACATGCTTTAATTAATATCTCTGTTCCTCCAAGGTGTACATATTTTATTGAGTCTTTACTTTTTATATCGTTTATTTCTTTATTAATTATTCTTTTTGTTACTAGTGGTATACTAGTTTTACCTCTTGCATATTTACAATCTATTACATGCTCTTTTTGGCTTACAACATAGTATTTCTCTTTTCTTCTACTAAATATATTTTTTATGGTTGGTATTTTAAATATTTTTTCTACACCTAGGTCTAACTCTTTTCCTTTTATTTCTTCAAATATATTACTGATATTACTTTTTGGTTAGTTCCTTCTTCATTTAAATATTCTCCCTTTGTTATTATTTTTATATCTTCTTCAGTCATTTGATTCATCTAATTCACTATCTATTTCATTATCTGTTTCATTTTCTGAAATTTCATATATACTATCTTCACTTTCTAATTCATAATCTATATAATCTATTTGCATATATTCTGCATTTTCTATCTTTATTTCTGATATTTGTTTCTTTTTTAGATCTTCAGGCATTTTACAATCTCTAGCTAAATATCCTTTTTCCACAATTATAGCAAGTACATTTTTTTATAGATTTCTTTTTCCTATATGGTCTTTTATGTTTATAATTTTTTACATAATATCTTTTTCTTGGTTTTTTATACTTATATTTTGATTTTTGTATTTCTTATATTTCTTAAGTCTTTTTCTTTTCTTATAATATCTTTCTTCACATCCAAATTGGGGTGCTATTTTATCTTTGCAACATGCTAAATTTTTTATTAATGTTTTTTCCATTTTCATTTCTTCTCTGTATTTTTCACATAAATTTTTATACCATTGTTGTAGAAATTTTATTCTTGCTCCTAGAGTATCCACTATGTTTGTTTCATCCCAACTCTCTATTATTTTTAAACTAAATGGTTCAGGTAATTTACTAAAATATAATCTTCTCACTTCTTTACTTTCTTCTGTATTATATGCTCCTTTATAGTAGTATTCTTTAAATGCGCATGTATATTCATCTATATAGCACATATTGTGTATTGTTAGTTTTAACATTAAATTTCTATTTGTATCTTTTTCTTTGTGTTGTTCTTCTTCTTCTGGTTCCATACTGCTAAATTCATCTCTTATAGTCATTTCATATTTTTTCAATATGTCTATAGGTGTTAGTTTAGTTACTGTTGTTCCTTCTGTTTCTTTATCATTCCTTAATACCTTTTTACTATTTTCAGTTAAATTTAAAAACCATAATTTTGTTGTTCCTATTAGTGTTCTTTCTGTATATTCTGGTGTATCTATTGCATTTATACCATTGTTTAATAATTATTTTGCTATATATCTTGTCCATAATTGTATCATTTTATCTATATCTATTACACACTCTAAGTCTAAGAAGTTATAATTTTTATTAATTATTTGTTTAGGTGTCCATTTGTTATATTCTTTTTTTAGTTTATATTTTTTAGACTTATCTTTATAATAATATGTAGGTTTTCTTATTAGTGATGTACTAGGTATTATATTTTCATCGTCTTCTTTATCAAGAGTATTTATTTTCGTGTTTATATTTTCTAAGTTTTCTTTTTTAATTACTTCTTGTTTTTCATTAATTTTTATTTTTTCTATATTTGTTAATATTTTTGTATATGATTCACTATCTTCCGAATCATAATTATCTGTTTCTTCAGCATCTATTGTGTTTATTTCTATTTCATTAGTTTCTAATTTTTTATTTTCTTCTTCTAATCTTTCTTTGAATTGATTTATCTCAATTAATAATTTTTGTTCTTTATCCTTTTCTTCTTTTTCTTTCTGTCTTTTTTCATACAGATCTTTTAGCATTTGTAATTCTTTTTCTAATTCAGCAATCCTACTATTTTTAGTTTCCTCTATTTTTTTTTATTTCTTCTGTAGTCTGTTATTTTATTTTATCTATTTATTTTTTCCTATCTATTTCTTCATTTTCTTTTGCTATTCTTATCTTAACTGTTAATTTATCTTCTAATTTTAATTCTTATTTTTCTAACATTAAATATAAATGTTCACCTATTTTCTTATATCTCCTTCCTAAATTGGAAAATACTATCCTTATTTTTAATCCTTCATGGATTTCATATGTTTTTTCATCTATTATAAATTCTTCTTTGTTCATTTTATCTACTTGATAGTATATAGATCACGTTGATATATGTATTCTAGACTATCTATTTGTGATTCTAAATATGATATTTCTTCATTTTGTGCTTTTATTGATTTTTGGCATACTCCTACAATCATGTTATACTGTAGTCTTTCTTTTCTTATTTTTAATTCTCTCCATTTTTTAGATATTATTTGTTTTAGTTCTTTATATTTTTGAAATTTTTTTATGTTATTCATCTGTACAATATTTATAATATTTTGGTGGATACCGAAATCTGATTTTATCATAATTAGGTGGTATCTATCTCATTCTTCTAGATTTTAAATGGATTATTAATTTTGCCTCATTGCTAGATATTAAGGTAATTAAGTAAACTAATCTGTGGAGATTTTCTTCTGTTTTACTTAACTTCGTATATTCTGGGTAGTAACTAGTTAAAGTTTCTTTAATTTTTCTAAAAGCTTCTATATTTTTAAATGGTCTTCTCATTTTTAACAAATAAATAACAACGTAAATAATAATAGCTTATAATTAATAAATACGACTAAATTAACTTTTGTAATTTTTCTCATAATTAACACATAACTAATTAATATTATGTCGTCCGCTACAACAGCTGCATTGATGATCATCATATCTCTGTCCAATTAATTTGCAGAATTGTTCCATAAGTCCGTCAGAAATAACTCTTTTCTTGATAGATCTTGTGAGAGGGTTATCTTCTGGTTTTAATAATGTCATTCTCCATCTACGAATTTCTTCCATATCATTTTCTCTTATGTCTTTACATGTGCAATAAACCAATAAATGATCTCTAGAATAATAATTCCAAACTGGATTACGGTTCAAATAGTTATGTGCTAACTCTTGTATAATTGTGCTCAAGCCAATAACTCGTTTGTTCTTGAAAAAGTCTGGTATCTCGATTTTCTATATTTCGTCTTGTTCAGATATTTCTTCTGGTATAATGTAGTCTCTTGTCATACCAATTTTTACTACTGTAACCACTGGTTTAATTTCATCAAATAGTATCTCAGCGGGGGCCGAATAAAATCTTACGTAAAATAGTTGTCCTTTTGTAATTTTTATATATGTCATAATTCCTTTATGTACTTCAGGAATCATGGCTAATTCTTTCCCATTTGTTGTATATACTGATGATAATAATCCATAAGAATAACATGTAGCGATTAAATTTGGGCTGGTTCCTGGGAGTGCAATAAGTTTATTATAATTTTGTAACTTTTGGGTTATATAGCCTTGGTGTTTTTTGGCTAGCTCAATATCTTGGACGGGTTTGGTATTTAGTAAGGTTTGGATTGTATATAAATTTTCAATATAAACATGGGTTAAATGGTTGTAAGCTTGTTTTTTCTGGTTAATTGCTTCTAAATAAGGGTATAACTGCGGGGATACAAATAATTCATTCTTTTGGATATTTGGTGGTGCATAAGGTTTTTCAAATATCTTATTTAGGTTGTAATTCTTTTTCTTTGGTAATTCGGATTTTGGTAAAAATTTTGTAGTGGGTAATTCCTTAGTTGTACCTGATGTTCTTGCACATGTAACAACCGTTTCGGTTTTAAGGTGTGTCCGAACGTCACCTTCTAGGTCTAGTTTTTTAAAGTTCTCTTCCTGCACTATATCTGTGCCTATGGCTTTTTCCTGTTTTTTAGAGTGCTCAGATTGCACTTTTAATTCTGTGACTTCAGTAGTCAGTAGAGTAACTTGTTCTTTTCATAATTTCACTTGTTCAAATAATTGAACTAGTAAATCATTCTGAGTAACTTCAATAGTAACTTCATCTGTTGTTAAATCAGTCTGACTAGCCTTGTCGTGACAAGTAATCTGCAATGACATTTTTGTTAGTACTAGTTACTCCAATTATAAATGTAAAATTTAATATGTTCAAGACTAGTCTCCGTTTTTCCTTTGTTGTAACTGAATTTTGTATTTTCTTTGTTAACCACCAACGTACCTGCGTATTATCTGTTCGTACAATAAACTAATGCTAATAAACATTTATATAATGACCATAATTCTTTTCTATTTATTTTCCATTTTTCTTTGTTTCATTAAACGTGCCTGGGTAGTATCTACAATGATGTTCTAATTTTTCTTCTTCATATCTATATGTAAGTACTCCTCCATAACTATATTCGCTTGCGTCTGCTTCTACTATATATGTAAATTTTTATTTTCGTCTGGAAATTGTAATTTTGATAATTCTTTACAAAGTATTTTTATTTTCTGGACTTGTTTTTTATCTTCTTCGTTGTAATTATATTTTACATCCTTTTATAATTTTTTCTGTAATGACTTTAGATTTTCTGCTAATTTTGGTATATATTACTAGTTATCTATTAGTTACCCACGCAAATTACCCAAGTTATCCTCACCCCCTACAATTGGTATCAGAGCCATGTTATTTAAAAAACGTACAAGTAGATATGTGTTAATTATGAGAAAAATTACAAAAGTTAATTTAGTCGTATTTATTAATTATAAGTTATTATTATTTACGTTGTTATTTATTTGTTAAAACTGAGAAGACCATTTAAAAATATAGAAGCTTTTAGAAAAATTAAAGAAACTTTAACTAGTTACTATCCAGAATATACGAAGTTAAGCAAAACAAAAGAAAATCCCCACAGATTAGCTTACTTAATTACCTTAAAATTTAGCAATGAGGCAAAATTAATAATCCATTTAAAATCTAGAAGAATGAGATACATACCACCTCATTATGATAAAATCAGATTTCGATATCCATCAAAATATTATAAATATTGTACAGATGAATAACAAAACAAAATTCCAAAAATATAAAGAACTAAAACAAATAATATCTAAAAAATGGAGAGAATTAAAAATAAGAAAAGAAAGACTACAATATAACATGATTGGGCACCCTGTGCCTTAGGACCACTGCAGTCCTGAAATAGAGATCATCATACGACTTAGGATAAAGAGCACTATTCGATAAATACGAATTCCCTTAATTCTTCATCTTGGTCCACCATCTACCATCTCTCCCACTATTTTGCAGACCCCCACTCTATTCTGAATACTTGAACTTATTGTTTTTCTTCTCTCCAATCTTTGCCTATTTCTTGTTTTCATCCTCAACCTACTGTATATAAACCATAAGTCTGGAGATGTCCATTTCATTATTCAACATTGCAACTTTACACTCCAATACCAACTTGTGGGATAACCCAGAAGCAAACTTCTGCTTCTCAAATATCTGACTAGACACCAACTCAGGAGCATATCGGGCCAAATGCTGAAATTTTAGAGCATATAGCTTCACACTCATCTTTCCCTACTTCAGATTAACAAACTCGCCAGCCTTTTCTTCCCTCAACTCCTGGGGAAAGAAAGGATCAAGGAAAACCCCTAAAAGCTCATCCTATAATGCTGCCTTAGCCTCATCACCTCTTAACTGCTCCCACTCCTCATACCACTGATAAGATATATCTTTCAACTGATATAAAACTAACTCCACACCCTCAGAGTCAGTAGCATGCATTACCTAAAATATCTTTTTCATCTCATCCACAAAACCTTGAGGATACTCCTCCACCTTAGAGCCAGTAAAGGTTGGGAGATTCAACCTCATGAATTTTCCAACTCTAGTGACCTCAGAAGAAGGAGAAACAAAAGCCACACAATCATAGTGGTGAGATAATGATGCCACCAACTGAGTAAGCAGATGAATAGGATGACAAAACTCTGTATTATACACATCACCCGGAGGTGTCGGGGCATATGCATCATCAGTCCAAGGATCCCAAAGAGGACTATTAGGAATTGGTGGAACTCTATGTGGGTTAGTATAATCTGGAGTAGGGACCCTAGACTGGCTCTGCACTCTATATACAGGGAGAGTCCCCTTCACATTATCCTTGGGTAGGTAGAGTTCTAAGCAGAGCTTCTATGAGCATCAGATCTTCGAGAAGGCATAATCTGAAATGTGAGAAAGCCAAGAATTAGAGAAGTTTCATAACACAAGACTCTATAGACCGAAAATAGAACACAAGAAAGGGAAACATTCCTAAATGCCTTGTAGCCTCCTCCTTATAAGCGTGGCGTGCTACACACCCATAAAAAAAGACTCTACTCGACATGACTTTGTGGACACCCAACGACTATAAATCGTGCTCTGATACTAAGATGGTAACGACCCAAATCAGGGCTTGTCGGTAATGGTATCTCAAGTTCACCATGGACCAAAGACCACCCCTATCTCCTAACCTCATGAGCACAAAGTAATAATATTAATAATATGGAAGCATATTAAACAACAATAAATGATAGATAAATGAACCAAGGTAGGGGTTCTAAGAATTCAACAATACCTAATCCATAGTCGTCCACAAAAGACTCTAACAAAACTGAACATCATCTAGGATGTGACATGCCCCCGACTATGTCCAAACAGGCCCCCAATAGATATAGTCTATAACATAAGGGAAACAAACTATGAAATAATGAGCCTTCCAAAAAATAAAAGCTCACCACTTCAAAGCAACTCGACATGCGTGCTAATCCTCCTAAAGTTGCACATGGGTAAAAGAAGTATCTTCATACCCTACATTATGAAACAATGTCACATACTAGGACAATTAGCGGGGTGAGCGCTAGCATGTAATTCAGGGATAAGGGATAAAATAATGCCATGATCCAATCAGTCCAAAATCATTCAAAACCATATGCACACATTTATATACATACATACATATATATATGTATATATGTATATATATATACATATCTATATATATACATAAATATATACCTATATATATACATATAGATTTATATACATATATATATATATACATAGGGAACAAGGTTTAGCATGAGAGTTAATTAACCTGGATTGTGTAACTTAAACTATCATAAAAGTCACCCATGAGCTATATGGGTCCGGCTTCCCCCACCAAAAGGTCCCTAGTGCGTGTTAGCCGCACAAACCGAAGGTATTAAAAAAGACCAGAGAATTCCCTCAACCACGTTAATCCAGTATACTAATGTATATAAAGTGTGACATATGCACAAAGTCATTAAGACCAACCCCCACGTCGGCAAACATGAGTTTCTAGTATCGATTACTTAGGACCTCCACCTTCACGGCAAAATACACAACTCTAATTAAGCCCAATTAAAATATTTATGCATTCTCATTCATTAAACCAAGAATCATCCATTAAGGCACTTACCATTGGTATCGTCATACCAATTACGCTTGCAAGCTAATATCATTATGCCATTCCAGTTATCCATCAACCTGGGGGAATGCCACGACCCCCTTAATTTATCAAATCAATTTGGGGGAATGCCACGACCCCCATAATTTATCAAATTAATTTAGAAGAATGCCACGACCCCTGTAGTTTAAATTTTAAAATCAAAATATGGCCACCAAGGCCTTTCCAAAACCATTTGTATTCCATTTTGCCATTAATGCAATGCAATAGTTCCAAAAGTGGTTTCAATATACATATATCAATATTTCAAAATTAATTCACAAAAAGGGGTTGAGGTTGATATCAATTCCAAACTAAAATCATCAATTTGGGGGAATACCATGACCCTCATTACAATCCACCATGCCCACACACCTAATTAGTTCAAAACCATCAAGTCAAAATATGAATAGTCCATAAAAATCATGGAAAAACAATTCAACCAAATAACATCCAAAAGCTCTCAAACCAATTACAAAACCAACAATTAAATTCACGTGGGTAACAATTAAACACATGCTTTTAATAAAGTTAGTTATAGGGAAGAAATACATGCTTTAAATACACAAGAATTTAAAAGAACTTTTTTGGAGCCTGGATGATGATTGCACAGCGAAATCCTGAAGCTCACTTGGGTTTTGAGTTTTGAGTTTTGAGAGAGAATGAAGGATTTTAATCTTTTAAAACTAATGGAAAGGGGTCACTTTTAAGTTTAAATGTCGTACAAGAGTGAAAAGACCCGAATGCCCCTCACCCTTAATAAATAAATAAATAAATACAAAACTGCACAGAAATTTGTCCTTGGCATGGCATCCCAATATTACGGAAACTATCCTCCGTTCTACGCTAATATCGCAGAGGGAAGCCTCCATGACACGAAGATATCACATAAGCTTACTACCTCAGAATTCCAAAATAAACTCGAACTCCTTTTAAATATTTTGAAACTCTTTTAAGACACCCTATTAACATACCTAAATACAATTTAATTCAAAATCGACATTTTGGACACTAGAAGGTCAAAAATAAAATCATAAAAGTTTAAGGGTCTTACGGTTGAGGACCAAGGATGCAACCTTGGTGAAGGTTCTTTGGAGGAATCAAAAGGTAGAAGAGGCTACATGGAAAACTGAAGAAGATATGAAGGCAAATATCCATTCTTGTTTCATGTGTTGGATGAAAGTGCTTAAGGTATGAGTTTATTTTCCTCTTGTCACTTTTTGAGTTTTTCATTTGATTTTGGTGTATCCTTGCTATTTTCATTCTAAAAATGTCCTAACTCATCATTCGGGGATGAATGATCCTAAGGGGGGGATATTGATAAACCCTTTAAAATTTTAACAATTTTATTTTGACCCTCCCACGTACGTAACATTAATTTTTGACTTAAATTATATTTAGGGATGTCAAAAGTGTGTTTTTGGAAAGTTTCGAATTTTTTAAAAGAGGTTCGGGCTTATTTTGGGACCCTGAGGCAGTGAGGGTCCATGATAAAGCCATGTCACAGAGATTAACCTCCGCGATATTGGCGTGGCATAAAGGCTAACCTTCTCAACATTGGCGTGCCATGCCGCTGTTTTAATTTTATCTAGTTTTTATTTTTTCAACTTGGGGTGAGGGGCTTTTGGTCTTTTTACCCCTTGTATGACCTTATAACATAAAATAACCCCATTCCCTTCAGTTTTGAAAGATCAAATCATTCTCACTCTCTTAAACTCAATCCCCAAGGAGATTCAAGGGTTTTTACAGAGAATTTGTCATTCGGGCTCTAAACTTTGAATTGTTCTTAAATCCTTGTATATTTCAGGCATGTTTCTCTTCTCTAAACTTGAATTTTACATTGTGGCATTAATTAAATAAACTTTCATGTGATTTAAATTGTGGGTTTTGAAATTGGGTTGTGGGGTTTTGGTTGTTACTGATTGAATTACTTGTCCTATGTTTAAATTAATTATTCATGCTTTAAAATGATGTTTTTTGGGACTGAATTGGTGCATTGTTTACATGATTGGAATGAGGGACATGGTTTTCCCCAAATTGAATGAATTTTGACTTGGAACTGGTATTAACCTCAACCTACTTTATAATCTTGGTTTTAAATATGGATAATTGCATGGTTTAACTTGTTTTGAACCTATTGAATTGCATTAAACTATAAATATATATGAATATGGTTTTGGATGGCCTTGGTGGACTTGATTTTGAATTTTAAATAAAATTTGGGAGTCTTATTTGGTTGTGTGAATTGGGTTGACATAATTAATTTAGCTTGCAAGCATATTGGTATGACGATACCAAATTGTAAATGCCTTAATGAATGGCTCCCAAGTTGATGGATTGGTTTATGTGCAAATTATTTTAATTTGGGATTAAAGGGGGTTGTGTAGCTCACCGTGAAAGTAGAGGTCCCAGGGAGGACTAATACTGGAAACCATATTTGCCGTCGTGGGGGTCGATATGACCGTGTGCTGGGTTCATATATTTTATCCTTGGGATGGCTCGATCTTTGGTGTCCTTATCCCTCATTTGGAATTCCTCGATTCGCGCGACTTATATGCGCTAGGGTCCTTTCAGTAGGGGGTGCTAAACCCATATAGCCCGTGGGTGCCTTTAGGATGGATAGAGCTACACAGTCTAGGTTAATAGTTTTAAAATGCCATGTTCATGACACTTTACCTTATCCCTACATCTTATATATGTATATATGAATGTGTGCAGGTGGTTTTGGACGTGGCATTATTTTATCACTTTTCCTGGGTTTGAAGACTTTTCTGTTATTGTTGTGCAACGTTAGGTGGTGCGTCTGTCTGTTGAGTTACTATGAAGTGGTGGGATTCCATCTTTCAGAAGACCTTGTCATTTCATTATTCTTTCTTTATTGTCATAGTACTTTTGAACTCTTTTTGGTCATAGTCAGGGGCATTTCTCGACTTAGATATTATTCTGGTATTAGAGGCTTTCGTGGACAAGTGTGGGTTGGATTGTTAGTTTTGGATTCTTAGAACTTTCATTTGATATATTTTTCTTTTATTACTATCTTTATTGGCTTCCACTTTATTATTATTGTTGTGCTCTTGATGTTAGATTAAGGGGGTGGTCTACGGTCCATGGTAGGCTTGAGATACCCATCATGACTAGGCTCTGGTTTGGGTTGTGAAAGTATTTCATGTTAAGTATAATTCGGATGGTAGTGTTGGCTATTATAAAGATCGATTGGTTGCTAAAGGTTATCTTCAAAGACCTGGCATGGATTATTTTAAAACCTACTCTCCTATTGCTAAATATACTATAGTGAGAATTGTTCTTTCTCTCGCCATCTTTAAAGATTGGTTGCTTAGGCAATTGGATGTCAATAATGCTTTTCTACATAGGTATTTATCAGAGGAAGTTTACATGTCTCAGTCACCTGGATTTGACAATGAGAAGTTTCTCAATCATATTTGTTGATTACATGAGGCTATCTATGGATTACAGCAGGCTCTACGTGCCTGGCATGTTGAATTGAAATCATATCTTTTATCTCTTAGTTTTCATTATTCTCAGTGTGATCGTTGTATTTTCACATATGAAAAATTTAGAGTTATTATCTACCTTGTTGTTTACGTTGATAATCTCATAATTAACGGCAATTAATCACAGTATGTTGAAGAATTTATCAAACAACGTGGTACTTGGTTCTCCAATAAAGAAGTTGGTGATCTAAATTTTTTTTGGGTGTCAAATTTATTTATTCATCGTTGGTGTATTTCTTAACCGATTAAAATATGTACGTGAGATACTTGAAAGAATCAACATGGCAGATATGAACCAATGAGGACACAACAGTTTATGGTTCAGGTCCATGTTCTAAAGATGGTTCTCCTCTTGATAATCCCATACAATATAGGAATTTAGTTGGAAGCTTGAATTATTTGTAGCTTACTCAGCCATATGTTGCTTTTATAGTTAATAGGGTGTCTCAGTTTACAAGTTGCCCCACAACAACTCATTGGATCATGGTAAAAAGTGCCTTGCGTTATCTTGCTGGGACAATGGTCTATTTCTTCAGAAAGACTCTCCTCTCTTACTTTTTGCCCTTTTCGACTCAGATTGGGTTAGTGATCGCTCGTCCACTATAACTTATGTTGTGTTTCTTTGTTGTCTTCCAGTCTCATGGAGTTCTAAGAAACACAAATTTGAGGCTCACTCTTTGATGGAGACATAATACAGAACCATTTCCTCTACCACTGCTAAACTTTGTTGGGTGAATAACCTTCTCAAGGAGTTATCTATTACTCCTACTCGGACACCAGTCATCTACTATGACAATCTTAGTTCCACACATGTTTGTGCTAACCTTATGTTCCACTCTCGCATGAAACACATTGAGATTGATTATTATTTTGTCGGAAAATTAGTCCAACAAGGTCTTCTTCAGGTTTCTTATGTTTCATCAAAAGATCAACTAGCTGATATGCTCACAAAATCTCTTTCAAGTGGTTCTTTTAAGATATTACGTTCCAAGAATGGTATCTCTGATTGAGCTACCATCTTGTTGGGCATATTAGAGATATATCTCAGATTGATTGTGAATTATTTTCTCTCTTTATTTACAGATTTAGTTTTCATATTTTTAGCTTATTCATCACAGTAAAGATTCGCTTTTATTTTGATTTATTGTACTGATTTATTTCTTGATCCTTTTGGATCCACCTTCTTGTATAAATACTTTATTCATTATTAATAAAATCATCTCATATCTATTACGTAAAATAATATACTTAGTAAGAATGTCGGGAAATGATGCTACATATACGAGGTTTTCAATTGGCTGAAAGACTAAGTGTGAAACCTCATATTAAATATATAAGTACAATATACTCATTTGTTGAAAGACAATATTTTTGTTTAAAACTATATAGGTTTATGATAAAAATGGTATTGTTGCACGTTTACAACTAGTGAAAGATATTGCACATGGGTCTGACAACCAAATCTAGTCAATAAATAAAGACTTGTGTGAATGATTTCAAGTTTCAAACAAAAGAAATTTTTTTATTATAAGAAAATAAATAATAGCAGAGTGTTCATTAACCAAAATGTTGATTATTATGGTGTGATACAAGAGATCCTAGAAGTTAGGTATCCTGGACGCATGAGAAAAAAAATAGTATTATTTTCTCACGAATTTTGGTGTTGATTACATCTTTTTTCTATGGCATCTAGGACATTTATCGCATAGAGATACCATGGTAAATCAACAACATAATTTAATTGAAGTTAAGCACACCAAATGATATAATCACTATGATCCTTTTATCATTGCACAAAATACTAAGCAGATGATTATGCTCCATATCCTTTGAATAGAGATAAGGTTGGTTGTTGGGTGGTTATAAAGACTATTCATGTGGGCAGGACTAAGATCGATCATGTTTAGGATGTGTTCATGGCTCAACCCCCGCAAGGGTTTTCTTGTGTGCAATTACCTTATTATGTTTGTAAACTCCACAAATTATTGTACGAACTCAAACAAACTCTGAGGGCCTAGTATACCAAGCTTTAATTTTTGGCGTCCCTCAGATTTTTTTCCTTCCAATATAGATGTTGTGTTGTTTATCTACAACTCAGGTGGTACCATTACTTATCTTCATGCATATGCTGATGACATTATTCTTACAGGGAACTCAAATAAGTTTATCACTTCCATAATAGACTAACTGGATAATGCCTTCTCTCTTTGAGATATGTAGGGGTAGAGCTACAGTAGAATAAGAGGGTTTGGACGAACCCAGTAGCTTTTGCGTAGAACTTGTATTAGTATTAGAAATTCTAATCTCTCACTCTTTTTCTCTCTCTCTATATATATATATAGAGAGAGATATAGATAGATAGATAGATAGATAGATAGATATTTGAGTCTGAACTCACATTAAAAGTAAAGTAGATGGCGCAATGGCACAGTAAAGCTGTGAAAGGTTACTTCTCTTCGCAAGTGGTGTGGGTTTGAGACCCCATCCTCAAAATTTTTTTGGTTTCTTTTTTGCTATTATTAAATGTGCATATCTCAAATAGACTTTTTGCTTCTTAGAAAAAGGGATAGAGCTCTATGTAAAGACTGTAAAGTCATACCTAGTGAGAATATCTTAACTCGGCATAGGTTGTTGGTGTTGAACTTGGTTATCAATAAGGGAAATAAGAAGAGAAGTGGGGAGGCTCGGCACAGGATTAAGTGGGGTAGCTTGACTTTGGCTAGTGCTTTGGAGATAGAGGAGAAGTTGAAGAGTAGAGGGGGCTTGGGAGAGTAGAGGGGGCGTGGATAGTATGTGGGAGATGACTGCCAGTTGTATTAGAGAAACCGCTAGAGAGGTGTTGCGTATCTCGAGAGGTCGATCAGGAAAACATCGAGGAGATTGTTGGTAGAACGAAGAGGTCAAGAGAAAGGTAGAGTCTAAGAAGATGTCTTATGCTAAGTTGGTTGGGAGCAAGGATGATGAGGAAAGGAAGATGAATAAAAAGGAGTATATGGTAGTTAGAAAAGAGGCTAACTTAGCGGTTACGGTGGCTAAGTCAGCAACTTTTGAGAGCTTGTATGCAACTTTAGAGGAGAAAGACAGAGATAAGAAGTTGTATAGGATGTCCAAGGCCAGGGAGCGGAGGGCTCGTGACCTTGACCAAGTGAAGTTTATCAAAAGAGAGAATGGTATAGTGTTGGTTGAGGATGCTCTCATTAGGAAGAGGTGGCAGTTCTATTTTCATAAACTTTTTAACGACAAGGGGGACAAAGGTTTTATGCTGGGAGACTTGGAGATATCTGAAGAGGGTCGCATTTATAGTTATTGTAGGCGTATCGAGGTATAGGAGGTCAAGGAAGCTATTCGCAGGATGCGGTCGGGTAGGGCAATGAAGCCAGACGAGATTCCAGTAAATTTTTGGAAGAGCACTAGTGGGGAAGGTTTGGAGTGGTTGACAAGGATGTTTAACATTATTTTTAGGGTATCTAAGATGCCTGAAGCAAGGAGGTAGAGCACGATGATTCCAGTGTATAAGAACAAGGGAGACATTCAGAGTTGCAACAACTATAAAGGTATTAAGTTGTTGAGTCATACATAAAAGGTTTGAGAAAGGGTGGTAGAGTTGAGGATGAGGAGGATCATGACGATCTCTGAGAATCAGTTCAGTTTCATTCCAGGCTGCTCGACCACTGAGGCCATTCATATTGTGAGGATATTAGTGGAGCAGTTTCGAGAGATGAAGAAGGACTTACACATGGTGTTTATTAATCTGGAGAAGTCGTATGACAGAGTTCCCAGGGAGATTCTGTGGAGGTGCTTGGAGGCTAAAGGGGTTCTCGTGGCGTACACTAAGTCGATTTAGGATATGTCTGATGGTGCGAAGACTCGTGTGAGGACGGTAGGTGGAGATTTGAAGCACTTTCCAGTTTTGATAGGGTTGCACCAGAGATCCACTCTTAGCCCATTTTTATTTGCCTTGGTGATGGATGTTTTGACGCGACATATTCAATGGGAGGTGCCTTGGTGTATGTTATTGCAGATGATGTGGTTCTGATTGAAGAGACTCGGGGTGGAGTTGATGATAAGTTGTAGATTTGGAGACAGACGCTTAAATCTAAAGTTTTTCGGTTAAGTAGAACCAAGACGGAGTACTTTGAGTGTAAGTTCAGTGATATATCGCAAGAGGATGGAGAGGTTGTGAAGCTAGACTCTCAGGACATTCAGAAGAGAGAGAGTTTCAAGTATCTGTGGTCTATAATTCAGGGTAATGGTGAGATTGACGAGGATATCATGCATCGTATTGGGTCAGGGTGGTTGAAGTGGAGGCTCGCTTCGGGAGTCCTTTATGATAAGAAGGTACCCCCAAAGCTTAAAGGTTTCTACAGAATGGTAGTCCGGTCGGCTATGTTGTATGGAGCGGAGTGTTGGCCAGTTAAGAACTCCCACATCCAAAAATTGAAGGTGGCGGAAATGCGGATGCTGCGATGGATTTGTGGACATACTAGGAAAGATAGGGTGAGGAATGAGATTATTCGGGAGAAGTTAAGAGTTACCTCGGTGGAGGATAAGATGCGAGAAGGAAGGTTACGTTGGTTCGGGCACGTGATGAGGAGGGGCCTTGATGCTCCAGTGCAGAGGTGTGAGACTCTGGCTATGGATGGTTTTAAACGGGGTAGAGTAGACCGAAGAAATAGTGGAGGGAGGTTATTAGGAATGATATGGAGTTGTTACAGCTTACAAAGGACATAACCCTTGATAAAAAGGTGTGGAGGACGCGGATTAGGGTAGAGGGTTAGTGGGTGGGAACGCGTCGGTAGTAGTAGGGGAGCTCTCCTTTGGGGCTGGAGTTTTTGGTTCATAGTGTCGTGGTTGTAGTTTTATCTTGGGGCTAGTGGTGTTGGTTTATTTTGCATCCCGTACTAGTCTATTATGCACGTATCTTTTGTGTTTATTATACTGTTAGTTTGTTTTGCGTACCATACTAGTTTATATGCGCTTACTTTTTATGTTTCTTATACAGTTATTGGTCCTAAGTTGGGGGTCTATCGAAAACAACCTCTCTACTTTCCTGAGGTAGTTGTATGGTCTGCATACACTCTACCCTCGTCAGACCCCACTAGGTGGGAATACACTGGGTATGTTGTTGTTGTATTATTTTCCACCTTGTGTACCTTTGCTTATATATGCTGATTCTTTAAACCAAAAATATTTTTTAGGAGAAAATAAAGAAGCAAACATAAATATGACAATTCAAAAAAAAAAAAGTAAAAAACACATATTTCTCTTAAGCAAAAGACTATGTTCTTTCACAAACACTCCAAATCATCTCCCAAAATCAACTTTTCAAAAATATATGTTATTTATATCAATTTTTTATCTTTTAAAATTAATTTAAGAACTCCCAAACTTCAAACGCTGGCTCCGCTTTTGGAGATATGGGCGATCTCATCTTCTTCATTGACATTCAAGTGCAGTTCTCCTCCTAGGGATTGGAGCTCTCTCAAGCTCAAAATGTACACAATTATTTGGACGAAGTAGGAATGAGCACTTCCAAGACTCTTCTTGTGCCAATGCAGAGCAATATCAAGCTATACCAAAGAGATAGTTTGGTATTCCATGATCCTTCACCATATCAGAATGTTGTTGGTGCTCTTTAATATCTTACTTTGATGAGGCTGAACAATGCATTTTCAGTAAACAAAATATGAGCCAGTTAATTTAAGGTTTTGTTTACTTTTAGGATGTCTGACTGCATTTTATAGTTAAATGTCACAAGAAGTGACTTGTTATTTTCTAAACCAAGAAGTGAATAGAACAATAAATGAAGTATTATATATATTGGATTTATAAAAGATACTTAGATATATTTAGGAGTAAAAATATAAAGGGAATGGACAAGAATAGACACTCGGCTAAAAGAATTGCCGCCGAGTGGCCATTGATTTTGAATTTCCAAAATATAGCCATTTAGGCCATTTTTTGCTACTGCCTTCATATTTTTTTTCCTTGTCTTTTAGCTATTTTTTTTAAAATTACTGCTGCACTTTTTAAAAAAATTCATTGCTTGCCCTCTTTTTCTAAGAAAAAACTTTTTGTCCCTTTTTCCACTGTTTTATTTTTTTTCGCAGCTCCATTTTTTTTTTAAAAAAGTTATTCTTCTAATTGGTGTAGTTTTTCTAACAATCAAATATAATTTTATAACATTGTAATTGTTGCTCTTCTCTTTTATCAATCATATACAATATTTGATATCAAATACATGAATCTTTGGTACCAAATACAAATACATATTTTATACAATAATTGCATAAAAGTGTATCAATGTGGTATAAATGTGTATCAATGTGGTATCAAAGTGTATCAATTTAGCATAGAGACTCATATGTCCAATTGGGCTAAATGGCTTAAAAACGAAAATAAATTGGGCCAACTGGCTCCGAATTCTTATCGATTACTATCTCAAAATATTTTCTATGCTTGCACGGTTAGGACTTGTAATCTCAATTACTATTACTGTACGGTGATCACGTCTATATATGTTTCACATATGAATACACTGGAACTAGTAACGTCAGAACTGACTATTAACATATAGAGAACATGAAAGATGATCTGGCCAATGGAGCACTTCTTTGTTTAAGATTTAGATGGAACGTTAAGTAAGATAAATACTTCAATGGGATATCCAAGATTATGTTTGGGAATAGATATATACTGCGTTTGATTATCGGTATAAATTTATCCGTCAATCAAACACAGTATAAATCTAATCCCAAACTTAATCCGAGATATCCCACCTTATCCCGTCAAACTTGAGATTATTTTAGCTCACCTCCATATGTGATAAATTAGTCCAACTATTATAATCTCATGACTATAATCTCAAAATAATCTAATCCTCATACCATAAACCCCTAACAAATAATTATAAGCCAAACTAGATTTCTATAGAATTGGTAGAAGAAAAACGTCTAGAAAATAATAGCTGCAAAGTAATTGCTGATAAAAGAACTGTTGCACGAAATAAAGAACCAAAAGTAAAAGCTGTCCAAAATACAGTAAGACAAAAGTCTGGTTACAAAGAAAAATTGAGTTCAATAATCATGTGACAAAGCTGGTATTCATTGCTACTCGTGCATGGAAAATTCATCCGCTGAGTGTAGTTCAAAGTTTTAGGCTGTAGAAACAAGATTAAACACATCACTCAATTGATTCACCCAGCCATAAGCATACATGACAGAAACTGAAGAGAATCAGCAAAAGAGTATTAACTGAACAATCATATTGTGTTGGTTCAATGAACAATTTTTACTTGTGAATTGCAATAGCGAAAGAGTGCAATGTTGCGCACCATGGCATAGTGGTCAATGACGTGGGTTGAGCATCATGAGCTCTCAGGTTCAATAACCAACAAAAACAAAACACTAGGAGATTTCAACACATCTGTTCTTAGCCTTGGTGAACAAAGTTACCTGCTTACTATTGCTGGCGAGAGAGGTGGCAGGAGCAATGTTGTAGTTTAGATAAACTCTCTCAAGGATTTTGGTCCAGGGTGGTAAATAAGCCTTATTTCGGCAAGTCTAAATCTAAGACGCCGAATAAGTGTTAACTCCCTCATGAGTCATGTGGTTATACAACCATTTCAAAGACCGAATAA
Source organism: Capsicum pubescens (assembly GCA_030864215.1). Classification (NCBI taxonomy): domain Eukaryota; kingdom Viridiplantae; phylum Streptophyta; class Magnoliopsida; order Solanales; family Solanaceae; genus Capsicum; species Capsicum pubescens. Next base: position 117,202,504 of record CM061540.1, on the reverse strand, counting down.
AAGTCATAAAAGATAGGACATTAAGCATAATACATGTTACAAGAGATCAAAGTTTGCACAATTAAACGTAAATGGAATAACAAGGAATCAAAAAGTTGAAATGACAAGTGCACAAAGATTATAAAAATGATACTTCAAATATCGCGTCAAGAGGAATACTCTTACATGAGTAGTTCTTTAGTACATTCTCCCCTCGCACTTCCGGGAGCCACATCTACAATTCTTTCTCTTCATATTGCCATTTTTATCATAAACATGGTCAATGTGGTAGTTGTAGTGATAAGTAAGTTCCTCTAATGGCGGAATACTCTTAGAAGTGAAAAACATTATGTGAGGTACTCTCCTATCACCATGGTAATACATGACATTTTGAGCATAAAGGTTTGGTGAGCAACTATGGTTGATAAATCTTCCAACATTCCCATATCTTAACGCATCAAGGGTAAAGCCATCTTCATCATTCCTTTGCAAATAGGTTGACTCAACTTTGAGGTTATTATTGCGCGCAACATTCCTTTTGGGGATTTCTTCATCGTAGTTGCCAACATCAAACAAGTACTCATCATGATCTATTCTATTTTCAGCTTCCCTTTCATCAAGCAACTCCCCAACATACTCACATATAAAACTTCCACATGAGATATAATCTCGTGACCTCAAACCCCATCCTCTTGATTCAGTCTTGAAAACCTCCAAATGGTACCGCGGACCATGTTGGCTAACTCTATTTTTGCAAGAAGGGGGACATTTGCAAGATGGACCACACTCATAAACAAGAGGTTTTGCTCTAAGAATAGAGCCTCTTGTATTGAATGGAATCTCACCTCCATTCCTAGAAGCACAAGAGCATTGCTCAGAATCCGAGCATCCACTTGTGCAATTGCAACCTTGAGGTTTAGAGATATAATACCAATCTGGATATCGCATGTTGGTGATGTAAGTGAATGGTGGGGGTCTCTCATCGTCTATCGTATTGATAGCAGGGATCGGTATCTTCTCTTTTCCTTGCGAGACATCATAGTCCACAACAAACTCCAACTGCATAATCGACTTTGTTTCCCTGTTAACATTTTCAGGAAAATGACTTACCTTGACTAAATTTGGTAGCCGTGACACTAGTTCACGAGTAAGATTTGGTTGGCCAAGATTTCTTTTCAGTTCAAACTTGAAAACATGTTTTCCAGTTGGAGCTCTTTCTTTCCAACACTTAGTCACAGTGTAGAGCCCAGCGTAAATGTATCGTACATCACTCTTTTCTCCATTTACTCTTTGTCGACCACAAATAACCCTCACGGGATACCCCAAATCCATGGAGTTCTTCAAGGCAAGATTACCCTCTTGAAGCTTTTGATCTTCCACTCTTGCATTAAAAGATACTTTTGGATTCCCACCTTGACCTACATAAATGATCGTTTCAGAAGAAATGGATTTGTTCTCATACCGACCAGAATCAACAATGCTAGTTGCGACACGCTTCCTGTTAATATTCACATAATTGATACCCTTAGTAAATTGGTGATTCAGTCCAATTGTAACAAGTTCTGCCCTGAACCGAAATTGATCCCCAATTTCAACTCCAGGAACATGTCCAAAGGTCCACTCACAATTTATCCACTTTTTCTGATTTTTCAAAGTCATTGCTGCCTCTGTATGGATTCTTCTTTTAGATGGTCCTTCATGTTTTTCTGCTTTATCTTCTAGCAGAAGTTTAGTATAAACGTCGTCAAAAAGTTTCAGAGTCTTTCTAACTTCTTTCACTTTCTGAATATGTTCATATTCAGTTAACAATCCATGACCAGAAACACCACTCATGACACCAGAATTCGTTAAATATTCTTGAGAAACTCCAAGATCTGTTTGCTTTTTCATGAGCGCAGATTCATATTGACCCCAATTCTTATAGACAAGATCCTGGCCTTTGTTCAGTTCATTGTGCTGCTCAGAACGTATGTCTTCGGGCATTGGCATGAAATTGACGGCATCTTCAATAATAACCTTGTTTGTTACGTTTCTAGGTTCATTTCGACCTTCAATTAGACTTTCTTGTGAAACAATAGCAGGTAATTCTGGTCCATTTTCAACAGGTTCGCCTTTTATAAACCAACCACATGTATATCCATTTTCTGGATGCGCACCAGTTGCAACCAAATCATCCTTTTTAACTTGCCCAGGTTGCATATATTTTGCCTCAAAATCACTTCGCATGGAGACACTTGAGGGCTCAACTGACTCGATCACATTCGAGTTAGCGGAGCATTGAGTATCGCTTCCATTCTTCTCTTGAGGAATACACGGGCCGCATCTCTCAGGAAAATTCCTAATAGCATCTACTTTCACACGCTTAGTAGTAGTAGTGGATGGAATTTCCGGGCAGATCTTAACGTCGGCATGTTGTTGAACTCTGCTTCCGTTGTTTTCACGAACAAATGCACCACAATTTTGAGGAAAATTGCGGGTGCTATCAACTTTTAGGCGCTTAAATGTGGAGGTAGATTTAGTATCAACGCTCTGATTAAGTCTCTTCCCTAACATCTTTGAGGGACTTCTTTCAACTAACACCGACATCTACAAATTATAAAGTAGGCACAACTTAAAAAACAACCTTCCTAAAAAATTGTCTCACTATATATAAATCTTAAAGTTAATGAGAACTATCATAAAATTCGGGTTACGAAATTAGCCAACATTATGGTTATAGGTTCGCGTGCCTCGTGGCGTTTCTCAGGCTAACAATTTGGTTACAGGTTAGCTTTCAACAAAACCTGTAACTTCGGCTCGAACTCTATATGTACAGATAATTTATACAAAATTCAAAACGCAAAGAAAGTTGTAATTAAAAATCGATAAACAAAAAAATTGGCTACGAAAAGAAAAGAAAAGAAAATTATGCCTGGGAGATTAAACTAAAGAATTTGAAAACACCAAGAAAAGAAGCAAACTTACTTGAAATATGTTTTCAAGTGCTGGCATAAGATCAGAACGCTCTTTTAAACCAGAAACCCCACAACACAAAAGGTTGTCATGGAACAAACATTAGTATGGAACAAGGGGAAGGCAATACCAGGGTCCTATTTATAATAATAAAGTGAACGTACAGTAAGGTGCGAATTTGATTCCTATCCAAATTGGGTTTCTTTAAACCAATATTTTCCATAGCAAACATGGTAAGTCATATACAAAGTTACCATAATTAATAATCCTAACTTATTCCCCACAGTCCCCTTTAATTATCTCTTTTATTTTCACTTTTGGATTAAAATTCGCAAAATAGCTTTCCTATTATACGTGTTCAACAAGGAATACAAGTGCAAGTATAATATCACTAATTTATAGGGGTGGCAAAAATCGAATCGATTTTTATTGAGTATTGGTTCAGTTTTGATTTTTTCATATATATAACTTATTATATATTTTTCTTAATTTCTCTTTAATTTCTACAAACTAACAAACTTAATCAATTTTCTAAACTAACATTAAGTTCAAGCTTGAAAATTGTTGTATATTAAAGTAAAAATTACATTTCATAGATAAATAAGTCCTTATAGGGGGTGCGGATGTGGATAACTAATAGATAACTAGTACTTACTATTTCTATCATGTTAAATGAAATGTTATGTCATAGTATTCCTTAGTTTTTTTTGTTTTAAGATATTCTATATGTTCCATATCTCTAGTTTTTAGGTAGTCAAGTAGATTCTCTTTCATAAGTATTTTTGTTAATCTTATTTGCTCCATATCTTATCTCCAATATTCTAAGTATTCGTAGTTTATCATTTTATGCTATAGTAGTTGTAATACTGCAAATTTCTTTGTAATAATTTATTCTAATTGTACTATATCTGATATTAAATTCTAGGCCTTTTATTTCATTAAATAGGTAGTCATTTTATTTCATATGATGCTATTTTCAAAATATCCCTTCAATCATATACATAACAAAATATGGTCATCTTAGATCACTATATACTAGATTATATTTACAATCAAATTTACTAAAGTAATTATATCCTTGTATTTGTCTTATTTTTAATATCTTATTCGGTATTGGATAATTATATGTCATAGTTTTTTGCATTTAGGTTTCTATAATCAATAGCCATTCTACTTTTTCCTCTTTTTTGTTCACTATGTTTATTTACTATAAATGCTGGACTATTGTGCTTACTATTACTTTTTTGTATGTATTGTTTTTCTAATAATTCATCTATATGCACTTAAAATTCTTTTAAATCATCAAAGTTATATGTTAATGATTTTTGGGTTATTATGTCATTTTTATCTATTAGCTCAATTTTTACAGTAGTTTTATCTCATTCTCATCCTTTTAATGGATCTTCACTATAGAGTTGTCTTAATTTTTTCTTTATTATTTCTATCTTATCTATTGAAAATATAGTTATTTCTTCTTTATTTATTGAAAATATAACTAGTTCTATTGTGTCTTCAGTATTTTTTATATTTTCTAATTTTTGTGTGATTTTTTCACTTCCTTTTATCCAATCAGTTTTCTTGCTTATTTTATTAATAACTCTTTTTGCTCTTACTTTTTGTTTACATGGTGTTGTAAACCACCAGTGTGTTCTAATTATTATATGTGGGTATAATTTATCTAAAAATGACATTCCTAAAAACATATCTTTTGATGTTAGTTCATAATTATAGATTTCTTCTATTGTTAATATCTTATCCCATACTTGTATTTTTATATTTCTAGCCTTATAAGTAATTAAGCTTCCTTCGTTATTAAATCCTCTAACTACTATTGGTGTTTTTAATTTATTCCATTTACTTTCTGGTAAATAATTATATCTACATAAATTGGCTTCTGCTCCTGTATCTATCATTGATGTATAATATCTATTATAATATCCTTCTACTATTATTTTCATAAGGACATATATTTTCATATCATGTCAAAGCTCTCTTTATTAATAATTTTTCTCTATTACAGGTTATAGTTATTTGTGTATGTTCTATATTGTAGAGTTTTACTTGTTCTAACCATTTTATTCCTAATATTATGTCTGCTTTTTTGCATATCTTCTTTTATTTCAAATTCTATTTTTATTTTTCTAACTCCTATTATTATTTCTTTTTCTGTTGTATCTTTAATGTTTATTAGACTCCTTGGTAGATCTGGACACATATTACTATTGGATTTTATTTCTTTCCTTTTTACTAGGATATTTTGCTAGGTAATTTTCTTCCTATCCTGTATTTATGAGCATTAAATATTCTTTTTCATTTATTGCTCCTGTTATGTAATATTGAGTTAAATTAACTATTGAAGTTGTTTCATAATGTGTTCTTTTTTATGAGCTTGATGATTCTGGTTTTTCATAAGCTATTCTTTTTGTTGTACTTATCCTATCATTTATTATTTCTAAATCTTCTTCTATGTCTATATCTTTGTAACTATAGTCATTGTTATCAATTGTTTTTACGAATTGTTCAAAAGGACTTTCTATGTATATTTTATTAATTTTATTCTTTCCAGTTATTTTATGTTTTGTTGTTAATACATATAGATTTTTACATCTCGCTGTAAATATTTTACTTCCTGGGGTTAGTTCTATTCCTGATATTTTCCAATATAATACTAATGATTTATCTATATTTTTATCTATTATTGGTACTGAATAATTTACACTTATTATAAATTTGAATTTTTGGTATATTAAATTTCCTTTTATGGCACTAATTATGCTTTTTTCTATAGGTTTTACTATACTATCATCTGTTAAATATAGTTCTATTGGTGTATCTATTCCTTCTCTAAAACATGCTTTTATTAATATCTCTGTTCCTCCAAGGTGTACATATTTTATTGAGTCTTTACTTTTTTATATCGTTTATTTCTTTATTAATTATTCTTTTTGTTACTAGTGGTATACTAGCTTTACCTCTTGCATATTTACAATCTATTACATGCTCTTTTTGGCTTACTACATAGTATTTCTCTTTTCTTCTACTAAATATATTTTTTATTGTTGGTATTTTAAATATTTTTTCTACACTTAGGTCTAACTCATTTCCTTTTATTTCTTCAAATATATTACTGATATTATTTTTTGGTCAGTTCCTTCTTCATTTAAATATTCTTCCTTTGTTATTATTTTTATATCTTCTTCAGTCATTTGATTCATCTAATTCACTATCTATTTCATTATCTGTTTCATTTTCTGAAATTTCATATATACTATCTTCACTTTCTAATTCATAATCTATATAATCTATTTGCATATATTCTGCATTTTCTATCTTAATTTCTGATATTTGTTTTCTTTTTTGGATCTTTAGTCATTTTACAATCTCTTGCTAAATATCTTTATTCCACAATTATAACAAGTACATTCTTTTATAGATTTCTTTTTCCTATATGGTCTTTTATGTTTATAATTTTTTACATAATATTTTTTTCTTGGTTTCTTATACTTATATTTTGATTTTTTGTATTTCTTATGTTTCTTAAGTCTTTTTCTTTTCTTATAATATCTTTCTTCACATCCAAATTGAGGTGCTATTTTATCTTTGCAACATGCTAAATTTTTTATTAATGTTTTCGCCATTTTCATTTCTTCTCTGTATTTTTCACATAAATTTCTATACCATTGTTGTAGAAATTTTATTCTTGCTCCTAGAGTATCTACTATGTTTGCTTCATCCCAACTCTTTATTATTTTTAAACTAAATGGTTCAGGTAATTTACTAAAATATAATCTTCTCACTTCTTTACTTTCTTTTGTATTATATGCTCCTTTATAGTAGTATTCTTTAAGTGCGCATGTATATTCATCTATATAGCACATATTGCGTATTGTTAGTTTTAACATTAAATTCCTATTTGTATCTTTTTTTTTGTGTTGTTCTTCTTCTTCTGTTGTTATACTGCTAAATTCATCTCTTATAGCCATTTCATATTTTTTCAATATGTCTATAGGTGTTAGTTTAGTTACTGTTGTTCCTTCTGTTTCTTTATCATTCCTTAATACCTTTTTACTATTTTCAGTTAAATTTAAAAACCATAATTTTGTTGTTCTATTAGTGTTCTTTCTGTATATTCTGGTGTATCTATTGCATTTATACCATTGTTTAATAATTGTTTTGCTATATATCTTGTCCATAATTGTATCATTTTATCTATATCTATTACACAGTCTAAGTCTAAGAAGTTATAATTTTTATTAATTATTTGTTTTGGTGTTAATTTGTTATATTCTTTTTATAGGTTATATTTTTTAGACTTGTCTTTATAATAATATGTAGGTTTTCTTATTTCTGATGTACTAGGTATTATATTTTCATCGTCTTCTTTATCAAGAGTATTTATTTTCGTGTTTGTATTTTCTAAGTTTTCTTTATTAATTACTTCTTGTTTTTCATTAATTTCTAATTTTTCTATATTTGTTAAGATTTCTGTATATGTTTCACTATCTTCCGAATCATAATTATCTGTTTCTTCAGCATCTATTGTGTTTATTTCTATTTCATTAGTTTCTAATTTTTTATTTTCTTCTTCTAATCTTTCTTTGAATTGATTTATCTCAATTAATAATTTTTGTTCTTTATCCTTTTCTTCTTTTTCTTTCTGTCTTTTTTCATACAGATCTTTTAGCATTTGTAATTCTTTTTCTAATTCAGCAATCCTACTATTTTTAGTTTCCTCTATTTTTTTGTATTTCTTCTGTAGTCTGTTGTTTTATTTTATCTATTTATTTTTTCCTATCTATTTCTTCATTTTCTTTTGCTATTCTTACCATAACTGTTAATTTATCTTCTAATTTTAATTCTTATTTTTCTAACATTAAATATAAATGTTCACCTATTTTCTTATATCTCCTTCCTAAATTGGAAAATACTATCCTTATTTTTAATCCTTCATGGTTTTCATATGTTTTTTCATCTATTATAAATTCTTCTTTGTTCATTTTATCTACTTGATAGTCTATAGATCATGTTGATATATGTATTCTAGACTATCTATTTGTAATTCTAAATATGATATTTCTTCTTTTTGTGCTTTTATTGATTTTTGGTATACTCCTACAATCATGTTATACTGTAGTCTTTCTTTTCTTATTTTTAATTCTCTTCATTTTTCAGATATTATTTGTTTTAGTTCTTTATATTTTTGAAATTTTGTTATGTTATTCATCTGTACAATATTTATAATATTTTGGTGGATACCGAAATCTGATTTTATCATAATTAGGTGATATGTATCTCATTCTTCTAGATGTTAAATGGATTATTAATTTTGCCTCATTCCTAGATATTAAGGTAATTAAGTAAGCTAATCTGTGGGGATTTTCTTTTGTTTTACTTAACTTCGTATATTCTGGGTAGTAACTAGTTAAAGTTTCTTTAACTTTTCTAAAAGCTTCTATATTCTTAAATGGTCTTCTCATTTTTAACAAATAAATAACAACGTAAATAATAATAGCTTATAATTAATAAATACGACTAAATTAACTTTTGTAATTTTTCTCATAATTAACACATAACTAATTAACACATATCTACTTGTACATTTTTTAAATAACATGGCTGTGATACGGATAACTTGGGTAATTTGTGTGGATAACTAATAGGTAACTAGTACTTACTAGTTCTATCATGTTAATTGAAATGCTATGTCATAGTATTCCTTAGTTTTTTGTTTTAACCTTATTATTTCTTCTATATTATTTTTAAGGTATTCTATATGTTTCATATCTCTAGTTTTTAGGTAGTCAAGTTGATTCTCTTTCATAAGTATTTTTATTAATCTTATTTGCTCCATATCTTGTCTCCAATATTCTAAGTATTCGTAGTTTATCATTTTATCCTATAGTAGTTGAAATACTGCAAATTTCTTTGTAATAATTTATTCTAATTGTACTATATCTGATATTAAATTCTAGATTATTTATTTCGTTAATTATCCTGTCTTTTTCTTCTATGAATAATTCTATGTCTAAATCATAATCTAAACTATCTTTTAATTCTAGTTGTTCCAAGGTTTTATCTATCCAAATTAATCTTTCTTTTAATTATTTTTTACCTCTTCTAAGCTAGTTTCTATAATTAATTTCTTCGAATAGCCAACTTTGTTTTTCTCTAACTCTTATTATATATTCTAACATTTTTAATCTGTATAATATCTATCTAAATAATAACTATCTAAATATGAGCAGTAGCTATCATTATATAAGTGTAAGTTTTCTATAGAACTTAATAACTCTTCATTAAAATGAAATACTTTTTCGAATATAATTTTCCTTATATCTACTATTTTTATATCCTTAAGTACATACATAACAAGTATCTTAAATTTATCTATCATTCCATCAGATAAGTAGGTAGCCATTTTATTTCATATGATGCTATTTTCAAAATATTTCCTTCAATCATATACATAACCAAATATGGTCATCTTAGATCACTATATACTAGATTATTCTTAAATAATTATGTTACTCTGTTATTATTAGCATGGTAGTTTGGATACTTTTTCCCTTAAACAACGTCTCTACACTGGTTACTTCCCTATCACAGCCTTCTTGCCTCACCGGTTTCACCTGTAGGATGGCATAGTCCTAGGGATTTTTCTCCTTTTCCTCTTTGCTAATAAAGTTTATAACATATTATTCTTCGAATAATTCTACTATATAGTAAGTAACATGAACTTATTTTATCATATCATGATTGTCAGGAATTTATGAATTTAGCTATTCATAATCATAAATAAATATACCCGTTCTGGTAGGTTTGATAATTCTGGGCTTTGTTCATCCATAGCTTTTCCTTTGAAATATCTTTGTTTTTATTTAATATTCAAAAGTTGTTTGTGTACAAGACAAGGCTTGCTTCAACTTATGAAGTCTTGCCTTTAACTTACCGAAGGCTTACATATTTATAGACTAAAAAGAAACGCGTAAACTACTTTATACTATTCCTACTTTACACGTATTCTATATACTGTTTCTAGTCTTTACATTTGTCCTAAATTCTTACAACTTTTCAAAAAGTAAGAAAGACTTTAAAGCCTAAAAAAACAAAAACTTATTAAAAGCCTTGCCAAAAAGTCAAAAAAGCTAAAAGCTAATAATTCCTATACAATTATTTACGTAAAGAAAGTTATCTAATTTGTTCACATGCCGCTTTCATAATTTAATATCTTGTCTTTTATCTCTTCCATTATTGCTCCGTTGTTTATCTTTTTTGTCGTGTCTCTCCTGCTGTTCTAATTTTTTCGTTTGCTTCTATTGTAGTGTTACTTCTGGAATAATATTATGTCGTCCGCTACAACAGATGCATTGATGATCATCATATCTCTGTCCAATTAATTTGCAAAATTATTCCATAAGTCCGTCAGAAATAACTCTTTTCTTGATAGATCTTGTGAGAGGGTTATCTTCTGGTTTTAATAATGTCATTCTCCATCTACAAATTTCTTCCATATCATTTTCTCTTATGTCTTTACATGTGCAATAAACCAATAAATGATCTCTAGAATAATAATTCCAAACTGGATTACGGTTCAAATAGTTATGTGCTAACTCTTGTATAATTGTGCTCAAGCCAATAACTCGTTTGTTCTTGAAAAATTCTGGTATCTCGGTTTTCTGTATTTCGTCTTGTTCAGATATTTCTTCTGGTATAATGTAGTCTCTTGTCATACCAATTTTTACTACTGTAACCACTGGTTTAATTTCATCAAATAGTATCTCAGCGGGGGCCGAATAAAATCTTACGTAAAATAGTTGTCCTTTTGTAATTTTTATATATGTCATAACTCCTTTATGTACTTCAGGAATCATGGTTAATTCTTTCCCATCTGTTGTATATACTGATGATAATAATCCATAAGAATAACATGTAGCGATTAAATTTGGGCTGGTTCCTGGGAACGTAATAAGTTTATTATAATTTTGTAACTTTTGGGTTATATAGCCTTGGTGTTTTTTGGATAGCTCAATATCTTGGACGGGTTTGGTATTTAGTAAGGTTTGGATTGTATATAAATTTTCAATATAAACACGAGTTAAATGGTTGTAAGATTGTTTTTTCTGGTTAATTGCTTCTAAATAAGGGTATAACTGTGGGGGTACAAATAATTCATTCTTTTGGATATTTGGTGGTGCATAAGGTTTTTCAAATATCTTATCTAGGTTGTAATTCTTTTTCTTTGGTAATTCGGATTTTGGTAAATTTTTTGTAGTGGGTAATTCCTTAGCTGTACCTGATGTTCCTGCACATGTAACAACCATTTCGCTTTTAAGGTGTGTCCAAATGTCACCTTCTAGGTCTAGTTTTTTAAAGTGCTCTTCCTGCACTATATCTGTGCCTATGGTTTTTTCCTATTTTTTAGAGTGCTCAGATTGCACTTTTAATTCTGTGACTTCAGTAGTCAGTAGAGTAACTTGTTCTTTTTATAATTTCACTTGTTCAAATAATTGAACTAGTAAATAATTTTGAGTAACTTCAATAGTAACTTCTTCTGTTGTTAAATCAGTCTGACTAGCCTTGTCGTGACAATTAATCTGCAATGACATTTTTGTTAGTACTAGTTACTTCAATTATAAATGTAAAATTTAATATGTTCAAGACTAGTCTCCCTATTTCCTTTGTTGTAACTGAATTTTGTATTTTCTTTGTTAATCACCAACGTACCTGTGTATTATCTGTTCGTACAATAAACTAATGCTAATAAACATTTATATAATGAGCATAATTCTTTTCTATTTATTTCCCATTTTATCAGTGTTTCATTAAACGTGCCTGAGTAGTATCTACAATGATGTTCTAATTTTTCTTCTTCATATCTATATGTAAATACTCCTCCATAACTATATTCGCTTGCGTCTGCTTCTACTATATATGTCAATTTTTATTTTCTGGACTTGGCTTTTATCTTCTTCGTTGTAATTATATTCTACATCCTTTTATAATTTTTTCTGTAATGACTTTAGGTTTTCTGCTAATTTTGGTATATTTTTGTAATACCCCGGGAAATTTTTCGTTGAAATTTTGTGCGTAAACGTGTTGGGTTCTATCTTCTAGAATGAATCATAAATTTTTCGTGCGGAATGTATTAAATTATGACCCACCATTACGTAGAGTATTGAATAATCTTTCCAACGATATGTGGATCATCCAAAACGGACACCCGAGCGACGAGTTATGAACATTCCGATCGAACCATGAATAGTAGTGAACAATAAAACATGCAGGAAAAAAAAAGTACTGAGGCCTGGCGTATTTTTTCTCCAACTTTAAATGATCATAACTCTTTGTACTTAATGATCTGGGTGATCTACTATATTTAAACGAAAAGCTCTGCGAATCCTCTTTCCGATGAAATTGGTTTCATCCAATTTGTCTATCGGAGCAAAAAGTTATGGTCGATCTACTTCAGCCTAACAAAAGTGAATTTTTGGGTCAACTTCAAACGATCATAACTCCTCGTACACAATGATCTGGGTGAGATACTATATATCAACGGAAAGATATGAGAGTCCTCTTTCTAATGAAATTGGTTTTATCCAATTTGGATATCGGAGTAAAACGTTATGGTTGATCTACTTCGAACTATCAAAACAGTCCACCAAAGGATAGATTCGAGAATTATTTGATTTTTAGGGGCGTTTTGGTCAATTTCCCTCATCCAAAATCCGTCCAAACCCTATATTAAATCCTATTAGAAGCATTATGTATTATATTTCATCAAATTTCCCTCAAAAAGAAAACCCTAAGCTCCTACATCCAACTTCAAGAACCTCCAAAGTTCACCATTAATTCTGCAAATTTATTCAAGATTCTAAGTTCCTAGTTCAAGAACTCCAAGAACCATCATTCAAAGGCACGATTAACATCTCTAAAACGAGTATCGATCTAAAGTTCATCATTCAAGGTATGTGGGGCTTTTCAACAAGAATAATCTTTCGTTCTTGTGCCCAAAAGTAATTTTCTTTACGAAGATATGATCTTTATATATTTATTATGATTTTGGAGCATGAACTTATATTTTATCTTGGTTATCTTGAGATTATGATGTTTATGACTTTGAAAAGTCGAATTTATATGAAATTATGACTTAAAGCATGATGCTTGAAAGAAATTTACTATGATTTTGATATTTGGGTCTTGAACCCTATTTGAAATTGTGTCTTTGAGAAAATGTGTGCTATATGCACGTTGATGTTGAATATTTGAGATGTTTTGAATGATTTGACCTTTTGGTCGTGAATGAGTTATTTTGAAGTCGACTGTGAAAGAAATCCACGTTTTTATTGATTATGATAAAAGGGTAGCAAATTGGCTCCCGATGAAAATTGTTGAAGTGTTTATTGTGGATTTTCTTTAATGTGAGCCTGAGGCTGATTTAAATTTCTGAGCTAAGTTCGAGAGTAATCTTTAGCACCGAGTGGGAGGTATAAAGTGACCTTACTTCCCTAGAACTACGTGCCCCCGTAGGATGTGAGCCTGAGCCTGATTTATATAGTGATCACTAGAGTTTTTGAATTGATACTGGAAGTTCTACTCCGATGGAAAGGATAGGACGGCTCTCCCCAACGTGGGTTATACGTTGGACTCCATGTGGCTCACATGGTTTATGTCGGTTATAGGATCTCCCAATGTGTGTGTGTGTACTCTTCTATCTGATATGAAAACATATTTGCTTAAAAGGCTGAGTTTGAGAAAGTCATTATTCTTAAAAGATTTAAGGAATATATTCTAATGAGAATTGACATGAGATTTGATTGTTTTGATGATTTGAAATTGTGATGAAAGTGAATTGAGAACGTATTGTAATGACTCACTTGTTTTACTTTACATGTATTATTCATCCATGATTTTGATGATTTAATTCGAACTAAGTGAGTCATCTATATCAGCATGCATAATTTTATAAACTGTGATGATATTAAGATATTATTTTATATATGCATTGCACCCCCATATGCTCGGTATTTTTCCATAGTGCAGACCCACATATTCGTATGTGGGCTATATTTTCTCGGAATGTAGGTACAAGGTATAGTTTCACCTTCGGATCCAGTCAGTTTGTGGTATCCAGTCAGCAGGTGATGAGTCATTTTGATTCAAGGGCTTGGGTTAGTTATGCAGAGTTTATAGTGTTGTATTTTCTTTATTCAGTCGTATTGAGTTGGGGTAGTCGGGAGTCATGACCCGGCTACCTACAGTTAGTACTAGTAGAGGCTTCATAGACTGTCAGTAGAAGTTGATGTATTTTGTTTCAATTTTGGTTGTAAAGGTAGAATTGTAATCCTGTAAAATTCCATTTTTGTATCGATCAGATTCAGAAAAGAGTTAATTTATGCTGATTTGTATGGATTTGTATTTTTATTCAGTTGCTTATGAGTTATGCCAGTAGAAGGGTTAGCTTGGGGTCACTTGTGACCCTAAGCACCGTGTGACGTCTCGGGACCCGATTTCGGGGAGTTACAATATTACTAGCTATCTATTAGTTATCCACACAAATTACCCAAGTTATCCTCACCCCCTACAATTGGTATCAGAACCATGTTATTTAAAAAAACGTACAAGTAGATATGTGTTAATTATGAGAAAAATTACAAAAGTTAATTTAGTCGTATTTATTAATTATGAGTTAATATTATTTACGTTGTTATTTATTTGTTAAAAATGAGAAGACTATTTAAAAATATAGAAGCTTTTAGAAAAATTAAAGAAACTGTAACTAGTTACTACCCAGAATATACGAAGTTAGGCAAAAAAAAAGAAAATCCCCACAGATTAGCTTACTTAATTACCTTAATATCTAGCAATGAGGCAAAATTAATAATCCTTTTAAAATCTAGAAGAATGAGATACATACCACCTCATTATGATAAAATCAGATTTCGGTATCCACCAAAATATTATAAATATTGTACAGATGAATAACAAAACAAAATTCAAAAAATATAAAGAACTAAAACAAATAATATCTGAAAAATGGAGAGAATTAAAAATAAGAAAAGAAAGACTACAATATAACATGATTGGGCACCCTGTGCCTTAGGACCACTGCAGTCCTGAAATAGGGATCATCAGACGACTTAGGATAAAGAGCACTATCCGATAAATACGAATTCCCTTAATTCTTCATCTTGGTCCACCAGCTACCATCTCTCCCACTATTTTGCAGACCCCCACTCTACTCTGAATACCTGAACTTATTATTTTTCCTCTCTCCAATCTTTGCCTATTTCTTGTTTTCATCCTCAACCTACTGTATATAAACCATAAGTCTGGAGATGTCCATTTCGTTATTCAGCATTGCAACTTTTCACTCCAATACCAACTTGTGGGATAACCCAGAAGCAAACTTCTGCATCTCGAATATCTGACTAGACACCAACTCAGGAGCATATCGGGCCAAATGCTGAAATTTTAGAGCATACAACTTCACACTCATCTTTCCCTACTTCAGATTAACAAACTCGTCAGCCTTTTTTCCCCTCAACTCCTGGGGAAAGAAAGGATCAAGGAAAGCCTCTAAAAGCTCATCTTATAATGCCGCCTTAGCCTCATCACCTCTTAACTGCTCCCACTCCTCATACCACTAATAGGATATATCTTTCAACTGATATAAAACTAACTCCACACCCTCAGAGTCAGTAGCATGCATAACCTAAAATATCTTTTTCATCTCATCCACAAAACCTTGAGGATACTCCTCCACCTTAGAGCCTGTAAAGGTTGGGGGATTCAACCTCATGAATTTTCCAACTCTAGTAACCTCAGAAGAAGGAGCAACAAAACCCACACAATCATACTGGTGAGATAATGATGCCACCAACTGAGTAAGCAGATGAATAGGCCGACAAAACTCTGTATTATACACATTACCCGGAGGTGTCGGGGCATATGCATCATCAGTCCAAGGAGCCCAAAGAGGACTATTAGGAATTGGTGGAACTCTATATGGGGTAGTATAATCTGGAGTAGGGACCCTATACTGGCTCTGCACTCTATATACAGGGAGAGTCCCCTTCACATTGTCCTTGGGAAGGTAGAGTTCCAAGCAGAGCTTCTATGACCATCAGATCTTCGAGAAGGCATAATCTGAAATGTGAGAAAGCCAAGAATTAGAGAAGTTTCATAACACAAGACTCTATAGCCCAAAAATAGAACACAAGAAAGGGAAACATTCCTAAATGCCTTGTAGCCTCCTCCTTATAAGTGTGGCACGCTACACACCCATAAAAAAAGACTCTACTTGACATGACTTTGTAGACACCCAACGACTCTAAATCGTGCTCTGATACCAAGATGGTAACGACCTAAATTAGGGCTTATCGGTAACGGTATCTCAAGTTCGCCATGGACCAAAGACCATCCCTATCTCCTAACCTCATGAGCACAAAGTAATAATAATAATAATGTGGAAGCATATTAAACAACAATGAATGATAGATAAATGAACCAAGGTAGGGCTTTTAAGAATTCAACAATACCTAATCCATAGTTGTCCACAAAAGAATCTAACAAAACTGAACATCATCTAGGATGGGACATTCCCCCGACTATGGCCAAACAGGGCCCCAATAGCTATAGTCTATAACATAAGGGAAACAAACTATGAAATAATGAGCCTTTCAAAAAATAAAAGCTTACCACTTCAAAGAAACTCGACATGCGTGCTAATCCACCTAAAGTTGCACATGGGTAAAAGAAGTATCTTCATACCCTACATTATGAAACAATGTCACATCCTAGGACAGTTAGCGGGTAAGCGCTAGCATGTAATTCAGGGATAAGGGGTAAAATAATGCCATGATCCAATCAGTCCAAAACCATTCAAAACCATATGCACACATTTATATTCATACATACATACATACATATATATATATGTATATATGTATATATATATATACATATCTATATATATACATGTATATATATACATATAGATTTATATACATATATATATATACATATCTATATATATACATGTATATATATACATATAGATTTATATACATATATATATATACATAGGGATCAAGGTTTAGCATGAGAGTTAATTAACCTGGATTGTGTAGCTTAAACCATCATAAAAGTCACCCATGAGCTATATGGGTCTGGCTCCCCCCACCAAAAGGTCCCTAATGCGTGTTAGCCGCACAAACCGAAGGTATTAAAAAAGACCAGAGAATTCCCTCAACCACGTTAATCTAGTATACTAATGTATATAAAGTGTGACATATGCACAAAGTCATTAAGACCAACCCCCACGTCGGCAAACATGAGTTTCCTGTATTGATTAATAAGGACCTCCACCTTCACGGCAAGATACACAACTCTAATTAAGCCCAATTAAAATATTTATGCATTCTCATTCATTAAACCAAGAATCATCCATTAAGGCACTTACCATTGGTATCGTCATACCAATTACGCTTGCAAGCTAATATCATTATGACATTCCAGTTATCCATCAACCTGGGGGAATGCCACGAGCCCCTTAATTTATTAAATCAATTTGGGGGAATGCCACGACCCCCATAATTTATCAAATTAATTTAGGGGAATGCCACGACCCCTGTAGTTTAAATTTTAAAATCAAAATATGGCCACCAAGGACTTTCCAAAACCATTTGTATTCCATTTTTCCATTAATGCGATGCAATAGTTCCAAAAGTGGTTTCAATATACATATATCAATATTTCAAAATTAATTCACAAAAAGGGGTTGAGGTTAATATCAATTCCAAACTAAAATCATCAATTTGGGGGAATACCATGACCCCCATTCCAATCCACCATGCCCACGCACCTAATTAGTTCAAAACCATCAATTCAAAATATGAATAGTCCATAAAAATCATGGAAAAACAATTCAACCAAATAACATCCAAAAGCCCTCAAACCAATTACAAAACCAACAATTAAATTCACGTGGGTAACAATTAAACACATGATTTTAATAAAGTTAGTTATAGGGAAGAAATACATGCTTTAAATACACAAGAATTTAAAAGCACTTTTTTGGAGCCTGGATGATGATTGCACAACGAAATCCTCAAGCTCACTTGGGTTTTGAGTTTTGAGAGAGAATAAAGGATTTTGATCTTTTAAAACTAATGGAAAGGGGTCACTTTTAAGTTTAAATGCCGTACAAGAGTGAAAAGACCCGAATGCCCCTCACCCTTAATAAATAAATAAATAAATAAATACAAAACTGCACAGAAATTTGTCCTTGGCATGGCATGCCAATATTAGAGAAACTATCCTCCGTGCTACGCTAATATCGCGGAGGGAAGCCTCCATGACACGAAGATATCGTATAAGCTTACTACCTCAGAATTTCAAAATAAACTCGAACCCCTTTTAAATATTTTGAAACTCTTTTATGACACCCTATTAACATACCTAAATACAATTTAATTCAAAATCGATATTTTGGACACTAGAAAGTCAAAAATAAAATCATAAAAGTTTAAAGGTCTTACGGTTAAGGACTAAGGATGCAGCCTTGGTGAAGGTTCTTTGGAGGAATCAAAAGGTAGAAGAGGCTACATGGGAAACTGAAGAAGATATGAAGGAAAATATCCATTCTTGTTTCATGTGTTGGATGAAAGTGCTTAAGGTATGAGTTTATTTTTCTCTTGTCACTTTTTGAGTTTTTCATTTGATTTTGGTGTATCCTTGCTATTTTTATGCTAAAAATGTCCTAACTCATCATTCGGGGATGAATGATCCCAAAGGGGGGATATTGATAAACCCTTTAAAATTTTATCAATTTTATTTTGACCCTCCCACGTACGTAACATTAATTTTTGACTTAAATTATATGTAGGGATGTCAAAAGTGTGTTTTTGGAAAGTTTCGAATTTTTTAAAAGAGGTTCGGGCTTATTTTGGGACCTTGAGGCAGTGAGGGTCCATGATAAAGCCATGTCACAGAGATTAACCTCCGCGCTATTGGCATGGCATAAAGGCTAACCTTCGCAACATTGGCGTGTCATGCCGCTGTTTAATTTCAGCTAGTTTTTGTTTTTTCAACATGGGGCGAGGGGTTTTTGGTCTTTTTACCCCTTGTATGACCTTATAACATAAAGGAACCCCATTCCCTTCAGTTTTGAAAGATCAAATCATTCTCACTCTCTTAAACTCAATCCCCAAGAAGATTCAAGGGTTTTTACAGAGAATTTGTCATCTGGGCTCTAAACTTTGAATTGTTCTTAATTCCTTGTATATTTTAGGCATGTTTCTCTTCTCTAAACTTGAATTTTACATTGTGACATTAATTAAATAAACTTTCATATGATTTAAATTGTGGGTTTTGAAATTGGGTTGTGGG
Source organism: Capsicum pubescens (assembly GCA_030864215.1). NCBI lineage: Eukaryota > Viridiplantae > Streptophyta > Magnoliopsida > Solanales > Solanaceae > Capsicum > Capsicum pubescens. Next base: position 117,183,184 of record CM061540.1, on the reverse strand, counting down.
GTTTTGGTTGTTACTGATTGACTTACTTGTCCCATATTTAAATTAATTATTCATGCTTTAAAATGATGTTTTTTAGGACTGAATTGGTTCATTGTTTACATGATTGGAATGGGGGACATGGTTTTCCCCAAATTGAATGAATTTTGACTTGGAACTGGTATTAACCTCAACCTACTTTATAATCTTGGTTTTAAATATGGATAATTGCATGGTTTAACTTATTTTGAACCTATTGCATTGCATTAAAGTATAAATGTATATGAATATAGTTTTGGATGGCTTTGGTGGACTTGATTTTGGATTTTAAATAAAACTTGGGAGTCTTTATCCCTCATTTGGAATTTCTCGATTCGTGCAGCTAACATGCGCTAGGGTCCTTTCAGTAGAGGGAGCTAAACCCATATAGCTCGTGGGTGCCTTTAGGATGGATAGAGCTACACAGTCTAGGTTAATAGTTTTAAAATTCCATGTTCATGACCTTTTACCTTATCCCTACATCTTATATATGTATATATGAATGTGTGCAGGTGGTTTTGGACGTGGCATTATTTTATCACTCTTCCTGGGTTTGAAGACATTTCTATTATTGTTGTGCAGCGTTAGGTGGTGCGACTGTATGTTGAGTTACTATGAAGTGGTGGGATTCTATCTTTCGGAAGACCTTGTCATTTCATTATTCTTTCTTTATTGTCATAGTACTTTTGAACTCTTTTTGGTCATAGTCAGGGGCATTTCCCGACTTAGATATTATTCTGGTGTTAGAGACTTTCGTGGACAAGTGTGGGTTGGATTGTTGGTTTTGGATTCTTAGAACTTTCATTTGATATATTTTTCTTTTATAACTATCTTTATTGGCTTCCACTTTATTATTATTGTTGTGCTCTTGATTTAGATTAAGGGGGTGGTCTACGGTCCATGGTAGGCTTGAGATACCCATCAAGACTAGGCTCTGGTTCGGGTCGTGAAAGTATTTCATGTTAAGTATAATTCGGATGGTAGTGTTGTCCATTATAAAGATCGATTGGTTGCTAAAGGTTATCTTCAAAGACCTGCCATGGATTATTTTGAAACCTACTCTCCTATTGCTAAATATACTATAGTGAGAATTGTTCTTTCTCTCGCTATCTTTAAAGATTGGCCGCTTAGGCAATTGGATGTCAATAATGCATTTCTACATAGGTATTTATCAGAGGAAGTTTACATGTCTCAGTCACCTGGATTTGACAATGAGAAGTTTCCCAATCATATTTGTCGATTACATGAGTTACGTGAGGCTATCTATGGATTACAGCAGGCTCTACGTGCCTGGTATGTTGAATTGAAATCATATCTTCTATCTCTTAGTTTTCATTATTCTCAGTGTGATCGTTGTATTTTCACATATGAAAAATTTAGAGTTATTATCTACCTTGTTGTTTACGTTGATAATCTCATAATTACTGGAAATTAATCACAGTATGTTGAAGAATTTATCAAACAACATGGTACTTGGTTCTCCAATAAAGATGTTGGTGATCTAAATTTTTTTTGGGTGTCGAATTTATTTATTCATCGTTGGTGTATTTCTTAACCGATAAAAATATTTACGTGAGATACTTGAAAGAACCAACATGGCAGATATGAACCAATGAGGACACAACAGTTTATGGTTCAGATCCACGTTCTAAAGATGGTTCTCCTCTTGATAATCCCACACAATATAGGAATGTAGTTGGAAACTTGAATTATTTGTAGCATACTCAGCCATATGTTGCTTTTATAGTTAATAGGGTGTCTTAGTTTACAAGTTTCCCCACAACAACTCATTGGATCATGGTAAAAAGTGTCTTGCGTTATCTAGCTGAGACAATGGTCTATTTCTTCAGAAAGACTCTTCTCTCTTACTTTTTGCCCTTTTCGACTCAGATTGGGTTAGTGATCGCTCGTCCACTATAACTTATGTTGTGTTTCTTGGTTGTCTTCCAGTCTCATGGAGTTCTAAGAAACACAAATTTGAGGCTCACTCTTCAATGGAGACATAATACAGGGCCATTGCCTCTACCACTGCTAAACTTTGTTGGGTGAATAACCTTCTCAAGGAGTTATGTGTTACTCCTACTCGGACACCAGTCATCTACTATGACAATCTTGGTTCCACACATGTTTGTGCTAACCTTATGTTCCACTCTCGCATGAAACACATTGATATTGATTATTATTTTGTCAAAAAATTAGTCCAACGAGGTCTTCTTCAGGTTTCTTATGTTTCATCAAAAGACCAACTAGCTGATATGCTCACAAAATCTCTTTCAAATGGTTCTTTTAATCTATTATGTTCCAAGATTGGTATCTCTGATTGACCTACCATCTTGTTGGGCATATTAGAGATATATCTCAGATTGATTGTGAATTATTTTCTCTCCTTATTTACAGATTTAGTTTTCATATTTTAAACTTATTCATCACAGTAAAGATTCGCTTTTATTTTGATTTATTGTACTGATTTATTTCTTGATCCTTATGGATCCACCTTCCTGTATAAATACTTTATTCATTATTAATAAAATCATCTCTTATCTATTACGTAAAATAATATACTTAGTAAGAATGTTGGGAAATGATGCTACATATACGAGGTTTCCAATTGGCTGAAAGACTAAGTGTGAAACCTCATATTAAATATATAAGTGCAATATACTCATTTGTTGAAAGACAATATTTTTGTTTAAAACTATACAGGTTTATGATAAAAATGGTATTGTTGCACGTTTACAACTAGTGAAAGATATTGCACATGGGTCTGACAACCAAATCTAGTCAATAAATAAAGACTTGTGTGAATGATTTCAAGTTTCAAACAAAAGAATTTTTTTTATTATAAGAAAATAAATAATAGCAGAGTGTTCATTAACCAAAATGTTGATTATTATGGTGTGATACAAGAGATCCTAGAAGTTAGGTATCCTAGACGGATGAGAAAAAAAATAGTATTATTTTCTCATGAATTTTGGTGTTGATTACATCTTTTTTCTCAGGCATCTAGGACATTTATCGCATAGAGATACCATGGTAAATCAACAACATAATGTAATTGAAGTTAAGCACACCAGATGATATAATCACTATGATCCTTTTATCATTGCACAAAATACTAAGCAGATGATTATGCTCCATATCCTCTGCGTAGAGATAAGGTTGGTTGTTGGGTGGTTATAAAGACTATTCATATGGGCAGGACTAAGATCGATCATGTTTAGGATGTGTTCATGGCTCAACCGCAAGGGTTTTCTTGTGTGCAATTACCTCATTATGTTTGTAAACTCCACATATTATTGTACGAGCTCAAACAAACTCTGAGGGCCTAGTATACCAAGCTTCAATTTTTGGCGTCCCTCAGATTTTTTTCCTTCCAATATAGATGTTGCGTTGTTTATATACAACTCAGGTGGTACCATTACTTATCTTCATGCATATGCTGATGACATTATTCTTATAGGGAACTCAAATAAGTTTATCACTTCCATAATAGACTAACTGGATAATGCCTTCTCTCTTTGAGATATGTAGGGGTAGAGCTACAGTAGAATAAGAGGGTTTGGACGAACCCGATAGCTTTTGCGTAGAACTTGTATTAGTATTAGAAATTCTAATCTCTCTCTCTCTCTCTCTCTCTATATATATATATATATATATATATATATATATATATATATATATATATATATATATATAGAGAGAGAGAGAGAGAGAGAGAGAAAGAGAGACAGACAGACAGACAGATAGATAGATAGATATTTGAGTCTGAACTCACATTAAAAGTAAAGTAGATGGCTCAATGGCACGGTAAAACTGTGAAAGGTTACTTTTCTTTGCATGTGGTGTGGGTTTGATACCCCATCCTCAACATTTTTTTTGGTTTCTTTTTTTCTATTGTTAAATGTGCATATCTCAAATAGACTTTTTGCTTCTTAGAAAAATGGATAGAGCGCTATGTAAAGACTGTAAAGTCATACCTAGCGAGAATCTCTTGACTCGGCATAGGTTGTTGGTGTTGAACTTGGTTATCAATAAGGGAAATAAGAAGAGAAGTGGGGAGGCTCGACCTAGGATTAAGTGGGGCAGCTTGACTTTGGCTAGTGCTTTAGAGATGGAGGAGAAGTTGAAGAGGAGAGGGGCCTTGGGAGAGTAGAGGGGGTATGGATAGTATGTGGGAGATGACTGCCAGTTGTATTAGAGAAACCTCTTGAGAGGTGTTGGGTGTCTTGAGAGGTCGATCTGGAAAACATCGAGGAGATTGGTGGTAGAACGAAGAGGTCAAGAGAAAGGTAGAGTCTAAGAAGGTGTCTTATGCTAAGTTGGTTGGGAGCAAGGATGATGAGAAAAGGCAGACGAATAAGAAAGAGTATATGGTAGTTAGAAAAGAGGCTAAGTTAGCGGTTACGGTGGCTAAGTCAACAGATTTTGAGAGATTGTATGCGACTTTAGAGGAGAAAGACGGAGATAAGAAGTTGTATAGGATGGCCAAGGACAGGTAGCGGAGGGATCATGACCTTGACCAAGTGAAGTGCAGCAAAAGAGAGAATGTTATAGTGTTGGTTGAGGATGCTCTCATTAGGGAGAGGTGGCATTTTGTAACGCCCCGAAATCGAGTCCCGAGACGTCACACGGTGCTTAGGGTCACAAGTGACCCCAAGTTCACCCTTCTACTGGCATAACTCATAAGCAACTGAATAAAAATACAAATCCATACAAATCAGCAGAAATTAACTCTTTCCTGAATCTGATCGATACAAAAATGGAATTTTACAGGATTACAATTCTTCCTTTACAACCAAAATTGAAACAAAATACATCAACTTCTACTGACTGTCTATGAAGCCTCCACTAGTACTGACTGTAGGTAGCTGGGTCATGACTCCCGACTACCCCAACTCAATACGACTGAATATAGAAAATACAACACTATAAACTCTGCATAACTAACCCAAGCCCTTGAATCAAAAGGACTTATCACCTGCTTACTGGATACCACGGACTGACTGGATCCGAAGGTGCAACTATACCTTGTACCTATATTCTGAGAAAATGTAGCCCACATATGAATATGTGGGTCTGTACCATGGAAAAATACCAAGCATATGGGGGTGCAATGCATATATAAAATAATATCTTAGTATCATCACAGTTTATAAAATTATGCATGCTGATATAGATGACTCACTTAGCTCGAATTAAATCATCAAAATCATGGATGAATAATACATGTAAAGTAAAACAAGTGAGTCATTACAATACGTTCTCAATTCACTTTCATCTCAATTTCAAATCATCAAAACAATCAAATCTCATGTCAATTCCCATTAAAATATATTCCTTAAATCTTTTAAGAATAATGACTTTCTCAAACTCAGCCTTTTAAGCAAATATGTTTTCATCTCAGATAGAAGAAGAGTACACACACACACATTGGGAGATCCTATAACCGACATAAACCATGTGAGCCACATGGAGTCCAACGTACAAACCACGTTGGGGAGAGCCATCCTATCCTTGCCATCGGAGTAGGACTTCCAGTATCAATTCAAAAACACTAGTGATCACTATATAAATCAGCCTCAGGCTCACATCCTACGGGGGCACGTAGTTCTAGGGAAGTAAGGTCACTTTATACCTCCCACTCGGTGCTAAAGATTACTCCCGGACTTAGCTCGGAAATTTAAATCAGCCTCGGGCTCACATTAAAGAAAATCCACTATAAACACTTCAATAATTTTTATCGGGAGCCAATTTGCTACCCCTTTATCATAATCAATACAAACGTGATTTTCTTTCACAGTCGAGTTCAAAATAACTCATTCACGACCCAAAGGTCAAATCATTCAAAACATCTCAAATATTCAACATCAACGTGCATATAGCACACATTTTCTCAAAGACACAATTTCAAATGGGGTTTAAGACCCAAATATCAAAATCATAGTAAATTTCTTTCAAGCATCATGCTTTAAGTCATAATTTCATATAAATTCGACTTTTCAAAGTCATAAACTTCATAATCTCAAGATAACCAAGATAGAATATAAGTTCATGCTCCAAAATCATAATAAACATATAAAGATCATATCTTCGTAAAGAAAATTACTTTTGGGCACAAGAACGAAAGATTATTCTTGTTGAAAACCCCCACATACCTTGAATGATGAACTTTAGATCGATACTCATTTTTGAGATGTTAATCGTGCCTTTGAATGATGGTTCTTGGAGTTCTTGAACTAGGAACTTGGAATCTTGAATAAATTTGCAGAATTAATGGTGAACTTTGGAGGTTCTTGAAGTTGGATGTAGGAGCTTAGGGTTTTCTTTTTGAGGGAATTTGATGAAATATAACATATAATGCTTCTAATAGGCTTTAATATAGGGTTTGGACGGATTTTGGGTGAGGGGGATTGACCAAAACGCCCCTAAAAATCAAATAATTCTCGAAACTATCCTTTGGTGGACTGTTTTGATAGTCTGAAGTAGATCAACCTTAACGTTTTACTCCGATATCCAAATTTGATGAAACCAATTTCATTAGAAAGAGGACTCTCATATATTTCCTCTGATATATAGTATCTCACTCATAGCATTGTGTACGAGGAGTTATGATCGTTTGAAGTTGACCCAAAAATTCACTTTTGCTAGGCTGAAGTAGATCGACCATAACTCTTTGCTCTGATAGACAAATTGGATGAAACTAATTTCATCGGAAAGAGGACTCGTAGAGATTTCCGTTGATATATAGTAGTTCACCCAGATCATTATGTACAAGGAGTTATGATCGTTTAAAGTTGGAGCAAAAATACGCTAGGCCTCAGTACTTTTTTTCCTGCATGTTTTACTGTTCACTACTATTCACGGTTTGATCGGAATGTTCATAACTCGCCGCTCGGGTGTCCATTTTGGATGATCCATATATCGTTGGAAAGCTTATTCGATACTCTACGCAATGGTGGGTCATAATCTAAGACATTCCGCACAGAAAATTTATGATTCATTCTAGAAGATAGAAGCCAACACGTTTACGCACAAAAATTCAACGAAAAATTTCCCGGGGTTTTACATCATCTCCCCCTTGGAAACATTCATCCTCGAATGTTGATGAATAAGTACAAAATACCATTGAAATAAGGACAAAAGGCTGGGATAACGAAATCAATCCACTTACTTCACTCCAAACTTTCGAATACTTCATAGAACATGTGATTCATAATGAGAATGGTCACATAGTTGGATCTTAAACAAAGGAGACTAATTTTAAGGAATCGACATCTTTGGTTTATTCAGAGACTGAGAATCAAAGGTCTCGAAGGGTATCTCATCAAAAGAAGGACCACTTGCGCCCAATTGAAACGTGCCCAACCACTCCCTCCAAAAGATTCAAATGACATTGTTAGGGGAGAAAATGAACCATAATTTGATACAATCCTATCGTATGGGAACAAGGACCCATATGGCATAAATTAAGATAGGAATTTCTAGGTCTTGGGAAACATAACTCCTTGCTTCCAAACTTAGCAACACTTCCCAACTACTCCCTCGACTATGTTCAAGCCTAACTCCAAGTACTCATGAGATACGCCACATAACACTATAATATTAATCTATATCATGAACCTCATACACACTGAGCCTCACAACTCCTCACTTCAAACATAACTCTTATTGCTACTCCAACAACCACATACAATCTTATACTAGGGATTCACTAACTTGCGGTGCATTCTTTTAGATATACAACCATAACATTCAAGCCTATACTCATAACCACATTCGCACTTCGCACATGCACCTCTAAACGAACACTCATAAAGCATCTTCCTCACTTTCTCTAAGATTCCATCAACTACATCATTCACACATACTGGTCAATTCTTTAAATGGCACACATAACATTTTCTCAACCAATTGAACTATACACAAAAACTCTGTATTACTATTCATACAACCTCATAGAAGTGCATAAAACCAACGCACAACAATCTTTCCATATAAACATTTAAAACTTCAACTAACCACGGCATGTATCAAGGACTTAGCCAAAATCTAACTTCACTTCACTGCCGTGAGCACACCACCTTCTATCATAGATAAGGAAGTATCTTCTCTCCCTTCTAGACAACTGCTCAACACCATTAGCCTGACTTAATGAAAAGGTCACAAAATTTTAAATCATGAAGACCTGAAACATGAAGGGATAATGTAAATAACTTGACTCTCTCTATTGAGGCCTTAGGAATAAAATATCAAATACAATGGGTTCATTAAGGTATCAAAACTGAAGACACCCATAACGGAAACTGAATCTCACTGATCAATAAGAGTATTTCCTGAGTACTGGAACTGAACATACTATAAAACTTGAGTATATGAGTCATGGGCGGCATGCCCTGAATTTAGAGCTCATAACTTATGGAATGTGATTCCAACTGCTAGAAGAACTGGAATTTCTCATTTTTGGAAACTAGAAGAGTATGTAATTCTCCCTCACGTGTATGAACATGAATTAAGATCATGGAATTGAAATGTAAAGCATGAGTAGGTTTTGGGACAGCTGAAAATATTAAAATAACATTGGGTCAAGCACCGATCTTTCTCACAGCAAATTTACAACTTACTGGTACTTCTACTAAAATGTAAAAGCTTGACTTGACTACTTGTTCTATCATCTCCCCCTTAGCTTTAAGCCACCACTCAAATTCTCAAATCCTTACTAATTTCGAATCTCTACGAACATCTCTATCGCCGGAATGTACACTATCTAGTGCTTCAACTCTTATTTCTATTAGCTCAACTTGAATACTTTCTAACCTTTTGATAGACCATGCTACTTCTGTCTTCTCCCTCTAATACCATGCCTATGAACTTATGTTTCAAACAGATAAGAATCAAAATCACACTTAAGAGGCTCAACATTTCCAATCATACGCCTCGCCTTAACTTAGCCATCAAAACATCATCCGTCGTCTAACTAGTATTTATCCATCTAACAATCCCATGGCACGACTCACTACACCACATACACTAATCCTCGAAATTAAAGCAGTCCCATAATATCTTGGGTGAACTTTCTCATCATAATATAATATTAAACTTAATTACAAGTCAACTACACTTAAACTCTTGTGTACACTGTTCAAGCCTATTAGGTCACTTCCGGCAACTAATGCTATTAATCCGGAAACCGTCACATTCGGCTTCATGATCACCAATCGTTCAAACTTAAGGTCTCACACTTCACATAATTTACAACTCCATCTCACGCATAACTCCCACGTGAAGATTATAAAACAACACATCCATGAACACTAGCCCACTTAAACTTCATAACAATAATAATTGGTCCTAATCATATAGCCTATCTTATTCACAATCTATTAACACATCCTTCTTTCACCCATCACTACTATTTACCCATCTATACACCTAAACTTCTTTCATAGCTCTATAAGTTTCAACTAAACTCCCTCTTTCCACCTCAGGAAAGCCTAAATTAACAACACTCATCCACCAAGTACTTTCATCAATAACCTATACTTTTCTAACACCATAAATACCATCAATAACTCTTTCCTTACCCTAAGCAAACTACAATCCATCTTAACTAATAACTCCTCCTCTAACTTTCACTAAACAAACAAACAAGGGTATATCACTTCATTACTAATTCAATCATAAGGAAAAATTCAAGATATACATATTCAATAAATCGCCCTTACCACCTTTCTTGTCACTACACTTCTAAACCCACACTTTCAACTAACACAGGAACGGCAAGATAAATAATAAGTTGCTAGTGAATCGAAATAGGCCTCACACGGATTCACTAGACTTTGGTTTTATGTTTTGATCAAGAAAGTTATATGAATAACAAAGTAACTATGCTAGTGAATCGAAATAGGCCCCACACGGCTTCACTAGACTTTGATTTTTCACAAACATAATGATAAAAAGATTACATAATACAAGAGATAGAAACTTGACACACAACATTCAACGATCTAAGAATACACCTTACTCTGTCTTAATTAAATAACTCATAAGAATGAGGGCATAACTTTCAACTTAAGGAACTTAACAGACTAGAGAGCTCCTCTCAATCCCTTTGTATAACTTTTATAATATCTTCTAGAAAATATATAAGCATTACCTGGGGAAGAACTGGAGCTTGCAAATCATGTTATCTCAAAAATAATACATAAAGGGAGAAGTATAGATTAACATTGTAGATTCTGAGGAGGAATCTGAAAGCACATCTAACCTAGGCTTAGTTCACGACTTTTATGAACATGAATAAAGTACTTCAATCTTTGGAACTCAAAAGAACTGACAGGATACTTTCTAGCTCTCTTACAATCCCATAACTATCTACGGATAATTAAGCTTAACTGTTTCTAATACCTTGAAAATGAGGCAGAGTTGGCCAGAATAAAGTAAGATGAGAATCTATATAAGCTTCTTGGAAAACCTTTTTATAGCATGATCTTAGACATGAAAGAAGGGAAACATTTCCTAAATGCCCTGTAGCCTCTCGAAGAAAAGTACAGACGTCTCCGTACCATTCCGCAAGAATCTACTAGACACGACTTCATAGACACCCTAGGACACTTGAACTCTGTGCTCTGATACTAAGTTTGTAACGCCCCAAAATCGGGTCCCGAGACGTCACACGGTGCTTAGGGTCACAAGTGACCCTAAGCTAACCCTTCTACTGGCATAACTCATAAGCAACTGAATAAAAATACAAATCCATACAAATCAACAGAAATTAACTTTTTTCTGAATCTGATCGATACAAAAATGGAATTTTACAGGATTACAATTCTACCTTTACAACCAAAATTGAAACAAAATACATCAACTTCTACTGACTGTCTATGAAGCCTCTACTAGTACTGACTGTAGGTAGCCGGGTCATGACTCCCGACTACCCCAACTCAATACGACTGAATAAAGAAAATACAATACTATAAACTCTGCATAACAAACCCAAGCCTTTGAATAAAAAGGACTCATCTCTTGCTGACTGGATACCACAGACTGACTGGATCCGAAGGTGAAACTATACCTTGTACCTACATTCCAAGAAAATGTAGCCCACATACGAATATGTGGGTCAGTACCATGGAAAAATACCGAGTATATGGGGGTGCAATGCATATATAAAATAATATCTTAGTATCATCACAGTTTATAAAATTATGCATGCTGATATAGATGACTCACTTAGCTCGAATTAAATCATCAAAATCATGGATGAATAATACATGTAAAGTAAAACAAGTGAGTCATTACAATACGTTCTCAATTCACTTTCATCTCAATTTCATATCATCAAAACAATCAAATCTCATGTCAATTCTCATTAGAATATATTCCTTAAATCTTTTAAGAATAATGACTTTCTCAAACTCAGCCTTTCAAGCAAATATGTTTTCATCTCAGATAGAAGAAGAGTACACACACATTGGGAGATCCTATAACCGACATAAACCATGTGAGCCACATGGAGTCCAACATACAACCCACGTTGGGGAGAGTCATCCTATCCTTTCCATCGGAGTAGGACTTCCAGTATCAATTCAAAAACACCAGTGATCACTATATAAATCAGCCTCAGGCTTACATCTTACGGGGGCACGTAGTTCTAGGGAAGTAAGGTCACTTTATACCTCCCACTCGATGCTAAAGATTACTCCCGGACTTAGATCAGAAATTTAAATCAGCCTCAGGCTCACATTAAGGAAAATCCACAATAAATACTTTAACAATTTTCATCGGGAGCCAATTTGCTACCCCTTTATCATAATAAAAAAAAGCGTGGATTTCTTTCACAGTCGAGTTCAAAATAACTCATTCATGACCCAAAGTTCAAATCATTCAAAACATCTCAAATATTTAACATCAACGTGCATATAGCACACATTTTCTCAAAGACACAATTTCAAATGGGGTTTAAGACCCAAATATCAAAATCATAGTAAATTTCTTTCAAGCATCATGCTTTAAGTCATGATTTCATATAAATTTGACTTTTCAAAGTCATAAACATCATAATCTCAAGATAACCAAGATAGAATATAAGTTCATGCTCCAAAATCATAATAAACATATAAAGATCATATCTTCGTAAAGAAAATTACTTTTGGGCACAAGAACGAAAGATTGTTCTAGTTGAAAAACCCCACATACCTTGAATGATAAACTTTAGACCGATACTCATTTTTGAGATATTAATCGTGCCTTTGAATGATGGTTCTTGGAGTTCTTGAACTAGGAACTTAGAATCTTGAATAAATTTGCAGAATTAATGGTGAACTTTGGAGGTTCTTGAAGTTTGATGTTGGAGCTTAGTGTTTTCTTTTTGATGGAATTTGATGAAATATAACATATAATGCTTCTAATAGGCTTTAATATAGGGTTTGGACGGATTTTGGGTGAGGGAGATTGACCAAAACGCCCCTAAAAATCAAATAATTCTCGAATCTGTCCTTTGATGGACTGTTTTGATAGTCTGAAGTAGATCAACCATAACGTTTAACTCCGCTATCCAAATTAGATGAAACCAATTTCATTAGAAAGAGGACTCTCATATCTTTCCTTTGATATATAGTATCTCACCCAGATCATTGTGTACGAGGAATTATGATTATTTGAAGTTGACCAAAAAATTCACTTTTGATAGGCTGAAGTAGATCGACCATAACTTTTTTCTCCGATAGATAAATTGGATGAAACTAATTTCATCGGAAAGAGGACTCGCAGAGATTTCCGTTGATATATAGTAGATCACCCAGATCATTATGTATAAGGATTTATGATCATTTAAAATTGGAGCAAAAATACGCCAGGCCTCAGTACTTTTTTTCCTGCACGTTTTACTGTTCACTACTATTCATGGTTCGATCGGAATGTTCATAACTCGTCGCTCGGGTGTCCGTTTTGGATGATCCACATATCGTTGGAAAGCTTATTCGATAATCTACGCAATGGTGGGTCATAATCTAAGATATTCCGCACAAAAAAATTATCATTCATTCTAGAAGATAGACCCAACACGTTTACGCACAAAATTTCAACGAAAAATTTCTTAGGGTATTACACAGTTCCATTTTCATAAACTTTTGAATGACAAGGGGGACAAAGGTTTTATTCTGGAAGACTTGGAGATATCTGAAGAGGGTTGCATTTATAGTTATTGTAGACATATCGAGGTAGAGGAGGTCAAGGGAGCTATTCGCAGGATGCGGTCGGGTAGGGCGATGAGGCTAGATGAGATTCCAGTAGATTTTTGGAAGAGCACTAGCGGGGAAGGTTTGGAGTGGTTGACAAGGATGTTTAACATTGTTTTTAGGGCAGCTAAGATGCCTGAAGCGTAGAGATGAAGCACGATGATTCCAGTGTATAAGAACAAGGGAGACATTTAGAGTTTTAACAACTATAAAGGTATTAAGTTGTTGAGTCATACTATGAAGGTTTGAGAAAGGGTGGTAGAGTTGAGGATGAGAAGGATCGTGACGATCTCTGAGAATCAGTTCAGTTTCATTCCAGGTTGCTCGACCACTGAGGCCATTCATATTGTGAGGAGATTAGTGGACCAGTTTCGGGAGATGAAGAAGGACTTACACAAGGTGTTTATTGATCTGGAGAAGGTGTATAACAGAGTTCCCAGGGAGATTCTGTGGAGGTTCTTGGAGGCAAAAGGGGTTCCCATGGTGTACACTAAGTCGATTTAGGATATGTATGATGGTGCAAAGACTCGTGTGAAGGTGAAGATTCAAAGCACTTTCCAGTTTTGATAGGGTTGCACCAGAGATCCACTCTTAGCCCATTTTTATTTGCCTTTGTGATAGATGTTTTGACGCGACATATTCAAAGAGAGGTGCCTTGGTGTATGTTATTTGCAGATGATGTGGTTCTAATTGAAGAGACTCAGGGTGGAGTTGCTGATAAGTTGGAGATTTGGAGACAGACTCTTAAATTTAAAGGTTTTCGGTTAAGTAGAACCAAAATGGTGTACTTTGAGTGTAAGTTCAGTGATATATCACAAGAGGATGGAGAGGTTGTGAAGCTGGACTCTCAGGCCATTCAGAAGAGTGAGAGTTTCAAGTATCTGGGGTCTATAATTCAGGGTAATGGTGAGATTGACGAGGATATCACGCATCGTATTAGGGAAGGGTGGTTGAAGTGGAGGCTCGCTTCGGGAGTCCTCTATGATAAGAAGGTACCCCCGAAGATTAAAGGTAAGTTCTACAGAGTGGTAGTACGGTCGGCTATGTTGTATGGAGCGGAGTGTTGGCCAGTTAAGAACTCCCACATCCAAAAATTGAAGGTGGCAGAAATGCAGATGTTGCGATGGATGTGTGGACATACTAGGAAAGATAGGGTGAGGAATAAGATTATTGTAACACCCCATACTTAATTACGTGCATTAGCCATGGTTATATGTGTTGGAGTATAAGTATTGATCCTAAGGTATATATGAGTTTAAGTATGAGTATTGATTATTTTGAGATGGTTTCAAGTGTATAGTTTGATTATATGTGTATAGGAATCGACTGTATTTATATCGGAATTTGCCCGTCGATATTTTCATACGAAGTTTATTGAATAATCTTTCCAACGATATAAAGATTTCCAAAAACGGATAAGTTTCGGATATAATCGAGCACGTTCGAAACTATAAAACGGCGGTCGGGATAATTGTGAACAGTAAATGTGCAGGAAATTCAAACTACTGAGGCCTGCCAGTTTTTTGGGTCGACTTTGAACGATCGTAACTCTCTAAATATAATGAACTGGGAGGGATGAGACCTATCAAAAGAAAGATCTTTGAGTCTTCTTTCCAATGCAATTGGTTTCATCCAAATCCAACATCTGAGTAAGGAGTTATACTCGTTTTACTTCAACCTCTCAAAACAGTTTTTTAGGGTCAACTTCAAACGATCATAACTCCTTGTAAAGGATGAACTGGGTGGCCTACTTTATATTAAATGAAATCCCTTTGAATTATCTATCCAAAGATACCAATTTCACCCAAATCCGATATCGGAGCAAAGAGTTATGGCCGATTTACTTTAGCCTGTCAAAACAGTCCACCATGGACAGATTCGGATTTACTTAAATTTTTAAGGGCAATATGGTCATTTTCCATCATCTCTTGGACGAAAATTGGTCATTATATAGATATAATTGGTCTTATATCCATCAATTATCATCATATTATTGAGAATAAGGAAACTCTAGCCTAATTTCAACTCCAATTATCTTGTGATTCAACCGTGGAAAGTCCAAATTGATTCCGTAGTTGTGTTCATCGTCTCGAGGGCTTCGAGAAGCATCCCTTATTTGTTCCAACAGGACTTCGAAATCAAAAGGGCCATTTTATGGTAAGAATGTAAATTATGTTGGTGTTATTTATATGAATATGTATATATATATATATATATGCATGTGAGCATAAGAAGTATGCTATTTGATTGTTGTTGAAAGATGATTGGGAAATGATGTTGGATTATGTTGAATTGTGAAGGGATGATGTGGTATTGAAATGATGATTATACATATATATATATATACACATAAACCTATTGTTCAAGTTGGTTTTTGGAATGTTTTGCAAATAGTGGTTGTATGGAATTATGGAAGAGAATTGTGGTGTTGGGTTGCTAATACTAGATGCCAAATATTTCATTGTAGATAAGTGATTTGTAAAGGCGGGAAGTTGTATTGAATTGGTATCCGAATCTACAACGAGGTATGTAAAGCATACTCTAACAATGTTCTTTGGCATGAAAACACCAATGTTCCATCAAGTAAGATTCCAAGGTTGTCCAAAAACATGTATTGTTCTACATTACCAACGAAGTTGTTTCCATTCTATAAAGTGTAAAAATGTTTCATTGATATACCAAAAGGCTCCTATTTCATTGTTGTGATATTGATGATTCTGAAACACATTGTTGATGTACCAATGAGTCTTTATAACATCGTTATTGTATAGAAGGTCTATTACTTGATTCCTATTGATGTATCATTGTTCCAAAGGGAAGAGATTACATGGGAAGCGGAGGAAGCAATGAAATCGAAATACCCTTATTTGTTTAAAGGTGAAAAAGAAGTGCAAGGAGGGCAACTGGAACACTAACAAGTGAGTTTTTTACATATGCATAATATCTATATGATGACGTGAATATCAATTATGAATTCGAACTTGTTTCGGCTAAATAACTACATTTACATTCGAGGACGAATGTCCTTAAGGGGGGAAGGATGTAACACCCCATACTTAATTACGTGCATTAGCCATGGTTATATGTGTTGGAGTTTATATAGTGATGTTATATTTGTATATGTGGTGGCCCCGACGGCCAAGTATTATATTATATATATATATTTGTGCGTGTTGTGCTGATACAGGGAATTAGACCCTTCTGTATGTAACGAAGTGCTGCCCAAATTTTTGGTGAATGTAAGGGAAAGTACAGGTATTTGAACGGGTTCTCCCGGGTCTTCTCGGCTTCGGGTGCCAGTCCGGCCCGATGGGATTTTGGGGCGTGACAAAAGTATACATATTCATATAAATAACACCAACATAATTTACATTCTTACCATAAAATGGCCCTTTTGATTTCGAAGTCCTGTTGGAACAAATAAGGGATGCTTCTCGAAGCCCTCGAGACGATGAACACAACTACGGAATCAATTTGGACTTTCCACGGTTGAATCACAAGATAATTGGAGTTGAAATTAGGCTAGGGTTTCCTTATTCTCAATAATATGATGATAATTGATGGATATAAGACCAATTATATCTATATAATGACCAATTTTCGTCCAAGAGATGATGGAAAATGACCATATTGCCCTTAAAAATTTAAGTAAATCCGAATCTGTCCATGGTGGACTGTTTTGACAGGCTAAAGTAAATCGGCCATAACTCTTTGCTCCGATATCGGATTTGGGTGAAATTGGTATCTTTGGATAGATAATTCAAAGGGATTTCATTTAATATAAAGTAGGCCACCCAGTTCATCCTTTACAAGGAGTTATGATCGTTTGAAGTTGACCCTAAAAAACTGTTTTGAGAGGCTGAAGTAAAACGAGTATAACTCCTTACTCAGATGTTGGATTTGGATGAAACCAATTGCATTGGAAAGAAGAATCAAAGATCTTTCTTTTGATAGGTCTCAGCCCTCCCAGTTCATTATATTGAGAGAGTTACGATCGTTCAAAGTTGACCCAAAAAACTGGCAGGCCTCAGTAGTTTGAATTTCCTGCACATTTACTGTTCACAATTATCCCGGCCGCCGTTTTATAGTTTCGAACGTGCTCGATTATAACCGAAACTTATCCGTTTTTGGAAATCTTTATATTATTGGAAAGATTATTCAATAAACTTCGTATGAAAACATCGACGGGCAAATTCCGATATAAATACAGTCGATTCCTATACACATATAATCAAACTATACACTTGAAACCATCTCAAAATAATCAATACTCATACTTAAACTCATATATACCTTAGGATCAATACTTATACTCCAACACATATAACCATGGCTAATGCACGTAATTAAGTATGGGGTGTTACAATTATTCGGGAGAAGGTAGGAGTTGCCTCGGTGGAGGATAAAATGCGAGAATAAAGGCTACGTTGGTTCGGGCACGTGATGAGGAGAGGCCTTGATGCTCCAGTGCGGAGGTGTGAGACTCTGGCTATGGATGGTTTTAGGCGGGGTAGAGGTAGACCGAAGAAATAGTGGAGGGAGGTTATTAGGAATGATATGGAGTTATTATAGCTTACAGAGGATATAATCCTTGATAAAATTGTGTGGAGGACGCGGATTAGGGTAGAGGGTTAGTGGGTAGGAATGCGTCGGTAGTAGTAGGGGAGAGCTCCTTTGGGGCTGGAGTTTTTGGTTCATAGTGTTGTGGCTGTTGTTTTATCTTGGGACTAGTGGTGTTGGTTTATTTTGCATCCCGTACTAGTCTATTATGCACGTATCTTTTGTGTTTATTATACTGTTAGTTTGTTTTGCGTACCATACTAGTTTATATGTGCTTACTTTTTATGTTTGTTATACAGTTATTGGTCCTAAGTCGGGGGTCTATCAAAAACAACCTCTCTACTTTCCTGAGGTAGTTGTATGGTCTGCATACACTCTACCCTCGCCAGACCCCACTAGGTGGGAATAGACTAGGTATGTTGTTGTTGTATTATTTTCCATCTTGTGCACCTTTGCTTATATATGCTGATTCTTTAAACCAAAAATATTTTTTAGGAGAAAATAAAGAAGCAAAACATAAATGTGACAATTGAAAAAAAAGAAGTAAAAAACACATATTTCTCTCAAGCAAAAGACTACGTTCTTTCACAAACACTCCAAATCATCTCTCAAAATCAACTTTTCAAAAATATATGTTATTTATATCAATTTTTTATCTTTTTAAATTAATTTAAGAACTCCCAAACTTTAAATGCTAGCTCCGCGTTTGGAGATATGGGAGATCTCATCTTCTTCATTGACATTCAAGTGCAGTTCTCCTCCTTGGGATTGGAGCTATCTCAAGCTCAAAATGTACACAATTATTTGGACGAAGTAGGAATGAGCACTTCCAAGACTCTTCTTGTGCCGATGCAGAGTAATATCAAGCTATACCAAAGAGATAGTTTGGTATTCCATGATCCTTCACCATATCAGAATGTTGTTGGTGCTCTTTAATATCTCACTTTGATGAGGCTGAACAATGCATTTTCAGTAAACAAAGTGAGCCAGTTCATGCACTGTCCAACAGGTAATTATTGATCTGATGTAAAACAACTATAGTTCAACCTTCAACACATCAAGACATGGTCATTCATCGTCTTTATTTCTTTATCTCTCTGTTTCACCGATGCCAACTAGGCTGGGAATAGAACGCAAGGCCATGGGTGGATTTGCTATTTTCCTTGGGCAGCCCAATCGCATCTCTTGGGCCTTCAAGAAGCAATAGTTCGTTCGTAAAGGTAGTCAGAATATTAGGTTGCTTATTGGTCGGATCGGTTGGATAATTATGGTTAACGATTCGGCTTATTGGCTATCAACTGATTCGGCTTATTGATGATCAACTTTTAAATATACTAATTTACTAGCCGCTTGATAAGCTAACGGTTGGTTCAACATTAGATTAGCAATTGACGGACGGTTATCGGATGATGTAACGGATAAATCTAAGAGACAATGAAATATTGAGCGCTTATTGGTAGTTCCTCTGTTTCTTCATCGACTAAGTTCTCTGTACTATGATTGATCTATTTATCAATCTTTTAGGCTTCTTGAGTTTTGTTCGTATAGTTATTTAATTGGTTAAAACATAAACTCAAATGAAAATTTTCTTCTAAACCTAAAATGTATGTAGAAATATTTTTAATTACTGGTCGTTTTACTATTATTTGAATTTGAATTTTTATATTTTATATCAAACTTTGTGAAGGATACACTGAGATTTTTTTATTTTTTTTTTGCGGTCTTTTGTATTGTCAAGAATAATTTATGTTTTGGTTTAAAAATTAATTTAAGGTTTTGTTTACTTTTAGGATGTCTGACTGCATTTTATAGTTAAATGTCACAAGAAGTGGCTTGTTATTTTCTAAACCAAGAAGTGAATAGAACAATAAATGAAGTATTATATATATTGGATTTATAAAAGATACTTAGATATATTTAGGAGTAAAAATATAAGGGGAATGGACAAGAGTAGACACTCGGCTAAAAGAATTGCCGCCGAGTGGCTATTGATTTTGAATTTCCAAAATATAGCCATTTAGGCCATTTTTTGCTACTGCCTTCATATTTTTTTCCTTGTCTTTTAGCTATTTTTTTTAAAATTACTGCTGCACTTTTTTAAAAAATTCATTGCTTGCCCTCTTTTTCTAAGAAAAATCTTTTTGTCCCTTTTTCCACTGTTTTATTTTTTTTCGCAGCTCCATTTTTTTTAAAAAAAAGTTATTCTTCTAATTGGTGTAGTTTTTCTAACAATCAAATACAATTTTATAATATTGTAATTGTTGCTCTTCTCTTTTATCAATCATATACAATATTTGATATCAAATACATGAATCTTTGATACCAAATACAAATACATATTTTATACAATAATTGCATAAAAGTGTATCTATGTGGTATAAATGTGTATCAATATGATATAAATGTGTATCAATGTGGTATCAAAGTGTATCAATTTAGCATAGAGACTCATATGTCCAATTGGGCTAAATGGCTTAAAAACGAAAATAAATTGGGCCGACTGGCTCCGAATTCTTATCGATTACTATCTCAAAATATTTTCTATGCTTGCACGGTTAGGACTTGTAATCTCAATTACTATTACTGTACGGTGATCACGTCTATTTATGTTTCACATATGAATACACTGGAACTAGTAACGTCAGAACTGACTATTAACATATAGAGAACATGAAAGATGAGCTGGCCAATGGAGCACTTCTTTGTTTAAGATTTAGATGGAACGTTAAGTAAGATAAATACTTCAATGGGATATCCAAGATTATGTTTGGGAATAGATATATACTGCGTTTGATTATCGGTATAAATTTATCCGTCAATCAAACACAGTATAAATCTAATCCCAAACTTAATCCGGAATATCCCACCTTATCCCGTCAAACTTGAGATTATTTTAGCTCACCCCCATATGTGATAAATTAGTCCAACTATTATAATCTCATGACTATAATCTCAAAATAATCTAATCCTCATACCATAAACCCCTAACAAATAATTATAAGCCAAACTAGATTTCTATAGAATTGGTAGAAGAAAAGCGTCTAGAAAATAATAGCTGCAAAGTAATTGCTGATAAAAGAACTGTTGCACGAAATAAAGAACCAAAAGTAAAAGCTGTCCAAAATACAGTAAGACAAAAGTCTGGTTACAAAGAAAAATTGAGTTCAATAATCATGTGACAAAGCTGGTATTCATTGCTACTCGTGCATGGAAAATTCATCCGCTGAGTGTAGTTCAAAGTTTTAGGCTGTAGAAACAAGATTAAACACATCACTCAATTGATTCACCCAGCCATAAGCATACATGACAGAAACTGAAGAGAATCAGCAAAAGAGTATTAACTGAACAATCATATTGTGTTGGTTCAATGAACAATTTTTACTTGTGAATTGCAATAGCGAAAGAGTGCAATGTTGCGCACCATGGCATAGTGGTCAATGACGTGGGTTGAGCATCATGAGCTCTCAGGTTCAATAACCAACAAAAACAAAACACTAGGAGATTTCAACACATCTGTTCTTAGCCTTGGTGAACAAAGTTACCTGCTTACTGTTGCTGGCGAGAGAGGTGGCAGGAGCAATGTTGTAGTTTAGATAAACTCTCTCAAGGATTTTGGTCCAGGGTGGTAAATAAGCCTTATTTCGGCAAGTCTAAATCTAAGACGCCGAATAAGTGTTAACTCCCTCATGAGTCATGTGGTTATACAACCATTTCAAAGACCGAATAGAAGTCATAAAAGATAGGACATTAAGCATAATACATGTTACAAGAGATCAAAGTTTGCACAATTAAACGTAAATGGAATAACAAGGAATCAAAAAGTTGAAATGACAAGTGCACAAAGATTATAAAAATGATACTTCAAATATCGCGTCAAGAGGAATACTCTTACATGAGTAGTTCTTTAGTACATTCTCCCCTCGCACTTCCGGGAGCCACATCTACAATTCTTTCTCTTCATATTGCCATTTTTATCATAAACATGGTCAATGTGGTAGTTGTAGTGATAAGTAAGTTCCTCTAATGGCGGAATACTCTTAGAAGTGAAAAACATTATGTGAGGTACTCTCCTATCACCATGGTAATACATGACATTTTGAGCATAAAGGTTTGGTGAGCAACTATGGTTGATAAATCTTCCAACATTCCCATATCTTAACGCATCAAGGGTAAAGCCATCTTCATCATTCCTTTGCAAATAGTTTGACTCAACTTTGAGGTTATTATTGCACGCAACATTCCTTTTGGGGATTTCTTCATCGTAGTTGCCAACATCAAACAAGTACTCATCATGATCTATTCTATTTTCAGCTTCCATTTCATCAAGCAACTCCCCAACATACTCACATATAAAACTTCCACATGAGATATAATCTCGTGACCTCAAACCCCATCCTCTTGATTCAGTCTTGAAAACCTCCAAATGGTACCGCAGACCATGTTGGCTAACTCTATTTTTGCAAGAAGGGGGACATTTGCAAGATGGACCACACTCAAAAACAAGAGGTTTTGCTCTAAGAATAGAGCCTCTTGTATTGAATGGAATCTCACCTCCATTCCTAGAAGCACAAGAGCATTGCTCAGAATCCGAGCATCCACTTGTGCAATTACAACCTTGAGGTTTAGAGATATAATACCAATCTGGATATCGCATGTTGGTGATGTAAGTGAATGGTGGGGGTCTCTCATCGTCTATCGTATTGATAGCAGGGATCGGTATCTTCTCTTTTCCTTGCGAGACATCATAGTCCACAACAAACTCCAACTGCATAATAGACTTTGTTTCCCTGTTAACATTTTCAGGAAAATGACTTACCTTGACTAAATTTGGTAGCCGTGACACTAGTTCACGAGTAAGATTTGGTTGGCCAAGATTTCTTTTCAGTTCAAACTTGAAAAAATGTTTTCCAGTTGGAGCTCTTTCTTGCCAACACTTAGTCACAGTGTAGAGCCCAGCGTAAATGTATCGTACATCACTCTTTTCTCCATTTACTCTTTGTCGACCACAAATAACCCTCACGGGATACCCCAAATCCATGGAGTTCTTCAAGGCAAGATTACCCCGTTGAAGCTTTTGATCTTCCACTCTTGCATTAAAAGATACTTTTGGATTCCCACCTTGACCTACATAAATGATCGTTTCAGAAGAAATGGATTTGCTCTCATACCGACCAGAATCAACAATGCTAGTTGCGACACGCTTCCTGTTAATATTCACATAATTGATACCCTTAGTAAATTGGTGATGCAGTCCAATTGTAACAAGTTCTGCCCTGAACCGAAATTGATCCCCAATTTCAACTCCAGGAACATGTCCAAAGGTCCACTCACAATTTATCCACTTTTTCTGATTTTTCAAAGTCATTGCTGCCTCTGTATGGATTCTTCTTTTAGATGGTCCTTCATGTTTTTCTGCTTTATCTTCTAGCAGAAGTTTAGTATAAACGTCGTCAAAAAGTTTCAGAGTCTTTCTAACTTCTTTCACTTTCTGAATATGTTCATATTCAGTTAACAATCCATGACCAGAAACACCACTCATGACACCAGAATTCGTTAAATATTCTTGAGAAACTCCAAGATCTGTTTGCTTTTTCATGAGTGCAGATTCATATTGACCCCAATTCTTATAGACAAGATCCTGGCCTTTGTTCAGTTCATTGTGCTGCTCAGAACGTATGTCTTCGGGCATTGGCATGAAATTGACGGCATCTTCAATAATAACCTTGTTTGTTACGTTTCTAGGTTCATTTCGACCTTCAATTAGACTTTCTTGTGAAACAATAGCAGGTAATTCTGGTCCATTTTCAACAGGCTCGCCTTTTATAAACCAATCACATGTATATCCTGTATCAGTTGATGGCTTTTGGAGAACCTCATTAACCAATACGTCATGCTGTTGAGTAGACTCGTCATAGATAAGATTTTTTTCTTTCATCTTCAAAGGTTGATTGCCATTAGTAGGTTGACATGAGGTATTCAAACGACTTGAATCACCAGCCTCTTCTGGACGCGCACCAGTTGCAACCAAATCATCCTTTTTAACTTGCCCAGGTTGCATATATTTTGCCTCAAAATCACTTCGCATGGAGACACTTGAGGGCTCAACTGACTCGATCACATTCGAGTTAGCGGAGCATTGAGTATCGCTTCCATTCTTCTCTTGAGGAATACACGGGCCGCATCTCTCAGGAAAATTCCTAATAGCATCTACTTTCACACGCTTAGTAGTAGTAGTGGATGGAAATTCCGGGCAGATCTTAACGTCAGCATGTTGTTGAACTCTGCTTCCGTTGTTTTCACGAACAAATGCACCACAATTTTGAGGAAAATTGCAGGTACTATCAACTTTTAGGCGCTTAAATGTGGAGGTAGATTTAGTATCAACGCTCTGATTAAGTCTCTTCCCTAACATCTTTGAGGGACTTCTTTCAACTAACACCGACATCTACAAATTATAAAGTAGGCACAACTTAAAAAACAACCTTCCTAAAAAATTGTCTCTCTATATATAAATCTTAAAGTTAATGAGAACTATCATAAAATTCGGGTTACAAAATTAGCCAACATTATGGTGGTTAGCTTTCAACAAAACCTGTAACTTCGGCTCGAACTCTATATGTACAGATAATTTATACAGAATTCAAAACGCAAAAAAGGTTGTAATTAAAATCGATAAACAAAAAATTGGATCCAAATTGTGTTTCCTTAAACCAATATTTTCCATAGCAAACATGGTAAGTCATATACAAAGTTACCATAATTAATAATCCTAACTTAGGTTTCTCGTAAGTCGGTGTATTTTATTCCTCACAGTTCCCTTTAATTATCTCTTTTATTTTAACTTTTGGATTAAAATTCGCAAAATAGCTTTCCTATTATAGGGGTGGCAAAATCGAATCAATTTTTATTGAGTATTGGTTCAGTTTTGATTTTTTCACATATATAACTTATTATATATTTTTCTTAATTTCTCTTTAATTTCTACAAACTAACAAACTTAATCAATTTTCTGAACTAACATTAAGTTCAAGCTTGAAAATTCTTGTATATTAAAGTAAAAATTACATTTCATAGATAAATAAGTCCAGTAGGGGGTGTGGATAACTTGGGTAATTTGCGTGGATAACTAATAGATAACTAGTACTTACTACTTCTATCATATTAAATGAAATGTTATGTCATAGTATTCCTTAGTTTTTTTGTTTTAACCTTATTAATTCTTTTGTATTATTTTTAAGGTATTTTATATGTTCCATATCTCTAGTTTTTAGGTAGTCAAGTAGATTCTCTTTCATAAGTATTTCTGTTAATCTTATTTGCTCCATATCTTGTCTCCAATATTCTAAATATTCGTAGTTTATCATTTTATGCTATAGTAGTTGTAATACTGCAAATTTCTTTGTAATAATTTATTCTAATTGTACTATATCTAATATTAAATTCTAGGTTATTTATTTCGTTAATTATCCTGTAATTTTCTTCTATGAATAATTCTATGTCTAAATCATAATCTAAACTATTTTTTAATTCTAGTTGTTCCAAGGTTTTATCTGTCCAAATTAATTTTTCTTTTAATTGTTTTCTTCCTCTTCGAAGCTGGTTTCTATAATTAATTTCTTCGTATAGCCAACTTTATTTTTCTCTAACTCTTCTTATATATTCTAACATTTTTAATTTGTATAATATCCATCTGAATAATAACTATCTAAATATGAGCAGTAACTATCATTATATAAGTGTAAGTTTTCTATAGAACTTAATAACTCTTCATTAAAATGTATATGATTGATGCTATTTTCAAAATATCCCTCCAATCATATACATAACAAAATATGGTCATCTTAGATCACTATATACTAGATTATATTTACAATCAAATTTACTAAAGTAATTATATCATTGTATTTGTCTTATTTTTAATATCTTATTCGATATTGGATAACTATATGTCATAGTTTTTGCATTTAGATTTCTATAATCAATAGCCATTCTACTTTTTTCTCTTTTTTGTTCGCTATGTTTATTTACTATAAATGCTGAACTATTGTGCTTACTATTACTTTTTTGTATGTATTATTTTTCTAATAATTCATCTATATGCATTTTAAGTTCTTTTAAATCATCAAAGTTATATGTTAATGGTTTTTGGGTTATTATGTCATTTTTATCTATTAGCTCAATTTTTACAGTAGTTTTATGTCTTTCTCATCCTTTTAATGGATCTTCACTATATAGTTGTCTTAATTTTTTCTTTATTATTTCTACCTTATCTATTGAAAATATAGTTATTTCTTCTTTATTTATTGAAAATATAACTAGTTCTATTGTGTCTTCAGTATTTTTTATATTTTCTAATTTTTCTGTGATTTTTTCACTTTCTTTTATCCAATCAGTTTTCTTGCTTATTTTATTAATAACTCTTTTTGCTCTTACTTTTTGTTTACATGGTGTTGTAAACCACCAGTGTGTTCTAGTTATTATATGTGGGTATAATTTATCTAAAAATGACATTCCTAAAAGCATATCTTTTGATGTTAGTTCATAATTATAGATTTCTTCTATTGTTAATATCTCATCCCATACTTGTATTTTTATATTTCTAGCCTTATAAGTAATTAAGCTTCCTTCGTTATTAAATTCTCTAACTACTATTGGTGTTTTTAATTTATCCCATTTACTTTCTGGTAAATAATTATATCTACATAAATTGGCTTCTGCTCCTGTATCTATCATTAGTGTATAATATCTATTATAATATCTTTCTACTATTATTTTCATAAGTACATATATTTTCATATCATGTCAAAGCTCTCTTTATTAATAATTTTTCTCTATTATAGGTTATGGTTATTTGTGTATGTTCTATATTGTAGGGTTTTACTTGTTCTAACCATTTTATTCCTAATATTATGTCTGCTTTTTGCATATCTTCTCTTATTTCAAATTCTATTTTTATTTTTCTAACTCCTATTATTATTTCTTTTTCTGCTGTATCTTTAATGTTTATTAGACTCCTTGGTAGATCTGGACACATATTACTATTGGATTTTATTTCTTCATTTTTTACAAGATATTTTTCTAGGTAATTTTCTTCCTATCCTGTATTTATGAGTATTAAATATTCTTTTTCATTTATTGTTCCTGTTATGTAATATTGAGTTAAATTAACTATTGAAGTTGTTTCATAATTTGTTCTTTTTGATGAGCTTGATGATTTTGATTTTCCATAAGCTATTCTTTTTGTTGTACTTATCCTATCATTTATTATTTCTAAATCTTCTTCTATGTCTATATCTTTGTAACTATAATCATTGTTATCAATTGTTTTTACGAATTGTTCAAAAGGACTTTTTATGTGTATTTTATTAATTTTATTCTTTCCAGTTATTTTATGTTTTGTTGTTAATACATATAGATTTTTACATCTTGTTGTAAATATTTTACTTCCTGGGGTTAGTTCTATTCCTGATATTTTCCAATATAATACTAATAATTTATCTATATTTTTATCTATTATTGGTACTGAATAATTTGCACTTATTATAAATTTGAATTTTTGGTATGTTAAATTTCCTTTTATGGCACTAATTATGTTTTTTTCTATAGGTTTTACTATACTATCATCTGCTAAATATAGTTCTATTGGTGTATCTATTGCTTCTCTAAAACATGTTTTTATTAATATTTCTGTTCCTCTAAGGTATACATATTTTATTGAGTCTTTACTTTTATATTGTTTATTTCTTTATTAATTATTCTTTTTGTTACTAGTGGTATACTAGCTTTACCTCTTGCATATTTACAATCTATTATATGCTCTTTTTGGCTTACTACATAGTATTTCTCTTTTCTTCTACTAAATATATTTTTTATTGTTGGTATTTTAAATATTTTTTCTACACTTAGGTCTAACTCTTTTCCTTTTATTTCTTCAAGTATATTACTGATATTACTTTTTTGTCAGTTCCTTCTTCATTTAAATATTCTTCCTTTTTTATTATTTTTATATCTTCTTCAGTCATTTGATTCATCTAATTCACTATCTATTTCATTATCTGTTTCATTTTCTGAAATTTCATATATACTATCTTCACTTTCTAATTCATAATCTATATAATCTATTTCCATATATTCTGCATTTTCTATCTTTATTTCTGATATTTGTTTCCTTTTTGAATCTTTAGGCATTTTACAATCTCTAGCTAAATATCCTTTTTCCACAATTATAACAAGTACATTCTTTTATAGATTTCTTTTTCCTATATGGTCTTTTATGTTTATAATTTTTTACATAATATCTTTTTCTTGGTTTCTTATACTTATATTTTGATTTTTTGTATTTCTTATATTTCTTAAGTCTTTTTCTTTTCTTATAATATCTTTCTTCACATCCAAATTGATGTGCTATTTTATCTTTGCAACATGCTAAATTTTTTATTAATGTTTTTTCCATTTTCATTTCTTCTCTGTATTTTTCACATAAATTTCTATACCATTGTTGTAGAATTTTATTCTTGCTCCTAGAGTATCTACTATGTTTGCTTCATCCCAAATATTTATTATTTTTAAACTAAATGGTTCAGGTAATTTACTAAAATATAATCTTCTCACTTCTTTACTTTCTTCTATATTATATGCTCCTTTATAGTAGTATTCTTTAAATGCGCATGTATATTCATCTATATAGCACATATTGTGTATTGTTAGTTTTAACATTAAATTTCTATTTGTATCTTTTTCTTTGTGTTCTTCTTCTTCTTCTTCTGTTGCCATACTGCTAAATTCATCTCTTATAGCCATTTCATATTTTTTCAATATGTCTATAGGTGTTAGTTTAGTTACTGTTGTTCCTTCTGTTTTTTTATCATTCCTTAATACCTTTTTACTATTTTCAGTTAAATTTAAAAACCATAATTTTGTTGTTCCTATTAGTGTTCTTTCTATATATTCTGGTGTATCTATTGCATTTATACCATTGTTTAATAATTGTTTAGCTATATATCTTGACCTTAATTGAATCATTTTATCTATATCTATTACACAGTCTAAGTCTAAGAAGTTATAATTTTTATTAATTATTTGTTTTGGTGTCCATTTGTTATATTCTTTTTTTAGGTTATATTTTTTAGACTTATCTTTATAATAATATGTAGGTTTTCTTATTTCTGATGTACTAGGTATTATATTTTCATCGTCTTCTTTATCAAGAGTATTTATTTTCGTGTTTGTATTTTCTAAGTTTTCTTTTTTAATTACTTCTTGTTTTTCATTAATTTTTAATTTTTCTATATTTGTTAAGATTTCTGTATATGATTCGCTATTTTCCGAATCATAATTATCTGTTTCTTCAGCATTTATTGTGTTTATTTCTATTTCATTAGTTTCTAATTTTTTATTTTCTTCTTCTAATCTTTCTTTGAATTGATTTATCTCAATTAATAATTTTTGTTCTTTATCCTTTTCTTTTTTTTCTTAGTGTCTTTTTTCATACAGGTCTTTTAACATTTGTAATTCTTTTTCTAATTCAGCAATCCTACTATTTTTAGTTTCCTCTATTTTTTTTGTATTTCTTCTGTAGTCTGTTATTTTATTTTATCTATTTATTTTTTCCTATCTATTTCTTCATTTTCTTTTGTTATTCTTATCACAACTGTTAATTTATCTTCTAATTTTAATTCTTATTTTTCTAACATTAAATATAAATGTTCACCTATTTTCTTATATCTCCTTCCTAAATTGGAAAATACTATCCTTATTTTTAATCCTTCATGTTTTTCATATGTTTTTTCATCTATTATAAATTCTTCTTTGTTCATTTTATCTACTTGATAGTATATAGATCACGTTGATATATGTATTCTAGACTATCTATTTGTGATTCTAAA
Source organism: Capsicum pubescens (assembly GCA_030864215.1). NCBI lineage: Eukaryota > Viridiplantae > Streptophyta > Magnoliopsida > Solanales > Solanaceae > Capsicum > Capsicum pubescens. The sequence goes on along the minus strand of CM061540.1, from coordinate 117,153,489 downwards.
TATGATATTTCTTCTTTTTGTGCTTTTATTGATTTTTGGCATACTCCTACAATCATGTTATACTGTAGTCTTTCTTTTCTTATTTTTAATTCTCTCCATTTTTTAGATATTATTTGTTTTAGTTATTTATATTTTTGAATTTTTTTTATGTTATTCATGTGTACAATATTTATAATATTTTGGTGGATACCGAAAGCTGATTTTATCATAATTAGGTGGTATCTATCTCATTCTTCTAGATTTTAAATGGATTATTAATTTTGCCTCATTGCTAGATATTAAGGTAATTAAGTAAACTAATCTGTGGAGATTTTCTTCTGTTTTACTTAACTTCGTATATTCTGGGTAGTAACTAGTTAAAGTTTCTTTAATTTTTTTAAAAGCTTCTATATTTTTAAATGGTTTTCTCATTTTTAACAAATAAATAACAACGTAAATAATAATAGCTTATAATTAATAAATACGACTAAATTAACTTTTGTAATTTTTCTCATAATTAACACATAACTAATTAACACATATCTACTTGTACGTTTTTTAAATAACATGGCTCTGATACCAATTGTAGGGGGTGCGGATAACTTGGGTAATTTGCATGGATAACTAATAGGTAACTAGTACTTACTAGTTCTATCATGTTAATTGAAATGCTATGTCATAGTATTCCTTAGTTTTTTGTTTTAACCTTATTAATTCTTCTATATTATTTTTAAGGTATTCTATATGTTTCATATCTCTAGTTTTTAGGTAGTTAAGTAGATTCTCTTTCATAAGTATTTTTATTAATCTTATTTGCTCCATATCTTGTCTCCAATATTCTAAGTATTCGTAGTTTATCATTTTATCCTATAGTAGTTGAAATACTGCAAATTTCTTTGTAATAATTTATTCTAATTGTACTATATCTGATATTAAATTCTAGGTTATTTATTTCGTTAATTATTCTGTCTTTTTCTTCTATGAATAATTCTATGTCTAAATCATAATCTAAACTATCTTTTAATTCTAGTTGTTCCAAGGTTTTATCTGTCCAAATTAATCTTTCTTTTAATTATTTTTTTCCTCTTCTAAGCTGGTTTCTATAATTAATTTCTTCGTATAGACAACTTTGTTTTTCTCTAACTCTTATTATATATTCTAACATTTTTGATCTGTATAATATTCATCTGAATAATAACTATCTAAATATGAGCAGTAGCTATCATTATATAAGTGTAAGTTTTCTATAGAACTTAATAACTCTTCATTAAAATGAAATACCTTTTAGTATATAATTTTCCTTATATCTACTATTTCTATATCCTTAAGTACGTACATAACAAGTATCTTAAATTTATCTATCATTTCATCAGATAAGTAGGTAGCCATTCTATTTCATATGATGTTATTTTCAAAATATCCCTTCAATCATATACATAACAAAATATGGTCATCTTAGATCACTATATACTAGATTATTCTTAAATAATTATGTTACTCTGTTATTATTAGCATGGTAGTTTGGATACTTTTTCCCTTAAACAGCGTCTCTACACTGGTTACTTCCCTATCACGGCCTTCTTGCCTCACCGATTTCACCTGTAGGATGGCATAGTCCTAGGGATTTTTCTCCTTTTCCTCTTTGCTAATAAAGTTTATAACATATTATTCTTCGAATAATTCTACTATATAGTAAGTAACATGAACTTATTTTATCATATCATGATTGTCAGGAATTTATGAATTTAGCTATTCGTAATCATAAATAAATATACCCGTTCTGGTAGGTTTGATAATTCTGGGCTTTGTTCATCCATAGCTTTTCCTTTGAAATATCTTTGTTTTTATTTAATATTCAAAAGTTGTTTGTGTACAAGACAAGGCTTGCTTCAACTCATGGAGTCTTGCCTTTAACTTACCGAAGGCTTACATATTTATAGACTAAAAAAAAACGCGTAAACTACTTTATACTATTCCTACTTTACACGTATTCTATATATTGTTTCTAGTATTTACATTTGTCCTAAATTCTTACAACTTTTCAAAATGTAAGAAAGACTTTAAAGCCTAAAAAGACAAAGACTTATTAAAAGCCTTGCCAAAAAGTCAAAAAAGCTAAAAGCTAATAATTCCTATACAATTATTTACATAAAGAAAGTTATCTAATTTGTTCACATGCCACTTTCATAATTTAATATCTTGTCTTTTATCTCTTCCATTATTGCTCCGTTGTTTATCTTTTTTGTCGTGTCTCTCTTGCTGTTCTAATTTTTTTGTTTGCTTCTATTGTAGTGTTACTTCTGAAATAATATTATGTCGTCCGCTACAACAGCTGCATTGATGATCATCATATCTCTGTCCAATTAATTTGCAGAATTGTTCCATAAGTCCGTCAGAAATAACTCTTTTCTTGATAGATCTTGTGAGAGGGTTATCTTCTGGTTTTAATAATGTCATTCTCCATCTACGAATTTCTTCCATATCATTTTCTCTTATGTCTTTACATGTTCAATAAACCAATAAATGATCTCTAGAATAATAATTCGAAACTAGATTACGGTTCAAATAGTTATGTGCTAACTCTTGTATAATTGTGCTCAAGCCAATAACTCGTTTGTTCTTGAAAAAGTCTTGTATCTCGGTTTTCTATATTTCGTCTTGTTCAGATATTTCTTCTGGTATAATGCAATCTCTTGTCATACCAATTTTTACTACTGTAACTACTGGTTTAATTTCAGCAAATAGTATCTCAGCGGGGGCCGAATAAAATCTTACGTAAAATAGTTGTCCTTTTGTAATTTTTATATATGTCATAATTCCTTTATGTACTTCAGGAATCATGGCTAATTCTTTCCCATTTGTTGTATATACTGATGATAATAATCCATAAGAATAACATGTAGTGGTTAAATTTGGGCTGGTTCCTGGGAGCGCAATAAGTTTATTATAATTTTGTAACTTTTGGGTTATATAGCCTTGGTGTTTTTTGGCTAGCTCAATATCTTGGACGGGTTTGGTATTTAGTAAGGTTTGGGTTGTATATAAATTTTCAATATAAACATGGGTTAAATGGTTGTAAGCTTGTTTTTTCTGGTTAATTGCTTCTAAATAAGGGTATAACTGCGGGGATACAAATAATTCATTCTTTTGGATATTTGGTGGTGCATAAGGTTTTTCAAAAATCTTATTTAGGTTGTAATTCTTTTTCTTTGGTAATTCGAATTTTGGTAAAAATTTTGTAGTGGGTAATTCCTTAGTTGTACCTGATGTTCCTGCACATGTAACAACCGTTTCGGTTTTAAGGTGTGTCCGAACGTCACCTTCTAGGTCTAGTTTTTTAAAGTGCTCTTCCTGCACTATATCTGTGTCTATGGCTTTTTCCTGTTTTTTAGAGTGCTCAGATTGCACTTTTAATTCTGTGACTTCAGTAGTCAGTAGAGTAACTTGTTATTTTCATAATTTCACTTGTTCAAATAATTGAACTAGTAAATCATTCTGAGTAACTTCAATAGTAACTTCTTCTGCTGTTAAATCAGTCTGACTAGCCTTGTCGTGACAAGTAATCTGCAATGACATTTTTGTTAGTACTAGTTACTTCAATTATAAATATAAAATTTAATATGTTCAAGACTAGTCTCCGTTTTTCCTTTGTTGTAACTGAATTTTGTATTTTCTTTGTTAACCACCAACGTACCTGCGTATTATCTGTTCATACAATAAACTAATGCTAATAAACATTTATATAATGAGCATAATTCTTTTCTATTTATTTTCCATTTTATCTTTGTTTTATTAAACGTGCCTGGGTAGTATCTACAATGATGTTCTAATTTTTCTTCTTCATATCTATATGTAAGTACTCCTCCATAACTATATTCGCTTGCGTCTGCTTCTACTATATATGTAAATTTTTATTTTCGTCTGGAAATTGTAATTTTGATAATTCTTTACAAAGTATTTTTATTTTCTGGACTTGTTTTTTATCTTCTTCGTTGTAATTATATTTTACATCCTTTTATAATTTTTTCTGTAATGACTTTAGATTTTCTGCTAATTTTGGTATATATTACTAGTTATGTATTAGTTATCCACGCAAATTACCCAAGTTATCCTCACCCCCTACAATTGGTATCAGAGCCATGTTATTTAAAAAACGTACAAGTAGATATGTGTTAATTATGAGAAAAATTACAAAAGTTAATTTAGTCGTATTTATTAATTATAAGTTATTATTATTTACGTTGTTATTTATTTGTTAAAAATGAGAAGACCATTTAAAAATATGGAAGTTTTTAGAAAAATTAAAGAAACTTTAACTAGTTACTACCCAGAATATACGAAGTTAAGCAAAACAAAAGAAAATCCCCACAGATTAGCTTACTTAATTACCTTAAAATCTAGCAATGAGGCAAAATTAATAATCCATTTAAAATCTAGAAGAATGAGATAGATACCACCTCATTATGATAAAATTAGATTTCGGTATCCAGCACAATATTATAAATATTGTACAGATGAATAACAAAACAAAATTCCAAAAATATAAAGAACTAAAACAAATAATATCTAAAAAATGGAGAGAATTAAAAATAAGAAAAGAAAGACTACAATATAACATGATTGGGCACCCTGTGCCTTAGGACCACTGCAGTCCTGAAATAGCGATCATCAGACGACTTAGGATAAAGAGCACTATCCGATAAATACGAATTCCCTTAATTCTTCATCTTGGTCCACCATCTACCATCTCTCCCACTATTTTGCAGACCCCCACTCTATTCTGAATACTTGAACTTATTGTTTTTCTTCTCTCCAATCTTTGCCTATTTCTTGTTTTCATCCTCAACCTACTGTATATAAACCATAAGTCTGGAGATGTCTATTTCATTATTCAGCATTGCAACTTTACACTCCAATACCAACTTGTGGGATAACCCAGAAGCAAATTTCTGCATCTCGAATATCTGACTAGATACCAACTCAGGAGCATATCGGGCCAAATGCTGAAATTTTAGAGCATACAGCTTCACACTCATCTTTCCCTACTTCAGATTAACAAACTCGTCAGCCTTTTCTTCCCTCAACTCCTGGGGAAAGAAAGGATCAAAGAAAGCCCCTAAAAGCTCATCCTATAATGCTGCCTTAGCCTCATCACCTCTTAACTGCTCCCACTCCTCATACCACTGATAGGATATATCTTTCAACTGATATAGAACTAACTCCACACCCTCAGAGTCAGTAGCATGCATAACCTAAAATATCTTTTTCATCTCATCCACAAAACCTTGAGGATACTCCTCCACCTTAGAGCCAGTAAAGGTTGGGGGATTCAACCTCATGAATTTTCCAACTCTAGTGACCTCAGAAGAAGGAGCAACAAAACCCACACAATCATAGTGGTGAGATAATGATGCCACCAACTGAGTAAGCAGATGAATAGGCCGACAAAACTCTGTATTAGACACATCACCCGGAGGTGTCGGGGCATATGCATCATCAGTCCATGGATCCCAAAGAGGACTATTAGGAATTGGTGGAACTCTATATGGGGTAGTATAATCTGGAGTAGGGACCCTAGACTGGCTCTGCACTCTATATACAGGGAGAGTCCCCTTCACATTATCCTTGGGTAGGTAGAGTTCTAAGCAGAGCTTCTATGAGCATCAGATCTTCGAGAAAGCATAATCTGAAATGTGAGAAAGCCAAGAATTAGAGAAGTTTAATAACACAAGACTCTATAGCCCGAAAATAGAACACAAGAAAGGGAAACATTCCTAAATGCCTTATAGCCTCCTCCTTATAAGCGTGGCGGGCTACACACCCATAAAAAAAGACTCTACTCGACATGACTTTGTGGACACCCAACGACTATAAATCGTGCTCTGATACCAAGATAGTAACGACCCAAATCAGGGCTTGTCGGTAATGGTATCTCAAGTTCACCATGGACCAAAGACCACCCCCATCTCCTAACCTCATGAGCACAAAGTAATAATAATAATAATATGGAAGCATATTAAACAACAATAAATGATAGATAAATGAACCAAGGTAGGGGTTCTAAGAATTCAACAATACCTAATCCATAGTTGTCCACAAAAGACTCTAACAAAATTGAACATCATCTAGGATGTGACATGTCCCCGACTATGTCTAAACAGGCCCCCAATAGATATAGTCTATAACATAAGGGAAACAAACTATGAAATAATGAGCTTTCCAAAAAATAAAAGCTCACCACTTCAAAGCAACTTGACATGCGTGCTAATCCACCTAAAGTTGCACATGGGTAAAAGAAGTATCTTCATACCCTACATTATGAAACAATGTCACATACTAGGACAGTTAGCGGGGTGAGCGCTAGCATGTAATTCAGGGATAAGGGGTAAAATAATGCCATGATCCAATCAGTCCAAAATCATTCAAAACCATATGCACACATTTATATACATACATACATATATATATATGTATATATGTATATATGTATATATGTATATATGTATATATGTATATATATATATATATATCTATATATATACATATATATACATATAGATTTATATACATATATATATATATATATACATTGGGAACAAGGTTTAGCATGAGAGTTAATTAACCTGGATTGTGTAGCTTAAACCATCATAAAAGTCACCCATGAGCTATATGGGTCCAGCTCCCCCCACCAAAAGGTCCCTAGTGCGTGTTAGCCTCACAAACTGAAGGTATTAAAAAAGACCAGAGAATTCCCTCAACCACGCTAATCCAGTATACTAATGTATATAAAGTGTGACATATGCACAAAGTCATTAAGACCAACCCCCACGTCGGCAAACATGAGTTTCTAGTATCGATTACTCAGGACCTCCACCTTTACGGCAAAATGCACAACTCTAATTAAGCCCAATTAAAATATTTATGCATTCTCATTCATTAAACCAAGAATCATCCATTAAGGCACTTACCATTGGTATCGTCATACCAATTACGCTTGCAAGCTAATATCATTATGCCATTCCAGTTATCCATCAACCTGGGGGAATGCCACGGACCCCTTAATTTATCAAATCAATTTGGGGGAATGCCACGACCCCCATAATTTATCAAATTAATTTAGGGGAATGCCACGACCTCTGTAGTTTAAATTTTAAAATCAAAATATGGCCACCAAGGCCTTTCCAAAACCATTTGTATTCAATTTTGCCGTTAATGCAATGCACTAGTTCCAAAAGTGGTTTCAATATACATATATCAATATTTCAAAATTAATTCACAAAAAGGGGTTGAGGTTGATATCAATTCCAAACTAAAATCATCAATTTGGGGGAATACCATGACCCTCATTCCAATCCACCATGACCACACACCTAATTAGTTCAAAACCATCAAGTCAAAATATGAATAGTCCATAAGAATCATGGAAAAACAATTCAACCAAATAACATCCAAAAGCCCTCAAACCAATTACAAAACCAACAATTAAATTCACGTGGGTAACAATTAAACACATGCTTTTAATAAAGTTAGTTATAGGGAAGAAATACATGCTTTAAATACACAAGAATTTAAAAACACTTTTTTGGAGCCTGGATGATGATTGCACAGCGAAATCCTGAAGCTCACTTGGGTTTTGAGTTTTGAGAGAGAATGAAGGATTTTGATCTTTTAAAACTAATGGAAAGGGGTCACTTTTACGTTTAAATGTCGTACAACAGTGAAAAGACCCGAATGCCCCTCACCCTAAATAAATAAATAAATAAATACAAAACTGCACAGAAATTTGTCCTTGGCATGTCATGCCAATATTACGGAAACTATCCTCCGTGCTACGCTAATATCGCAGAGGGAAGCCTCCATGACATGAAGATATCGCATAAGCTTACTACCTCAGAATTCCAAAATAAACTCGAACTCCTTTTAAATATTTTGAAACTCTTTTAAGACACCCTATTAACATACCTAAATACAATTTAATTCAAAATCGACATTTTGGACACTAGAAGGTCAAAAATAAAATCATAAAAGTTTAAGGGTCTTACGGTTGAGGACCAAGGATGCATCCTTGGTGAAGGTTCTTTGGAGGAATCAAAAGGTAGAAGAGGCTACATGGAAAGCTGAAGAAGATATGAAGGAAAATATCCATTCTTGTTTCATGTGTTGGATGGAAGTGCTTAAGGTATGAGTTTATTTTCCTCTTGTCACTTTTTGAGTTTTTCATTTGATTTTGGTGTATCCTTGCTATTTTCATTCTAAAAATATCCTAACTCATCATTCGGGGATGAATGATCCTAAGGGGGGGATATTGATAAACCCTTTAAAATTTTAACAATTTTATTTTGACCCTCCCATGTACGTAACATTAATTTTTGACTTAAATTATATTTAGGGATGTCAAAAGTGTGTTTTTGGAAAGTTTCGAATTTTTTAAAAGTGGTTCGGGCTTATTTTGGGACCCTGAGGCAGTGAGGGTCCATGATAAAGCCATGTCACAGAGATTAACCTCCGCGATATTGGTGTGGCATAAAGGCTAACCTTCTCAACATTGGCGTGCCATGCCGCTGTTTTAATTTTATCTAGTTTTTATTTTTTCAACTTGGGGTGAGGGGCTTTTGGTCTTTTTACCCCTTGTATGACCTTATAACATAAAATAACCCCATTCCCTTCAGTTTTGAAAGATCAAATCATTCTCACTCTCTTAAACTCAATCCCCAAGGAGATTCAAGGGTTTTTACAGAGAATTTGTCATTCGGGCTCTAAACTTTGAATTGTTCTTAAATCCTTGTATATTTCAGGCATGTTTCTCTTCTCTAAACTTGAATTTTACATTGTGGCATTAATTAAATAAACTTTCATGTGATTTAAATTGTGGGTTTTGAAATTGGGTTGTGGGGTTTTGGTTGTTACTGATTGAATTACTTGTCCCATGTTTAAATTAATTATTCATGCTTTAAAATGATGTTTTTTGGGACTGAATTGGTGCATTGTTTACATGATTGGAATAAGGGACATGGTTTTCCCCAAATTGAATGAATTTTGACTTGGAACTGGTATTAACCTCAACCTACCTTATAATCTTGGTTTTAAATATGGATAATTACATAGTTTAACTTGTTTTGAACCTATTGCATTGCATTAAACTATAAATATATATGAATATGGTTTTGGATGGCCTTGGTGGACTTGATTTTGGATTTTAAATAAAACTTGGGAGTCTTATTTGGTTGTGTGAATTGGGTGGACATAATTAATTTAGCTTGCAAGCATATTAGTATGACGATACCAAATTGTAAATGCCTTAATGAATGGCTCCCAGGTTGATGGATTGGTTTATGTGCAAATTATTTTAATTTGGGATTAAAGGGGGTTGTGTAGCTCACCGTGAAAGTGGAGGTCCCAGGGAGGACTAATACTGGAAACCATATTTGCCGTTGTGGAGGTCGATATGACCGTGTGCTGGGTTCACATATTTTATCCTTGGGATGGCTCGATCTTTGGTGTCCTTATCCCTCATTTGGAATTCCTTGATTCGTGTGGCTAATATGCGCTAGGGTCCTTTCAGTAGGGGGAGCTAAACCCATATAGCCCGTGGGTGCCTTTAGGATGGATAGAGCTACACAGTCTAGGTTAATAGTTTTAAAATGCCATGTTCATGACACTTTACCTTATCCCTACATCTTATATATGTATATATGAATGTGTGCAGGTGGTTTTGGACGTGGCATTATTTTATCACTTTTCCTGGGTTTGAAGACTTTTCTGTTATTGTTGTGCAGCGTTAGGTGGTGCGGCTGTCTGTTGAGTTACTATGAAGTGGTGGGATTCCATCTTTCAGAAGACCTTGTCATTTCATTATTCTTTCTTTATTGTCATAGTACTTTTGAACTCTTTTTGGTCATAGTCAGGGGCATTTCCCTACTTAGATATTATTCTGGTATTAGAGGCTTTCGTGGACAAGTGTGGGTTGGATTGTTAGTTTTGGATTCTTAGAACTTTCATTTGATATATTTTTCTTTTATTACTATCTTTATTGGCTTCCACTTTATTATTATTGTTGTGCTCTTGATGTTAGATTAAGGGGGTGGTCTACGGTCCATGGTAGGCTTGAGATACCCATCACGACTAGGCTCTGGTTCGGGTTGTGAAAGTATTTCATGTTAAGTATAATTCGGATGGTAGTGTTGGCCATTATAAAGATCGATTGGTTGCTAAAGGTTATCTTCAAAGACCTGGCATAGATTATTTTGAAACCTACTCTCCTATTGCTAAATATATTATAGTGAGAATTGTTCTTTCTCTCGCCATCGTTAAAGATTGGCTGCTTAGGCAATTGTATGTCAATAATGCTTTTCTACATAGGTATTTATCAAAGGAAGTTTACATGTCTCAGTCACCTGGATTTGACAATGAGAAGTTTCTCAGTCATATTTGTTGATTACATAAGGCTATCTATGGATTACAGCAGGCTCTACGTGCCTGGTATGTTGAATTGAAATCATATCTTTTATCTCTTTGTTTTCATTATTCTCAGTGTGATCGTTGTATTTTCACATATGAAAAATTTAGAGTTATTATCTACCTTGTTGTTTACGTTGATAATCTCATAATTACTGGCAATTAATCACAGTATGTTGAAGAATTTATCAAACAACGTGGTACTTGGTTCTCCAATAAAGATGTTGGTGATCTAAATTTTTTTTGGGTGTCAAATTTATTTATTCATCATTGGTGTATTTCTTAACCGATAAAAATATGTACGTGAGATACTTAAAAGAATCAACATGGCAGATATGAACCAATGAGGACACAACAGTTTATGGTTCAGGTCCATGTTCTAAAGATAGTTCTCCTCTTGATAATCCCATACAATATAGGAATGTAGTTGGAAGCTTGAATTATTTGTAGCTTACTCAGCCATATGTTGCTTTTATAGTTAATAGGGTGTCTCAGTTTACAAGTTTCCCCACAACAACTCATTGGATCATGGTAAAAAGTGTCTTGCGTTATCTAGCTGGGACAATGGTCTATTTCTTCAGAAAGACTCTCCTCTCTTACTTTTTGCCCTTTTTGACTCAGATTGGGTTAGTAATTGCTCGTCCACTATAACTTATGTTGTGTTTCTTGGTTGTCTTCCAGTCTCATGGAGTTCTAAGAAACACAAATTTGAGGCTCACTCTTTGATGGAGACATAATACAGGACCATTGCCTCTACCACTGCTAAACTTTGTTGGGTGAATAACCTTCTCAAGGAGTTATCTGTTACTCCTACTCGGACACCAGTCATCTACTATGACAATCTTAGTGCCACACATGTTTGTGCTAACCTTATGTTCCACTCTCGCATGAAACACATTGAGATTGATTATTATTTTATCGGAAAATTAGTCCAACAAGGTCTTCTTCAGGTTTCTTATGTTTCATCAAAAGATCAACTAGCTGATATGCTCACAAAATCTCTTTCAAGTGGTTCTTTTAAGATATTATGTTCCAATACTGGTATCTCTGATTGAGCTACCATCTTGTTGGGCATATTAGAGATATATCTCAGATTGATTGTGAATTATTTTCTCTCCTTATTTACAGATTTAGTATTCATATTTTTAGCTTATTCATCACAGTAAAGATTCACTTTTATTTTGATTTATTGTACTTATTTATTTCTTGATCCTTTTGGATCCACCTTCTTGTATAAATACTTTATTCATTATTAATAAAATCATCTCTTATCTATTACGGAAAATAATTTACTTAGTAAGAATGTCGGAAAATGATGCTACATATACGAGGTTTTCAATTGGTTGAAAGACTAAGTGTGAAACCCCATATTAAATATATAAGTACAATATACTCATTTGTTGAAAGACAATATTTTTGTTTAAAACTATATAGGTTTATGATAAAAATGGTATTGTTGCACGTTTACAACTAGTGAAAGATATTGCACATGGGTCTGACAACCAAATCTAGTCATTAAATAAAGACTTGTGTGAATGATTTCAAGTTTCAAACAAAAGAAATTTTTTTATTATAAGAAAATAAATAATAGCAGAGTGTTCATTAACCAAAATGTTGATTATTATGGTATGATACAAGAGATCCTAGAAGTTAGGTATCCTGGACGCATGAGAAAAAAGATAGTATTATTTTCTCAGGAATTTTGGTGTTGATTACATCTTTTTTCTCAGGCATCTAGGACATTTATCGCATAGAGATACCATGGTAAATCAACAACATAATGTAATTGAAGTTAAGCACACCAAATGATATAATCACTATGATTCTTTTATCATTGCACAAAATACTAAGCAGATGATTATGCTTCATATCTTTTGCATAGAGATAAGGTTGGTTGTTGGGTGGTTATAAAGACTATTCATGTGGGAAGGACTAAGATCTATCATGTTTAGGATGTGTTCATGGCTCAACCCCCGCAAGGGTTTTCTTGTGTGCAATTACCTTATTATGTTTGTAAACTCCACAAATTATTGTACGAACTCAAACAAACTCTGAGGGCCTAGTATACCAAGCTTCAATTTTTGGCGTCCCTCAGATTTTTTTCCTTCCAATATAGATATTGTGTTGTTTATCTACAACTCAGGGGGTACCATTACTTATCTTCATGCATATGCTGATGACATTATTCTTACAGGGAAATCAAATAAGTTTATCACTTCCATAATAGACTAACTGGATCATGCCTTCTCTCTTTGAGATATGTAGGGGTAGAGCTACGGTAGAATAAGGGGGTTTGGACGAACCCAGTAGCTTTTGCGTAGAACTTGTATTAGTATTAGAAATTCTAATCTCTCTCTCTCTCTCTCTATATATATATATATATAGAGAGAGAGAGAGAGATAGATAGATAGATAGATAGATAGATAGATAGATAGATATTTGAGTCTGAACTCACATTAAAAGTAAAGTAGATGGCTCAATGGCACAGTAAAGCTGTGAAAGGTTACTTCTCTTTGTAAGTGGTGTGGGTTTGAGACCCCATCCTCAATATTTTTTTGGTTTTTTTTTTTGCTATTATTAAATGTGCATATCTCAAATAGACTTTTTGCTTCTTAGAAAATGGGATAGAGCGCTATGTAAAGACTGTAAAGTCATACCTAGCGAGAATCTCTTAACTCGGCATAGGTTGTTGGTGTTGAACTTGGTTATCAATAAGGGAAATAAGAAGAGAAGTGGGGAGGCTCGGCCCAGGATTAAGTGGGGTAGTTAGACTTTGGCTAGTGCTTTGGAGATAGAGGAGAAGTTGAAGAGTAGAGGGGGCTTGGGAGAGTAGAGGGGGTGTGGATAGTATGTGGGAGATGACTGCCAGTTGTATTAGAGAAACTGCTAGAGAGGTGTTGCGTATCTCGAGAGGTCGATCAGGAAAACATCGAGGAGATTGTTGGTAGAACAAAGAGGTCAAGAGAAAGGTAGAGTCTAAGAAGGTGTCTTACGCTAAGTTGGTTTGGAGCAAGGATGATGAGGAAAGACAGATGAATAAGAATGAGTATATGGTAGTTAGAAAAGAGGCTAACTTAGCGGTTACGGTGGCGATGTCAGCAACTTTTGAGAGCTTGTATGCAACTTTAGAGGAGAAAGACAGAGATAAGAAGTTGTATAGGATGGCCAAGGCCAGGGAGCAGAGGGCTCGTGACCTTGACCAAGTGAAGTGTATCAAAAGAGAGAATGGTATAGTGTTGGTTGAGGATGCTCTCATTAGGAAGAGATAGCAGTTCTATTTTCTTACACTTTTGAACGACAAGGGGGACAAAGGTTTTATGCTGGGAAACTTGGAGATATCTGAAGAGGGTCGCATTTATAGTTATTGTAGGCATATCGAGGTATAGGAGGTCAAAGAAGCTATTCGCAGGATGCGGTCGGGTAGGGCAATGGGGCCAGACGAGATTCCAGTAAATTTTTGGAAGAGCACTAGCGGGGAAGATTTGGAGTGGTTGACAAGGATGTTTAACATTATTTTTAGGGTATCTAAGATGCCTGAAGCGAAGAGGTGGAGAACGATGATTCCAGTGTATAAGAACAAGGGAGACATTCAGAGTTGCAACAACTATAAAGGTATTAAGTTATTGAGTCATACGATGAAGGTTTGAGAAAGGGTGGTAGAGTTGAGGATGAGGAGGATCGTGATGATCTCTGAGAATCAGTTCAGTTTCATTCCAGGTTGCTCGACCACTGAGGCCATTCATATTGTGAGGATATTAGTGGAGAAGTTTCGAGAGATGAAGAAGGACTTACACATGGTGTTTATTGATCTGGAGAAGGCGTATGACAGAGTTCCCAGGGAGATTTTATGGAGGTTCTTTGAGGCTAAAGGGGTTCCCGTGGCGTACACTAAGTCGATTTAGGATATGTATGATGGTGCGAAGACTCGTGTGAGGATGGTAGGTGGAGATTCGAAGCACTTTCCAGTTTTGATAGGGTTGCACCAGAGATCCACTCTTAGCCCATTTTTATTTGCCTTGGTGATGGATGTTTTGACGCGACATATTCAAGGGGAGGTGCCTTGGTGTATGTTATTGCAGATGATGTGGTTCTGATTGAATAGACTCGGGGTGGAGTTGATGATAAGTTGGAAATTTGGAGACAGACGCTTAAATCTAAAGTTTTTCGGTTAAGTAGAACCAAGACGGAGTACTTTGAGTGTAAGTTCAGTGATATATCGCAAGAGGATGGAGAGGTTGTGAAGCTAGACTCTCAGGACATTCAGAAGAGGGAGAGTTTCAAGTATCTGGGGTCTATAATTTAGGGTAATGGTGAGATTGACGAGGATATCACGCATTGTATTGGGGCAGGGTGGTTGAAGTGGAGGCTCGCTTCGGGAGTCCTCTATGATAAGAAGGTACCCCCAAAGCTTAAAGGTAAGTTCTACAGAATGGTAGTCCGGTCGGCTATGTTGTATGGAGCGGAGTGTTGGCCAGTTAAGAACTCCCACATCCAAAAATTGAAGGTGGCGGAAATGCGGATATTGCGATGGATGTGTGATAACGCTCAATCTACAGCTCTCGTAGGAGTGTAAAGCGGTCGTTAGCAAATATATAACCCAACCTGGGTTGGGTATCGATCCCACAGGGAATAGCTTGGTCAACAAGTAAGCAACAATTACTAGATTTTTAGTGCAAGTCTCGTAAGAAGGGGGGATTCTTGTTGTGAAAGTAATGTAACCAAAAGCTGAAAATAATAAAGTAAAAAGAGAGAGATTGTTACGTTGGTTGTAAACAATGAGAATTGAAGCGTTGGGGTTATGTCCACCTTCTGAGGTATACGTCTCTATTGTCTATGAGTGTGTAGAATTCTGACATGCAATTGCTTATAGAGGATTGTAGTCGATGGTAAATCCAAGCGTCTCTCGACCTAAACAAGGACTATTTTACTTTAACTCTCTCGAGCTTAAAGCGTATCTAACGGTACGAATTCTCCAAGAGGTTAGTCCAGTTACGGCACTAGCTTTTTAATAGGAAAGGGTGTCCTACTACCTTGACTTTATCTCTTTTCCAGACAAATAACTTTTCTCTCGAACAAGTTAAATGTTAGACTGGCATATTCTTGCGTTTGCAACCGCAAAGAATGTAGATTAAGATGAAGAGAATAATGATATAAGCAATATACGTGCCTCGAACTCACAAACTCACAGCAATAGATAGTATCTCATACGGCTTCCATAACCCCAACAGAGAAGTTTAGTTACCCATGAATGCGAAGGAGATCACGATTGACATTGTTGTTATACCACAAGATTGAGTAATTTCGTGTAGCTTAGGTGGTAGGCATGAGGCGTGAATTCCTAGGCAAAGTAACGATTATCTTGTTGTGGAATTTAAGAATGGAAGAGTAGAAGAAGAAAAATAGAATTAATGGAAAGATTAGAAGAGTTGTAGAGTAATAGAATTGAATTGTAAGATGAGATGTTAAGAAGATGTAAGAAGATGTGAGGGATGGAAGGAAGTATTGTGTTCTCCCTCCTTCCTCCCTCCTTTTTTTCTCTAAAATCTCTAGCATGATAGGGTATTTATAATACCCATATCCTACTCCTACTAAGCTAATGAAATAAATAATCAAATCCTATTAGACTAATGAAATCCTTAACCCAAATGTACTAGGTTAAGGTAACATTATCATAATCCACTTAAAATAATGAAATACATAACCTAATTGTACTAGGTTAATGTATCATTGTCAAAATCCAGCTTTGTGTCTGTAAGTCCCCAAAGTCTTCAGAATTGCTGTTTTAGCCCGGGACAGATTTTCCATGCAGCAGTTTTGGTCCCCCAAAGTCTTCAGAAATGCTGTTTTAGCCCGGGACAGATTTTCCATGCAGCAGTTTTGGTCCTTAGGCGTGTAAACTCCCTTCCCTTCCTTCGTGAGCTTTCTTTAGCGTCAAGTAAGCCATAAAATGCTGAATTATGCATCATTTATACCTGAAACTTTACTAATCATGTTCGTTAGCTCATTTACAGGAAAAAGGTCTAAAAGTGCATGAAATATATAATTTGTTCTCAAAACTAGGCTAAAATATGGGCAAAATATATTGATATAGGTGCGTAAATTCGCCTATCATCAACACCCCACACTTAGAGCTTTGTTCGTCCTCGAACAAACTATCATGTCCTTCTAAACGTCAACTTAGGGTTTTACAGCAACAACACAAAATATTCGTCAAGACAAGCACAACAATTATCAACAAAGAGTAGCTTTTCGATTATAGGTAGAAACAATTTAACCTCTAGCATAGACTCGTGATGGTGATCAACTCGCATGCAAACGTTAAAGTACAAGGAATCATATATAACTACCCAAAACTCATCAACCATGTGTGTCTCACACTATAGTACCCATAATCACTCACAAGTATAGCATATTTTTCAAACATGGGTATCAAAATGTCCTTGCTCTCACTCTCACAAAGAATTCATATGTAGCAACTGATGACCATAAACTTTCCCTTAGTGTAATGCTCCACTAAATATCAGAATGCTAAGCTTAGAATCAAATAGGTGTTTTGATGGTTGTAATGTAGGCTAAGGGACGGGTAGGACTATTTTGGCCAGGAATAGTGACTAAGTTCCTAAGCGCTTTAATACATCACTTTGTATCATTGACACTTTGTTTGTTTTTTTTCTTTCAACCTTTCTTTCTTTTATTCTACCACCCTTGTTCTCCTCTTTTGTTTTTCAATTTTAAGCACAACTCGTTTTTCAGCTTTCTTTTCCTTTTTCTTTTCACAACATACCTCTTATGATAGCACTTTCTTTTTCATAACACATTCAAGCACCATTACAATTTATAGCATCATACTCACCCAATTTCCTCTTATGTTGTCACATGACTTTTTCACTTTAAAGCACTTAGGAGTTTGGATCAAATTACGGTCTTGAAAAAAATGGATTAGGCTTACATACAAGGTTGTCAAAGAAAATAGGCTAAAGGCTCAAAAGGGTTTAACTAGGATGATGTCCATGGGTAGGTAAAACTGAAGGTAAACAAATATAGGTTGCCAAAGAAATGCCTAAATCATATCCTAAACTTACACTCCTTATTTTCACTTTGCATACATACCAGGCAAGTTCTAGCATCAGCCACACACATAGAATATACGATTATCTCACACACACAAGGCACATGGTCGACTTGCTTGGAAGTAATATAGACTCTCGACCCAACAAGTGAAGGAATTGAACCACACAATATCACATAATGAGTCACAACTAGAGCCTAAACGTCTCAGTAGTCACAATTGTAGCACATACTCTTGTTATAATCTCATGCTGCCTATCAAAATAATTTCATGCGAAGCTAGAAAAAATTTACTACTAAAAAAATGAAACAACAACAAAGCAAACAAACATAGATGCGAGTAGAGAAGTATAGCATGCAATACCACCACCCCACACTTAGTCGGGACACTGTCCTCAGTGGAGAATAAATACGAAGAACCTGGTCAGTCGGACTCGTCCTCCATGTCGGGGGTCATACCCTTTGCATCGGAATCATCATCAGAGTCGTCATTCTCAGAAGTTCCTCATAAGTATCCCACTTAATTCCAAGAGTGAGTCGAGGTATTTGCAGCGAGGAGGGTTCTCCTTGCTCTTTTCGGCCTCTTTTCTTGCCTTTTTGTGAAGTGGTCTTGCTTTGGGTGCCATTGTACCTGAGACTTAAAAAAAATATTCATGTTAGCATCATCTCAATGGATACAATCTATAAACAAGCAGTAGTGGCACCACCCCACACTTAGTTTGTTGGTACAGACTAGTGAAGTGAAAGTGGTCGATTACTCAGACTTCATCGACATACGTTTTAGGGGCTATATTCCAACAAGAAATTCAGATATGTAACACTTCTTGCAATCTTTGCAATACTTTAATGTTAGGTATATCAAGACTTCTTCATAGGGATTACATCATGGTATAGTTTCTATCAATAATCACATTCTCCTATGTCGGTAGGCAACTATAAGTCTTATTCCGATGAGCGAGACATCCCAACATGTAAGTATTCAAGTGAAAAGAGCATGCAATGTTCATGACTATAGCAATTCCGCAAGTAGTATAACAATGCATCAAAATTAATTTCTAGTTGGAAACAAGTTAAGAGTATCCTAACGTTCATGTTCACTCACTTGGTTTTGTATCAACAATTCAAACACATTAACATCACCAATATTTCTTCAAGATGTAGCAATTCGTAATAGACATAGCAACGTAGCACTTATGAAAAATAGATGAATAACAAAAGAGTACTTACGTGATTGAAGCCTTTGGAGATGTTCTTGTGAAGTGGGAGAGCAAAAAGAAAAGTTTTGAGATGATTTGGAGAGTATATGCGGCGCCTAGGTCAAGTTTTCAATGTGTTTGTGTTTCAAGACTAAGTCTCCTTTATATAGGAAGAGAATGGGTCGGGTTTTGACCCATTTACAATCGGTTTTGGAGACAAAAATGCTACATATGCGGCGCATAATGCTTGGCATAGTCATGGTATATGCGGCGCATTGTCTATGGCATAATGGGACATATGCGCCGCATAGTCTATGGCATTTGTAGACATATGCGCCGCATAGTCTATGGCATATGAGATACTGAGACCAAATGCCATAGAATAGGCAGCGCATAGTCAAAAGCATACCTAGGAATAGGCGGCGCATAGTGTATAACACACTAGATTCCGAGACCTTAGGCTATAGGATAGGTTGTGCATCGTTCGTGGCCTAGTTTTACCTAGGCCTAGCCTTCCTCGATGCCTAGTTTGGCATGAGAAATGCTCAATCCATAGCCTTATGCATCACTATTCCTAACTTACCAACTTTACCATACAATGTGTCCAAATCGTCAATTGAAATCAATCTCCTCGTTGAATACCTCTTGCACCTACATTTGCTCAAAAACAATAAAAACGATTAGAAAGATGGGTTGCCTCCCATCAAGCGCCTTAGTTTTGGTCGTGGCACGACTCTTATTTTTGGATTTTTATTTATCAAAAGCAAAACACATACTAGAACAAAATGAAAAATGAAAAACGATAAACGATAAATAAAAAATGATAAACGATGGGTTGCCTCCCATCTAGCGCCTTATTTATTGTCGTAGCACGACATGGTTACCTCGAGTACTCAGACTTCGTCGAGGTAAATGGAGGATCGTTTTCTAAAAGGATTTAGACGACAATGAGGCTTACCTGTGGGCATGCGATCTTCTTCAAGATGGCTCATACATTTCCCCGGAGAGTCACCAATTATATCATCAATAGTACAACCCATAGCTCTCTTGTATCTCTTCAGAGCAGAGATAAGAGCTTCTACGTGCTGTTCACTTAAATCATCTGCACTCTCCGGAAGTATATTTCTACTTTCCAAGAACACATACCTTAGATAATCGGGGAGCTCTTGCGATTCTAGTTTTGGTGTCTCGTCAATGGGAGTCTTCGCTGTTGGTTGATTCTTGAGATCACAATCCGGTTTCTTAGGAGTATAAGACTCTATTTCTGTTAGAGCACCCATAAGTTCTTCATAATCTTCATCGTCCTCATGCTCAACCTTCAGCAGCCCAGCAGACAATGGCTCAACAGTAAGCTGTTTCTCTACAGATAATGCTTTCTTATCTTCATAATGAACATCATCTACAGAGAACACATCCATATCTTTTGGCTGCTTCATCGCTTTGCACAAATCAAAACGAATCACTTCGTCATTCATTCGAAATAAAAGCTCATTATCTCTCATGTCAATAAGCACACTTTCTGTTGCAAGGAAAGGACGTCCCAAGATTATGGGAACTTCAGAATCCACCTCGCAATCCAAAATCACAAAGTCTGCAGGAAAAATGAAGGTAGACACCTTCACCAACACATCATTCAAGATACCCACAGGCCGTTTTACCGACCTATCAGCCATCACGAGCCTCATATTGGTTGGTGTCGGATCGCCTAACCCCAACTTCTTATAGACGGATAGTGGCATCAAATTGATGCTAGCACCCAGATCGCATAATGCCTTAGCAAAATTCATAGATCCAACCGTGCAAGGAATAGTGAAAGCACCGGGGTCTGCCTTCTTCTGTACTAAGGACCTTGTGGCAATTGCACTGCAATGATGAATATTATCTGTCGGCTCATAGCTTACTGCCCGCTTCTTTGTCAACAGGTCCTTCATGAATTTAGCGTACCCAGGCATCTTTTCTAGCGCCTCTACCAATGGAACATTAATGGTCAGCTGCTTCAACATGGTCATGAATTTGCTGAACTTTGTATCATCCGCCACCTTCTTCAATCTTTGAGGAAAAGGTGGTGGTGGGTATGGAATTTTTCTCTCCACGGCTTTCTTCTCCTCTTGCTTCCATTTTTCAGCTTTTTCAGGTTACAAATCGTGAGGGGTGACGTTATGGACGTCAGGATCAGCTGTTGCGGCATCTTCCCCTTTCGTCGTATCATCAATGTCCACTACTTCGTCAACCACTTGCTTTCCTTTTGCTGAAGTTTCCAGCACCTTACCGCTTCGGGTAGTAATAGCCATGCATGACCCGTCATTCCTTGGGTTTTGCACAGTGTTGCTAGGTAAGGTGCCAGTCTTTCTTTGATTGAGTGCTGCTGAAAGTTGGCTCAATTGCTGCTCTATTTGCTTGATTGAAGTGGAATGAGAATCAACTAGTTGTTTCATGGAGGACAAATCATTAATTACCTCAGTAACTCCCGCGCTCGTTGCTTCCACTCCTTTCAATAATTTAGCTATCATGTCTTCCATACTTCCAGAATTAGATGTGGTGGTATCACGTCTACCAGGGGGAACATATACACCACTCTTTTCATTGTTTTTTCTCCAACTACCTTAGTCCTTGTTTCCAGAATTATCATAATAGTTCCGACCTTGGTTTCCTTGGGCATTCCCACGGAAACCCCCCTGATTGTTCAAGTAGTTGGCCTCCTCTTCCGAATCAGATTCGTCTCTTCCTTTTAGCACCACAGCTTTCACTTTTTCGGTCTTCCCTGATAATAGATGCTTTGTGAGAAGATCCACTTGCGTTTTCATGTGCGCTAAATCTTGATCACGTTCTTCTTGTCTTCTTCTTTGGTCTGCAGTCATGCCTATAGATAAAGTGGGGCTTGCTACCTCGGAATCCCTGGTATGCCAAGTTCTACTTTGTTTCGTCATGCGATCTAGCATATTGCTTGCTTGACCAAAGGTGAGGTCCATAAAAGATCCTCCAGCTGCGTTATCCACCACTGGCTTAGTTATTGAATTCAAGGCTCTATACAATATCTCCATGAGGTGAACATTAGTCATGTGATGGTTTGGGCATCTCGCTAGCTTTTTCTTGAACCTCTCCCATGTTTCATGAAGAGCTTCAGTGGGAAGCTGACGAAAGTTGTTGATTTCATCTCTCAATTGTGCCCTTTTGGAAGGCGGAAAGAATCTTTCTAGGAAAGCGTCTCTCAATTGCCTCCAATTTGTAATTGAATCAGGAGTCAGCCCATTCAACCATAGTGTTGCCTCCCCAGACAGAGACAATGGAAATAGACGTAATCGAATTGCATTCTGACCAACACCAGGATTGTCAAAAGACTTGCATGTAGAAATAAAGTTGATGAGATGCATATTCGGATCATCGCCTGCTAGTCCACCAAACAATCCCTTGAGTTGCAATAACTGAATCATGGTGCTTGTGATGTTGAACTTGGCTCCAGGCGCTAATGGTGGTGGAATTATAGCTCCAGTGGCTCCGGCACCATCAAGATCATCATCATCATCGTCGAAAGCTGGCTGCATAGGTTGGTGATCATGTCTATACCGAGCTTGTCGACCTCTTCTGTTGGCAGGTGTTACGATTTCAGCATCACGCCTAGGGTTTAGTAACTCGTCATCACCTAAATCCTCATCGTCAGGATTTGGTGCTCGTGCAGGGTTATCAATGTTCTGCTGTTGAACCTGGGCTGCGGCAAGGGCAGTCAATCTTGCTTGTTCCTGTTGAGCAGCCCTCCTTGCGATTTCAGCTTGTGCTTCCATTCTACCAATGCGTTGTGGCTCAGGATTGATTGGTAATAACGGTTGACCAGAACTTCGAGTATGGGGCATGCACTAAAATAAAAACCTGCAGTAGACAAAAACAAAAACTAAAAGTAAAAGTACGAGAATCTTTGACCAAAGGGTCTAGTAATTTTCACGAACTTAATTGACACTTGTATTCCCCGGCAACGGCGCCAATTTTTTATAACGCTCAATCTACAGCTCTCGTAGGAGTGTAAAGCGGTCGTTACCAAATATAGAACCCAACCTGGGTTGGGTATCGATCCCACAGGGAATAGCTTGGTCAACAAGTAAGCAACGATTACTAGATTTTTAGTGCATGTCTCGTAAGAAGGGGGGATTCTTGTTGTGAAAGTAATGTAACCAAAAGCTGAAAATAATAAAGTAAAAAGAGAGAGATTGTTACGTTGGTTGTAAACAATGAGAATTGAAGCGTTGGGGTTATGTCCACCTTCTGAGGTATACGTCTCTATTGGCTATGAGTGTGTAGAATTCTGACATGCAATTGCTTATAGAGGATTGTAGTCGATGGTAAATCCAAGCGTCTCTCGACCTAAACAAGAACTATTTCACTTTAACTCTCTCGAGCTTAAAGCGTATCTAACGGTACGAATTCTCCAAGAGGTTAGTCCAGTTACGGCACTAGCTTTTTAATAGGAAAGGGTGTCCTACTACCTTGACATTATCTCTTTTCCAGACAAATAACTTTTCTCTCGAACAAGTTAAATGTTAGACTGGCATATTCTTGCGTTTGCAACCGCAAAGAATGTAGATTAAGATGAAGAGAATAATGATATAAGCAATATACGTGCCTCGAACTCACAAACTCACAGCAATAGATAGTATCTCATACGGCTTCCATAACCCCAACAGAGAAGTTTAGTTACCCATGAATGCGAAGGAGATCACGATTGACATTGTTGTTATACCACAAGATTGAGTAATTTCGTGTAGCTTAGGTGGTAGGCGTGAGGCGTGAATTCCTAGGCAAAGTAACGATTCTCTTGTTGTGGAATTTAAGAATGGAAGAGTAGAAGAAGAAAAATAGAATTAATGGAAAGATTAGAAGAGTTGTAGAGTAATAGAATTGAATTGTAAGATGAGATGTTAAGAAGATGTAAGAAGATGTGAGGGATGGAAGGAAGTATTGTGTTCTCCCTCCTTCCTCCCTCCTTTTTTTCTCTAAAATCTCTAGCATGATAGGGTATTTATAATACCCATATCCTACTCCTACTAAGCTAATGAAATAAATAACCAAATCCTATTAGACTAATGAAATCCTTAACCCAAATGTACTAGGTTAAGGTAACATTATCATAATCCACTTAAAATAATGAAATACATAACCTAATTGTACTAGGTTAATGTATCATTGTCAAAATCCAGCTTTGTGTCTGTAAGTCCCCAAAGTCTTCGGAATTGCTGTTTTAGCCCGGGACAGATTTTCCATGCAGCAGTTTTGGTCCCCCAAAGTCTTCAGAAATGCTGTTTTAGCCCGGGACAGATTTTCCATGCAGCAGTTTTGGTCCTTAGGCGTGTAAACTCCCTTCCCTTCCTTCGTGAGCTTTCTTTAGCGTCAAGTAAGCCATAAAATGCTGAATTATGCATCATTTATACCTGAAACTTTACTAATCATGTTCGTTAGCTCATTTACAGGAAAGAGGACTAAAAGTGCATGAAATATATAATTTGTTCTCAAAACTAGGCTAAAATATGGGCAAAATATATTGATATAGGTGCGTAAATTCGCCTATCATCAATGTGTGGACATACTAGGAAAGATAGGGTGAGGAATGAGATTATTCGGGAGAAGTTAAGAGTTGCCTCGGTGGAGGATAAGATGCGAGAAGGAAGGCTACGTTGGTTCGGGCACGTGATGAGGAGGGGCCTTGATGCTCCAGTGCGGAGGTGTGAGACTCTGTCTATGGATGGTTTTAAGCGGGGTAGAGGTAGACCGAAGAAATAGTGGAGGGAGGTTATTAGGAATGATATGGAGTTGTTACAGCTTACAAAGGACATAACCCTTGATAAAAAGGTGTGGAGGACGCGGATTAGGGTAGAGGGTTAGTGGGTGGGAACGCGTCGGTAGTAGTAGGGTAGCGCTCCTTTGGGGATGGAGTTTTTGGTTCATAGTGTTGTGGTTGTAGTTTTATCTTGGGGCTAGTGGTGTTGGTTTATTTTGCATACCGTACTAGTCTATTATGCACGTATCTTTTGTGTTTATTATACTGTTAGTTTGTTTTGCGTACCATACTAGTTTATATGCGCTTACTTTTTATGTTTCTTATACAGTTATTGGTCCTAAGTTGGGGGTCTATCGAAAACAACCTCTCTACTTTCCTGAGGCAGTTGTATGGTCTGCATACACTCTACCCTCGCCAGACCCCACTAGGTGGGAATACACTGGGTATGTTGTTGTCGTATTATTTTCCATCTTGTGCACCTTTGCTTATATATGCTGATTCTTTAAACCAAAAATATTTTTTAGGAGAAAATAAAGAAGCAAACATAAATGTGACAATTCAAAAAAAAAAGTAAAAAACACATATTTCTCTTAAGCAAAAGACTATGTTCTTTCACAAACACTCCAAATCATCTCCCAAAATCAACTTTTCAAAAATATATGTTATTTATATCAATTTTTTATCTTTTTAAATTAATTTAAGAACTCCCAAACTTCAAATGCTGGCTCCGCTTTTGGAGATATGGGCGATCTCATCTTCTTCATTGACATTCAAGTGTAGTTCTCCTCCTTGGGATTGGAGCTCTCTCAAGCTCAAAATGTACACAATTATTTGGACGAAGTAGGAATGAGCACTTCCAAGACTCTTCTCGTGCCAATGCAGAGCAATATCAAGCTATACCAAAGAGATAGTTTGGTATTCCATGATCCTTCACCATATCAGAATGTTGTTGGTGCTCTTTAATATCTTACTTTGATGATGCTGAACAATGCATTTTCAGTAAACAAAGTGAGCCAGTTCATGCACTTTCCAACAGGTAATTATTGATCTGATGTAAAATAACTATTGTTCAACCTTCAACACATTAAGACATGGTCATTCATCATCTTTATTTCTCTATCTCTCCATTTCACCGACGCCAACTAGGCTGGGAATAGAACGCAAGGCCATGGGTGGATTTGATATTTTCCTTGGGCAACAATCGCAAGAGCCCAATCGCATCTCTTGGGCCTTCAAGAAGCAGTAGTTCGTTCGTAAAGGTAGTCAGAATATTAGGTTGCTTATTGGTCGGATCGGTTGGATAATTATGGTTAACGATTCGGCTTATTGGCTATCAACTGATTCGGCTTATTGATGATCGACTTTTAAATATACTAATTCACTAGCCACTCGATAAGCTAATGGTTGGTTCGACATCAGATTAGCAATTGACGGACGTTTATCGGATGATGTAACAGATAAATCTAAGAGACAATGAAATATTGAGCGCTTATTGGTAGTTCCTCTGTTTCTTCATCGACTAAGTTCTCTGTACTATGATTGATCTATTTATCAATCTTTTAGGCTTCTTGAGTTTTGTTCGTATAGTTATTTAATTGGTTAAAACATAAACTCAAATGAAAATTTTCTTCTAGACCTAAAATGTATGTAGAAATATTTTTAATTACTGGTCGTTTTACTATTATTTGAATTTGAATTTTTTTGTTTTATATCAACCTTTGTGAAGGATACACTGATATTTTTTTTTTTATTTTGCGGTCCTTTGTATTGTCAAGAATAATTTATGTTTTGGTTTAAAAATTAATTTAAGGTTTTGTTTACTTTTAGGAAGTCTGACTGCATTTTATAGTTAAATGTCACAAGAAGTGGCTTGTTATTTTCTAAACCAGGAAGTGAATAGAACAATAAATGAAGTATTATATATATTGGATTTATAAAAGATACTTAGATATATTTAGGAGTAAAAATATAAGGGGAATGGACAAGAGTAGACACTCCGCTAAAAGAATTGCCGCCGAGTGGCCATTGATTTTGAATTTCCAAAATATAGCCATTTAGGCCATTTTTTGCTACTGCCTTCATATTTTTTTTCCTTGTCTTTTAGCTATTTTTTTTAAATTGCTACTACACTTTTAAAAAAAATTCATTGCTTGCCCTCTTTTTCTAAAAAAAAATCTTTTTATCCTTTTTTCCACTGTTTTATTTTTTTTCGCAGCTCCATTTTTTTTTTTAAAAAAGTTATTCTTCTAATTGGTGTAGTTTTTCTAACAATCAAATACAATTTTATAAAATTGTAATTGTTGCTCTTCTCTTTTATCAATTATATACAATATTTGATATCAAATACATGAATCTTTGATACCAAATACAAATACATATTTTATACAATAATTGCATAAATGTGTATCAATGTGGTATAAATGTGTATCAATGTGATATAAATGTGTATCAATGTGGTATCAAAGTATAACAATTTAGCATAGAGACTCATATGTCCAATTGGGCTAAATGGCTAAAAAACGGAAATAAATTGGGCCGACTGGCTCCAATTGTCCACGTGATAAACTCAAGCTGAAAGAGTCACCTTCATCCGAATTCTTATCGATTACTATCTCAAAATATTTTCTATGCTTGCACGGTTAGGACTTGTAATCTCAATTACTATTACTGTACGGTGATCACGTCTATATATGTTTCACATATGAATACACTGGAACTAGTAACGTCAGAACTGACTATTAACATATAGAGAACATGAAAGATGAGCTGGCCAATGGAGCACTTCTTTGTTTAAGATTTAGATGGAACGTTAAGTAAGATAAATACTTCAATGGGATATCCAAGATTATGTTTGGGAATAGATATATACTGCGTTTGATTATCGGTATAAATTTATCCGTCAATCAAACACAGTATAAATCTAATTCCAAACTTAATCCGGGATATCCCACCTTATCCCGTCAAACTTGAGATTATTTTAGCTCACCCCCATATGTGATAAATTAGTCTAATCTCATGAAATATGTTTTCAAGTGCTGGCATAAGATCAGAACGCTCTTTTAAACCAGAAACGCCACAACACAAAAGGTTGTCATGGAACAAACATTAGTATGGAACAAGGGGAAGGCAATACCAGGGTCCTATTTATAATAATAAAGTGAACGTACAGTAAGGTGCGAATTTGATTCCTATCCAAATTGGGTTTCTTTAAACCAATATTTTCCATAGCAAACATGGTAAGTCATATACAAAGTTACCATAATTAATAATCCTAACTTATTCCCCACAGTCCCCTTTAATTATCTCTTTTATTTTCACTTTTGGATTAAAATTCGCAAAATAGCTTTCCTATTATACGTGTTCAACAAGGAATACAAGTGCAAGTATAATATCACTAATTTATAGGGGTGGCAAAAATCGAATCGATTTTTATTGAGTATTGGTTCAGTTTTGATTTTTTCATATATATATATAACTTATTATATATTTTTCTTAATTTCTCTTTAATTTCTACAAACTAACAAACTTAATTAATTTTCTGAACTAACATTAAGTTCAAGCTTGAAAATTGTTGTATATTAAAGTAAAAATTACATTTCATAGATAAATAAGTCCTTAGTAGGGGGTGCGGATAACTTGAGTAATTTACGTGGATAACTAATAGATAACTAGTACTTACTATTTCTATCATGTTAAATGAAATGTTATGTCATAGTATTCCTTAGTTTTTTTTGTTTTAAGATATTCTATATGTTCCATATCTCTAGTTTTTAGGTAGTCAAGTAGATTCTCTTTCATAAGTATTTCTGTTAATCTTATTTGCTCCATATCTTGTCTCCAATATTCTAAGTATTCGTAGTTTATCATTTTATGCTATAGTAGTTGTAATACTGCAAATTTCTTTGTAATAATTTATTCTAATTGTACTATATCTGATATTAAATTCTAGGTTATTTAATTCGTTAATTATCCTGTATTTTTCTTCTATGAATAATTCTATGTCTAAATCATAATCTAATCTATCTTTTAATTCTAGTTGTTCCAACGTTTTATCTGTCCAAATTAATCTTTCTTTTAATTGTTTTCTTCCTCTTCTTAGCTGGTTTCTATAATTAATTTCTTCGTATAACCAACTTTATTTTTCTCTAACTCTTCTTATATATTCTAACATTTTTAATCTGTATAATATCCATCAGAATAATAACTATCTAAATATGAGCAGTAACTATCATTATATAAGTGTAAGTTTTCTATAGAACTTAATAACTCTTCATTAAAATGAAATACCTTTTCGTATATAATATTCTTTATATCTACTATTTCTATATCCTTAAGTACATACATAACAAGTATCTTAAATTTATCTATCATTCCATCAGATAAGTAGGTAGTCATTTTATTTCATATGATGCTATTTTCAAAATATCTCTCCAATCATATACATAACAAAATATGGTCATCTTAGATCACTATATACTAGATTATATTTACAATCAAATTTACTAAAGTAATTATATCCTTGTATTTGTCTTATTTTTAATATCTTATTCGGTTTTGGATAATTATATGTCATAGTTTTTTCATTTAGGTTTCTATAATCAATAGCCATTCTACTTTTTCCTCTTTTTTGTTCACTATGTTTATTTACTATAAATGCTGGACTATTGTGCTTACTATTACTTTTTTGTATGCATTGTTTTTCTAATAATTCATCTATATGCATTTAAAATTCTTTTAAATCATCAAAGTTATATGCTAATGGTTTTTGGGTTATTATGTCATTTTTATCTATTAGCTCAATTTTTATAGTAGTTTTATGTCTTTCTCATCCTTTTAATGGATCTTCACTATAGAGTTGTCTTAATTTTTTCTTTATTATTTCTACCTTATCTATTGAAAATTTAGTTATTTCTTCTTTATTTATTGAAAATATGACTAGTTCTATTGTGTCTTCAGTATTTTTTATATTTTCTAATTTTTGTGTGATTTTTTCACTTCATTTTTTCCAATCAGTTTTCTTGTTTATTTTATTAATAACTCTTTTTTCTCTTACTTTTTGTTTACATGGTGTTGTAAACCACCTGTGTGTTCTAATTATTAATGTGGGTATAATTTATCTAAAAATGACATTCCTAAAAACATATCTTTTGATGTTAGTTCATAATTATAGATTTCTTCTATTGTTAATATCTTATCCCATACTTGTATTTTTATATTTCTAGCCTTATAAGTAATTAAGCTTCCTTCGTTATTAAATCCTCTAACTACTACTGGTGTTTTTAATTTATTTCATTTACTTTCTGGTAAATAATTATATCTACATAAATTGGCTTCTGCCCCTGTATCTATCATTGATGTATAATATCTATTATAATATCCTTCTACTATTATTTTCATAAGTACATATATTTTCATATCATGTCAAAGCTCTCTTTATTAATAATTTTTCTCTATTATAGGTTATAGTTATTTTTTTATGTTCTATATTGTAGGGTTTTACTTGTTCTAACCATTTTATTCCTAATATTATGTCTGCTTTTTGCATATCTTCTTTTATTTCAAATTTTATTTTTATTTTTCTAACTCCTATTATTATTTCTTTTTCTGCTGTATCTTTAATGTTTATTAGACTCCTTGGTAGATCTGGACACATATTACTATTGGATTTTATTTCTTCCTTTTTTACTAGGATATTTTGCTAGGTAATTTTCTTCCTATCCTGTATTTATGAGTACTAAATATTTTTTTTCATTTATTGTTCCTGTTATGTAATATTGAGTTAAATTAACTATTGAAGTTGTTTCATAATGTGTTCTTTTTGATGAGCTTGATGATTCTGGTTTTTCATAAGCTATTCTTTTTGTTGTACTTATCCTATCATTTATTATTTCTAAATCTTCTTCTATGTCTATATCTTTGTAACTATAATCATTGTTATCAATTATTTTTACGAATTGTTCAAAAGGACTTTCTATGTATATTTTATTAATTTTATTCTTTCCAGTTATTTTATGTTTTGTTGTTAATACATATAGATTTTTACATCTCGCTGTAAATATTTTACTTCCAGGGGTTAGTTCTATTCCTGATATTTTCCAATATAATACTAATGATTTATCTATATTTTTATCTATTATTGGTACTGAATAATTTACACTTATTATAAATTTGAATTTTTGGTATATTAAATTTCCTTTTATGGCACTAATTATGCTTTTTTCTATAGGTTTTACTATACTATCATCTGCTAAATATAGTTCTATTGGTGTATCTATTCCTTCTCTAAAACATGCTTTTATTAATATTTCTGTTCCTCCAAGATGTACATATTTTATTGAGTCTTTACTTTTTTAAATCGTTTATTTCTTTATTAATTATTCTTTTTGTTACTAGTGGTATACTAGCTTTACCTCTTGCATATTTACAATCTATTATATGCTCTTTTTTAGCTTACTACATATTATTTCTCTTTTCTTCTACTAAATATATTTTTTATTGTTGGTATTTTAAATATTTTTTCTACACTTAGGTCTAACTCATTTCCTTTTATTTCTTCAAATATATTACTGATATTACTTTTTGGTCAGTTCCTTCTTCATTTAAATATTCTTCCTTTGTTATTATTTTTATATCTTCTTCAGTCATTTGATTCATCTAATTCACTATATATTTCATTATCTGTTTCATTTTCTGAAATTTCATATATACTATCTTCACTTTCTAATTCATAATCTATATAATCTATTTGCATATATTCTGCATTTTCTATCTTTATTTCTGATATTTGTTTCTTTTTTGGATCTTTAGGCATTTTACAATCTCTAGCTAAATATCTTTTTTCCACAATTATAACAAGTACATTCTTTTATAGATTTCTTTTCCCTATATGGTCTTTTATGTTTATAATTTTTTACATAATATTTTTTTCTTGGTTTCTTATACTTATATTTTGATTTTTTGTATTTGTTATATTTCTTAAGTCTTTTTCTTTTCTTATAATATCCTTCTTCACATCCAAATTGAGGTGCTATTTTATCATTGCAACATGCTAAATTTTTTATTAATGTTTTTTCCATTTTCATTTCTTCTCTGTATTTTTCACATAAATTTCTATACCATTGTTGTAGAAATTTTATTCTTGCTCCTAGAGTATCTACTATGTTTGCTTCATCCCAACTCTTTATTATTTTTAAACTAAATGGTTCAGGTAATTTACTAAAATATAATATTTTCACTTCTTTACTTTCTTTTATATTATATGCTCCTTTATAATAGTATTCTTTAAATGCGCATGTATATTCATCTATATAGCACATATTGTGTATTGTTAGTTTTAACATTAAATTCCTATTTGTATCTTTTTCTTTGTGTTGTTCTTCTTCTTCTGTTGTCAGACTGCTAAATTCATCTCTTATAGTCATTTCATATTTTTTCAATATGTCTATAGGTGTTAGTTTAGTTACTGTTGTTCCTTCTGTTTCTTTATCATTCCTTAATACCTTTTTACTATTTTCAGTTAAATTTAAAAACCATAATTTTGTTGTTCCTATTAGTGTTCTTTCTGTATATTCTGGTGTATCTATTGCATTTATACCATTGTTTAATAATTGTTTTGCTATATATCTTGTCCATAATTGTATCATTATATCTATATCTATTACACAGTCTAAGTCTAAGAAGTTATAATTTTTATTAATTATTTGTTTTGGTGTCCATTTGTTATATTCTTTTTTTAGGTTATATTTTTTAGACTTATCTTTATAATAATATGTAGGTTTTCTTATTTCTGATGTACTAGGTATTATATTTTAACCGTCTTCTTTATCAAGAGTATTTATTTTCGTGTTTGTATTTTCTAAGTTTTCTTTATTAATTACTTCTTGTTTTTCATTAATTTCTAATTTTTCTATATTTGTTAAGATTTCTGTATATGTTTCACTATCTTCCGAATCATAATTATCTGTTTCTTCAGCATCTATTGTGTTTATTTTTATTTCATTAGTTTCTAATTTTTTATTTTCTTCTTCTAATCTTTCTTTGAATTGATTTATCTCAATTAATAATTTTTGTTCTTTATCCTTTTCTTCTTTTTCTTTCTGTCTTTTTTCATACAGATCTTTTAGCATTTGTAATTCTTTTTCTAATTCAGCAATCCTACTATTTTTAGTTTCCTCTATTTTTTTGTATTTCTTCTGTAGTCTGTTGTTTTATTTTATGTATTTATTTTTTCCTATCTATTTCTTTATTTTCTTTTGCTATTCTTACCATAACTGTTAATTTATCTTCTAATTTTAATTCTTATTTTTCTAACATTAAATATAAATGTTCACCTATTTTCTTATATCTCCTTCCTAAATTGAAAAATACTATCCTTATTTTTAATCCTTCATGGTTTTCATATGTTTTTTCATCTATTATAAATTCTTCTTTGTTCATTTTATCTACTTGATAGTATATAGATCATGTTGATATATGTATGCTAGACTATCTATTTGTGATTCTAAATATGATATTTCTTCTTTTTGTGCTTTTATTAATTTTTGGCATACTCCTACAATCATGTTATACTGTAGTCTTTCTTTTCTTATTTTTAATTCTCTCCATTTTTTAGATATTATTTGTTTTAGTACTTTATATTTTTGAAATTTTGTTATGTTATTCATCTGTACAATATTTATAATATTTTGGTGGATACCGAAATTTGATTTTATCATAATTAGGTGGTATGTATCTCATTCTTCTAGATTTTAAATGGATTATTAATTTTGCCTCATTGCTAGATATTAAGGTAATTAAGTAAGCTAATATGTGGGGATTTTCTTTTGTTTTACTTAACTTCGTATATTCTGGGTAGTAACTAGTTAAAGCTTCTTTAACTTTTCTAAAAGCTTCTATAATTTTAAATGGTCTTCTCATTTTTAACAAATAAATAACAACGTAAATAATAATAGCTTATAATAAATAAATACGACTAAATTAACTTTTGTAATTTTTCTCATAATTAACACATAACTAATTAACACATATCTACTTGTACGTTTTTTAAATAACATGGCTCTGATACGGATAACTTGGGTAATTTGTGTGGATAACTAATAGGTAACTAGTACTTACTAGTTCTATCATGTTAATTGAAATGCTATGTCATAGTATTCCTTAGTTTTTTGTTTTAACCTTATTATTTTTTCTATATTATTTTTAAGGTATTCTATATGTTTCATATCTCTAGTTTTTAGGTAGTCAAGTAGATTCTCTTTCATAAGTATTTTTATTAATCTTATTTGCTCCATATCTTGTCTCCAATATTCTAAGTATTCGCAGTTTATTATTTTATCCTATAGTAGTTGAAATACTGCAAATTTCTTTGTAATAATTTATTCTAATTGTACTATATCTGATATTAAATTCTAGGTTATTTATTTCGTTAATTATCCTGTTTTTTTCTTCTATGAATAATTCTATGTCTAAATCATAATCTAAACTATCTTTTAATTCTAGTTGTTCCAAGGTTTTATCTATCCAAATTAATCTTTCTTTTAATTATTTTTTTTCCTCTTCTAAGCTGGTTTCTATAATTAATTTCTTCATATAGCCAACTTTGTTTTTCTCTAACTCTTATTATATATTCTAACATTTTTAATCTGTATAATATCTATCTGAATAATAACTATCTAAATATGAGCAGTAGCTATCATTATATAAGTGTAAGTTTTCTATAGAACTTAATAACTCTTCATTAAAATGAAATACTTTTTCGAATATAATTTTCCTTATATCTACTATTTTTATATCCTTAAGTACATACATAACAAGTATCTTAAATTTATCTATCATTCCATCAGATAAGTAGGTAGCCATTTTATTTCATATGATGCTATTTTCAAAATATTTCCTTCAATCATATACATAACCAAATATGGTCATCTTAGATCACTATATACTAGATTATTCTTAAATAATTATGTTACTCTGTTATTATTAGCATGGTAGTTTGGATACTTTTTTCCTTAAACAGCGTCTCTACACTGGTTACTTCCCTATCACAGCCTTCTTGCCTCACCGGTTTCACCTGTAGGATGGCATAGTCCTAGGGATTTTTTTCCTTTTCCTCTTTGCTAATAAAGTTTATAACATATTATTCTTCGAATAATTCTACTATATAGTAAGTAACATGAACTTATTTTATCATATCATGATTTTTAGGAATTTATGAATTTAGCTATTCATAATCATAAATAAATATACCCGTTCTGGTAGGTTTGATAATTCTGGGCTTTGTTCATCCATAGCTTTTCCTTTGAAATATCTTTGTTTTTATTTAATATTCAAAAGTTGTTTGTGTACAAGACAAGGCTTGCTTCAACTTATGAAGTCTTGCCTTTAACTTACCGAAGGCTTACATATTTATAGACTAAAAAGAAACGCGTAAACTACTTTATACTATTCCTACTTTACACGTATTCTATATACTGTTTCTAGTCTTTACATTTGTCCTAAATTCTTACAACTTTTCAAAAAGTAAGAAAGACTTTAAAGCCTAAAAAGACAAAAACTTATTAAAAGCCTTGCCAAAAAGTCAAAAAAGCTAAAAGCTAATAATTCCTATACAATTATTTACGTAAATAAAGTTATCTAATTTGTTCACATGCCGCTTTCATAATTTAATATCTTGTCTTTTATCTCTTCCATTATTGCTCCGTTGTTTATCTTTTTTGTCGTGTCTCTCCTGCTGTTCTAATTTTTTCGTTTGCTTCTATTGTAGTGTTACTTCTGGAATAATATTATGTCGTCCGCTACAACAGATGCATTGATGATCATCATATCTCTGTCCAATTAATTTGCAAAATTGTTCCATAAGTCCGTCAGAAATAACTCTTTTCTTGATAGATCTTGTGAGAGGGTTATCTTCTGGTTTTAATAATGTCATTCTCCATCTACAAATTTCTTCCATATCATTTTCTCTTCTGTCTTTACATGTGCAATAAACCAATAAATAATCTCTAGAATAATAATTCCAAACTGTATTACGGTTCAAATAGTTATGTGCTAACTCTTGTATAATTGTGCTCAAGCCAATAACTCGTTTGTTCTTGAAAAATTCCGGTATCTCGGTTTTTTGTATTTCGTCTTGTTCAGATATTTCTTCTGGTATAATGTAGTCTCTTGTCATATCAATTTTTACTACTGTAACCACTGGTTTAATTTCATCAAATAGTATCTCAGCGGGGGCCGAATAAAATCTTACGTAAAATAGTTGTCCTTTTGTAATTTTTATATATGTCATAATTCCTTTATGTACTTCAGGAATTATGGCTAATTCTTTCCTATCTGTTGTATATACTGATGATAATAATCCATAAGAATAACATGTAGCGATTAAATTTGGGCTGGTTCCTGGGAGCGTAATAAGTTTATTATAATTTTGTAACTTTTGGGTTATATAACCTTGGTGTTTTTTGGCTAGCTCAATATCTTGGACGGGTTTGGTATTTAGTAAGGTTTGGATTGTATATAAATTTTCAATATAAACACGGGTTAAATGGTTGTAAGCTTGTTTTTTCTGGTTAATTGCTTCTAAATAAGGGTATAACTGTGGGGGTACAAATAATTCATTCTTTTGGATATTTGGTGGTGCATAAGGTTTTTCAAATATCTTATTTAGGTTGTAATTCTTTTTCTTTGGTAATTCGGATATTGGTAAATTTTTTGTAGTGGGTAATTCCTTAGCTGTACCTGATGTTCCTGCACATGTAACAACCGTTTCGATTTTAAGGTTTGTCCGAACGTCACCTTCTAGGTCTAGTTTTTTAAAGTGCTCTTCCTGCACTATATCTGTGCCTATGATTTTTTCCTGTTTTTTAGAGTGCTCAGATTGGACTTTTAATTCTGTGACTTCAGTAGTCAGTAGAGTAACTTGTTCTTTTAATAATTTCACTTGTTCAAATAATTGAACTAGTAAATAATTCCGAGTAACTTCAATAGTAACTTCTTCTGTTGTTAAATTAGTCTGACTAGCCTTGTCGTAACAAGTAATCTGCAATGACATTTTTGTTAGTACTAGTTACTTCAATTATAAATGTAAAATTTAATATGTTCAAGACTAGTCTCCGTATTTCCTTTGTTGTAACTGAATTTTGTATTTTCTTTGTTAATCACCAACGTACCTGCGTGTTATCTGTTCGTACAATAAACTAATGCTAATAAACATTTATATAATGAGCATAATTCTTTTCTATTTATTTCCCATTTTATCAGTATTTCATTAAACGTGCCTGAGTAGTATCTACAATGATGTTCTAATTTTCTTCTTCATATCTATATGTAAGTACTCCTCCATAACTATATTCTCTTGCGTCTGCTTCTACTATATATGTAAATTTTTATTTTCTTCTGGAAATTGTAATTTTGATAATTCTTTATAAAGTATTTTTATTTTCTGGACTTGTTTTTTATCTTCTTCGTTGTAATTATTTTCTGCTAATTTTGGTATATATTTGTAATACACCGGGAAATTTTTCGTTGAAATTTTGTGCGTAAACGTGTTGGGTTCTATCTTCTAGAATGAATCATAAATTTTCCGTGCGGATAGTATTAAATTATGACCCACCATTGTGTAGAGTATCGAATAATCTTTCCAACGATATGTGGATCATCCAAAATGGACACCCGAGCGACGAGTTATGAACATTCCGATCGAACCATGAATAGTAGTGAACAGTAAAACGTGTAGGAAAAAAAAAGTAATGAGGCCTGGCATATTTTTTCTCCAACTTAAATGATCATAACTCCTTATACATAATGATCTGGGTGATCTACTATATTTCAACGGAAAGCTCTGCGAGTCCTCTTTCCGATGAAATTAGTTTCGTCCAATTTGTCTATCGGAGCAAAAAGTTATGGTCGATCTACTTCAGCCTATCAAAAGTGAATTTTTGGGTCAACTTCAAACGATCATAACTCCTTGTACACAATGATCTGGGTGAGATACTATATATCAACGGAAATATATGAGAGTCCTCTTTCTAATGAAATTGGTTTCATCCAATTTGAATATCGGAGTAAAACGTTATGGTTGATCTATTTCAAACTATCAAAACAGTCCACCAAAGAACAGATTTGAGAATTATTTGATTTTTAGGGGCGTTTTGGTCAATTTCCCTCACCTAAAATCCGTCCAAACCCTATATTAAATCCTATTAGAAGCATTATATGTTATATTTCATCAAATTCCCTCAAAAAGAAAACCCTAAGCTCCTACATCCAACTTCAAGAACCTCAAAAGTTCACCATTAATTCTGCAAATTTATTCAAGATTCCAAGTTCCAAGTTCAAGAACTCCAAGAACCATCATTCAAAGGCACGATTAACATCTCTAAAACGAGTATCGATCTAAAGTTCATCATTCAAGGTATGTGGGGCTTTTCAACAAGAACAATCTTTCGTTCTTGTGCCCAACAGTAATTTTCTTTACGAAGATATGATCTTTATATGTTTATTATGATTTTGGAGCATGAACTTATATTCTATCTAGGTTATCTTGAGATTATGATGTTTATGACTTTGAAAAGTCGAATTTATATGAAATTATGACTTAAAGCATGATGCTTGAAAGAAATTTACTATGATTTTGATATTTGGGTCTTGAACCCCATTTGAATTGTGTCTTTGAGAAAATGTGTGCTATATGAACGTTGATGTTGAATATTTGAGATGTTTTGAATGATTTGACCTTTTGATCGTGAATGAGTTATTTTGAACTCGACTGTGAAAGAAATCCACGTTTTTATTGATTATGATAAAGGGGTAGAAAATTGGCTCCCGATGAAAATTGTTGAAGTGTTTATTGTG
This sequence comes from Capsicum pubescens, assembly GCA_030864215.1. Lineage (NCBI taxonomy): Eukaryota > Viridiplantae > Streptophyta > Magnoliopsida > Solanales > Solanaceae > Capsicum > Capsicum pubescens. The sequence continues at coordinate 117,115,179 of CM061540.1, read as the reverse complement.
GATTTTCTTTAATGTGATCCTGAGGCTGATTTAAATTTCTGAGCTAAGTTTGGGAGTAATCTTTAGCACCGAGTGGGAGGTATAAAGTGTCCTTACTTCTCTAGAACTACGTGCCTCCGTAGGATGTGAGCCTGAGGCTGATTTATATAGTGATCACTAGAGTTTTTGAATTGTACTGGAAGTCCTACTCCGATGGCAAGGATAGGACGGCTCTCCCCAACGTGGGTTGTACGTTGGACTCCATGTGGCTTACATGGCTTATGTCGGTTATAGGATCTCCCAATGTGTGTGTGTGTACTCTTCTATCTGAGATGAAAACATATTTACTTAAAAGGCTGAGTTTGAGAAAGTCATTATTCTTAAAAGATTTAAGGAATATATTCTAATAAGAATTGACATGAGATTTGATTGTTTTGATGATTTGAAATTGAGATGAAAGTGAATTGAGAACGTATTGTAATGACTCACTTGTTTTACTTTACATGTATTATTCATCCATGATTTTGATGATTTAATTCGAGCTAAGTAAGTCATCTATATCAGCATGCATAATTTTATAAACTATGATGATATTAAAATATTATTTTATATATGCATTGCACCCCCATATGATCGGTATTTTTCCACGGTGCTGACCCACATATTCGTATGTGGGCTACATTTTCTTGGAATGTAGGTACAAGGTATAGTTTCACCTTTGGATCCAGTCAGTTCGTGGTATCCAGTCAGCAGGTGATGAGTCCTTTTGATTCAAGGGCTTGGGTTAGTTATGCAGAGTTTATAGTGTTGTATTTTCTTTATTCAGTCGTATTGAGTTGGGGTAGTCGGGAGTCATGACCCGGCTACCTACAGTCAGTACTAGTAGAGGCTTCATAGACAGTCAGTAGAAGTTGATGTATTTTGTTTCAATTTTGGTTGAAAAGGCATAATTGTAATCCTGTAAAATTCCATTTTTGTATCGATCAGATTCAGAAAAGAGTTAATTTCTGCTGATTTATATAGATTTGTATTTTTATTCAGTTGCTTATAAGTTATGCCAGTAGAAGGGTTAGCTTGGGGTCACTTGTGACCCTAAGCACCGTGTGACGTCTCGGGACCCAATTTTGGGGCGTTACAAACTTGGTATCAGAGCACAGAGTTCAAGTGTCCTAGGGTGTGTATGAAGTCGTGTCTAGTAGATTCTTGCGGAATGGTACGGAGACGTCTGTACTTTTCTTCGAGAGGATACAGGGCATTTAGGAAATGTTTTCCTTCTTGCAAGTCTAAGATCGTGCTATAAAAAGGTTCTCCAAGAAGCTTATATAGATTCTTATCTTACTCTATTCTTGCCAACTCTGACTCATTTTCAAGGTATCAGAAACAGTTAAGCTTAATTCTCCGTAGATAGTTATGGGATTGTAAGAGAGCTCGAAAGTATCCTGTCAGTGCTTTTTAGTTCCAAAGATTGAAGTACTTTATTCATGTTCATAAAAGTCGTGAACTAAGCCTAGGTTAGATGTGCTTTCAGATTCCTCCTCAGAATCTACAATGTTAATCTATACTTCTCCCTCTATGTATTATTTTTGAGATAACATGATTCGCAAGCTCCAATTCTTCCCCAGGTAATGCTTCTATATTTTCTAGAAGAAATTTCAAAAGTTACACAAAGGGCTTGAGAGGAGCTCTCTAGTGTGTTGAGTTCCTTAAGTTGAAAGTTATGCCCTCATTCTTATGAGTTATTTAATTAAGACAGAGTAAGGTGTATTGTTAGATCGTTGAATGTTGTGTGTCAAGTTTCTATCTCTTGTATTATGTAATCTTGTTATCATTATGTTTGTGAAAAATCAAAGTCTAGTGAAGCCGTGTGGGGCCTATTTCGATTCACTAGCATAGTTACTTTGTTATTCATATAACTTTCTTGATCAAAACACAAAACCAAAGTCTAGTGAAGCCGTGTGAGGCCTATTTTAATTCACTAGAAACTTGTTATTTATCTTATCGTTCCTGTGTTAGTTGAAAGTGTGGGTTTAGAAGTGTAGTGACAAGAAAGGTGGTAAGGGTGATTTATTGAATATGTATATCTAAATTTTTGCTTATGATTGAATTAGTAATGAAGTGATTTATTGTTGTTTTCTTAGGGTAAGGAAAGAGTTATTGATGGTATTTGTGGTGTTAGAAAAGTACAGGTTATTGATGAAAGTACTTGGTGGGTAAGTGTTGTTAATCTAGGCGCTCTTCAGATTGCAAAAGGAAGTTAAGTTAAGACGTAGAGAGCTATGAACTATGTTAAGTTGTGTATGAAGGATAGATAGTAGTGAAGGGTGAAAGAAGGACGTGTTAATGTATTGTGAATAAGATAGGCTATATGATCAGGACCAATTATTATTGTTATGAAGTTTAAGTGGGCTAGTGTTCATGGATGTGTTGTTTTATAATCTTCACGTGGGAGTTATGCGTGTGATGGACTTGTAAATTATGTAAAGTGTGAGACCTTAAGTTTGAACTATTGGTGATCATGAAGCCGAATGTGACGGTTTCCGAATTAATGGTATTAGTTGCCGGAAGTGACCTAATAGGCTTGAACAGTGTACACAAGAGTTTAAGTGTAGTTGACTTGTAATTAAGTTTAATATTATATTATGATGAGAAAGTTCACCCAAGATATTATGGGACTACTTTAATTTCGAGGATTAGTGTATGTAGTGTAGTGAGTCGTGCCATGGGATTATTAGATGGATAAATACTAGTTAGACTATGGATGATGTTTTGATGGCTAAGTTAAGGCGAGGCGTATGATTGGAAATGTTGAGCCTCTTAAGTGTGATTTTGATTCTTATGGGTTAGAAACATAAGTTCATAGGCATGGTATTAGAGGGAGAAGACAGAAGTAGCATGGTCTATCAATAGGTTAGAAAGCTTTCAAGTTGAGCTAATAGAAATAAGAGTTGAAGCACTAGATGGTGTACATTCCGGCGATAGAGATGTTCATGGAGATTTGAAATTAGAAAGCATTTGAGAATTTGAGTGGTGGCTTAAAGCTAAGGGGGATATGATAGAACAAGTAGTCAAGTCAAGCTTTTACATTTTAGTAGAAGTACCAGTAAGTTGTATATTTGCTGTGAGAAAGATCGGTGCTTGACCCAATGTTATTTCAGTATTTTTAGCTGTCCCAAAACCTACTCATGCTTTATATTTCAGTTCCATGATCTTAATTCATGTTCATACACGTGATGGAGAATTACATACTCTTCTAGTTTCCAAAAATGAGAAATTCCAGTTCTTCTAGCAGTTGGAATCACATTCCATAAGTTATGAGCTCTAAATTCAGGGCATGCCGCCCATGACTCATATACTCAAGTTTTACAGTATGTTCAGTTCCAGTACTCAGGCAATACTCTTATTGATCAGTGAGATTCAGTTTTCGTTATGGGTGTCTTCAGTTTTGATACCTTAATGAACCCATTTTATTTGATATTTTATTCCTAAGGCCTCAATAGAGAGAGTCAAGTTATTTACATTATCCCTTCATGTTTCAGGTCTTCATGCTTTAAAATTTTGTGACCTTTTCATTAAGTCAAACTAATGGTGTTGAGCAGTTGTCTAGAAGAGAGAGAAGATACTTCCTTATCTATGATAGAAGGTGGTGTGCTCACGGCGGTGAAGTGAAGTTAGATTGAGGCTAAGTCCTTGATACATGTCGTGGTTAGTTGAAGTTTTAAATGTTTATTTGTAAAGATTGTTGTGCGTTGGTTTTATGCACTTCTATGAGGTTGTAGGAATAGTAATACAGAGTTTTTTTGTATAGTTCAATTGGTTGAGAAAATGTTATGTGTGCCATTTAAAGAATTGACCAGTATGTGTGAATGATGTAGTTGATGGAATCTTAGAGAAAGCGAGGAAGATGCTTTATGAGTGTTCGTTTAGAGGTGCATGTGCGAAGTGCGTATGTGGTTATGAGTATAGGCTTGAATGTTATGGTTGTATATCTAAAAGAATGCACCGCAAGTTAGCAGATCCCTAGTATAAGATTGTATGTGGTTGTTGGAGTAGAATAAGAGTTATGTTTGAAGTGAGGAGTTGTGAGGCTCAGTGTGTATTGAGGTTCATGATATAGATTAATATTATAGTGTTATGTGGCGTATCTTATGAGTACTTGGAGTTAGGCTTGAACATAGTCGAGGGAGTAGTTGGGAAGTGTTGCTAAGTTTGGAAGCAAGGAGTTATGTTTCCCAAGACCCAGAAATTCCTATCTTAATTTATGCCATATGGGTCCTTGTTCCCATACGATAGGATTGTATCAAATTATGGTTCATTTTCTCCCCGAACAATGTCCTTTGAATCTTTTGGAGGGAGTGTTGAGGGACGTTTCATTTGGGCGCAAGTGGTCCTTCTTTTGATGAGATCCCCTTCGAGACCTTTGATTCTTAGTCTCTGAATAAACCAAATATATCAATTCCTTAAAATCAGTCTTCTTTGTTTAAGATCCAACTATGTGACCATTCTCATTATGAATCGCATGATCTATGAAGTATTCAAAAGTTTGGAGTGAAGTAAGTGGATTGATTTCGTTATCCCAGCCTTTTGTCCTTATTTCCATGGTATTATGTACTTATTCATCGACATTCGAGGATGAATGTTTCCAAGGGGGAGATGATGTAATACCCCGGGAAATTTTTCGTTGAAATTTTGTGCGTAAACGTGTTGGGTTCTATCTTCTAGAATGAATCATAAATTTTCCGTGTGGAATGTCTTAGATTATGACCCATCATTGCGTAGAGTATCGAATAAGCTTTCCAATGATATATGGATCATCTAAATCGGACACCCGAGCGATGAGTTATGAAGATTCCGATCGAACCGTGAATAGTAGTGAACAGTAAAACGTGCAGGAAAAAAAAGTACTGAGGCCTGGCGTATTTTTGCTCCAACATTAAATGATCATAACTCCTTGTACATAATGATCTGGGTGATCTACTATATATTAACGGAAATCTCTGCGAGTCCTCTTTCCGATGAAATTGGTTTCATCCAATTTGTCTATTGAAGCAAAAAGTTATGGTCGATCTACTTCAGCCTAACAAATGTGAATTTTTGGGTCAACTTCAAATGATCATAACTCCTTGTACACAATGATCTGGGTGATATACTATATATCAACGGAAATAAATGAGAGTCCTCTTTCTAATGACATTGGTTTCATCCAATTTGGATATTGGAGTAAAATGTTATGGTTGATCTACTTCAGACTATCAAAATAGTCCACCAAAGGACAGATTCAAGAATTATTTGATTTTTAGGGGCGTTTTGGTCAATCCCTCAAATCTAAAATCCGTCCAAACCCTATATTAAAGCCTATTAGAAGTATTATATGTTATATTTCATCAAATTATCTAAATAAGAAAACCCTAAGCTCCTACATCCAACTTCAAGAACCTCCAAAGTTCACCATTAATTCTGCAAATTTATTCAAGATTCCAAGTTCCTAGTCCAAGAAATCCAATAACCATCATTCAAAGGTACAATTAACATCTAGAAAATGAGTATCGATCTAAAGTTCATCATTCAAGGTATGTGGGGGTTTTCAACAAGAACAATCTTTCGTTCTTGTGCCCAAAAGTAATTTTCTTTACGAAGATATGATCTTTATATGTTTATTATGATTTTGGAGCATGAACTTATATTCTATCTTGGTTATCTTGAGATTATGATGTTTATGACTTTGAAAAGTCGAATTTATATGAAATTATGACTTAAAGCATGATGCTTGAAAGAAATTTACTATGATTTTGATATTTGGGTCTGAAACCCCATTTGAAATTGTGTCTTTGAGAAAATGTGTGCTATATGCACGTTGATGTTGAATATTTGAGATGTTTTGAATGATTTGACCTTTTGGTCGTGAATGAGTTATTTTGAATTCGACTGTGAAAGAAATCCACGTTTTTATTGATTATGATAAAAGGGTAGCAAATTGGCTCCCGATGAAAATTGTTGAAGTGTTTATTGTGGATTTTCTTTAATGTGAGCCTGAGGCTGATTTTAATTTTCGAGCTAAGTCCAGGAGTAATCTTTTGCACCGAGTGGGAGGTATAAAGTGACCTTACTTCCCTAGAACTATGTGCCCCCATAGGATGTGAGCCTGAGGCTTATTTATATAGTGATCACTAGTGTTTTTGAATTGATACTGGAAGTCCTACTCCGATGGCAAAGATAGGATGACTCTCCCCAACGTGGGTTGTACGTTGGACTCCATATGGCTCACATGGTTTATGTCGATTATAGGATCTCCCAATGTGTGTGTGTGTACTCTTCTATCTGAGATGAAAACATATTTTCTTAAAAGACTGAGTTTGAGAAAGTCATTATTCTTAAAAGATTTAAGGAATATATTCTAATGAGAATTGACATGAGATTTGATTGTTTTAATGATTTGAAATTGAGATGAAAGTGAATTGAGAACGTATTGTAATGACTCACTTGTTTTACTTTACATGTATTATTCATCCATTGCACCCCCATATGCTCGGTATTTTTCCACAGTGCTGACCCACATATTCGTATGTGGGCTATATTTTCTCGGAATGTAGGTACAAGGTATAGTTTCACCTTCGGATCCAGTCAGTTCGTGGTATCCAGTCAACAGGTGATGAGTTCTTTTGATTCAAGGGCTTGGGTTAGTTATGCAGAGTTTATAGTGCTATATTTTCTTTATTCAGTCGTATTGAGTTGGGGTAGTCGGGAGTCATGACCCGGCTACCTACAGTCAGTACTAGTAGAGGCTTCATAAACAATCAGTAGAAATTGATGTATTTTGTTTCAATTTTGGTTGTAAAGGCAAAATTGTAATCCTGTAAAATTCAATTTTTGTATCGATCTGACTCAGAAAAGAGTTAATTTCTGCTGATTTGTATGGATTTGTATTTTTATTCAGTTGCTTATGAGTTATGCCAGTAGAAGGGTTAGCTTAGGGTCACTTGTGACCCTAAGCACCGTGTGACGTCTCGGGACCCGATTTCGGGGCGTTACAATATTACTAGTTATCTATTAGTTATCCACACAAATTACCCAAGTTATCCTCACCCCCTACAATTGATATCAGAGCCATGTTATTTAAAAAAACATACAAGTAGATATGTGTTAATTATGAGAAAAATTACCAAAGTTAATTTAGTCGTATTTATTAATTATGAGTTATTAGTATTTACATTGTTATTTATTTGTTAAAAATGAGAAGACCATTTAAAAATATAGAAGCTTTTAGAAAAATTAAAGAAACTTTAACTAGTTACTACCCAGAATATATGAAGTTAAGCAAAACAAAAGAAAATCCCCACAGATTAGCTTACTTAATTACCTTAATATCTAGCAATGAGGCAAAATTAATAATCCATTTAAAATCTAGAAGAATGAGATACATACCACCTCATTATGATAAAATCAGATTTTGGTATCCACCAAAATATTATAAATATTGTACAGATGAATAAAAAAACAAAATTCCAAAAATATAAAGAACTAAAACAAATAATATTTGAAAAATGGAGAGAATTAAAAATAAGAAAAGAAAGACTACAATATAACATGATTGGGCACCCTGTGCCTTAGGACCACTGCAGTCCTGAAATAGCGATCATTAGACGACTTAGGATAAAGAGCACTATCCGATAAATACCAATTCCCTTAATTCTTCATCTTGGTCTACCATCTACCATCTCTCCCACTATTTTGCAGACCCTCACTCTACTCTGAATACCTGAACTTATTGTTTTTCCTCTCTCCAATCTTTGCCTATTTCTTGTTTTCATCCTCAACCTACTGTATATAAACCATAAGTCTGGAGATGTCCATTTCATTATTCAGCATTGCAACTTTTCACTCCAATACCAACTTGTGGGATAACCTAGAAGCAAACTTCTGCATCTCGAATATCTGACTAGACACCAACTCAGGAGCATATCGGGCCAAATGCTAAAATTTTAGAGCATACAGCTTCACACTCATCTTTCCCTACTTCAGATTAACAAACTCGTCAGCCTTTTCTTCCCTCAACTCCTGGGGAAAGAAAGGATCAAGGAAAGCCCCTAAAAGCTCATCCTATAATACCGCCTTAGCCTCATCACCTCTTAACTGCTCCCACTCCTCATACCACTGATAGGATATATCTTTCAACTGATATAAAACTAACTCCACACCCTCAGAGTCAGTAGCATGCATAACCTAAAATATCTTTTTCATCTCATCCATAAAACCTTGAGGATACTCCTTCACCTTAGAGTCTGTAAAGGTTGGGGGATTCAACCTCATGAATTTTCCAACTCTAGTGACCTCAGAAGAAGGAGCAACAAAACCCACACAATCATACTGGTGAGATAATGATGCCACCAACTGAGTAAGCAGATGAATAGGCCGACAAAACTCTGTATTATACACATCACCCGGAGGTGTCGGGGCATATGCATCATCAGTCCAAGAAGCCCAAAGAGGACTACTAGAAATTGGTGGAACTCTATATGGGGTAGTATAGTCTGGAGTAGGGACCCTAGACTGGCTCTGCACTCTATATACAGGGAGAGTCCTCTTCACATTGTCCTTGGGTAGGTAGAGTTCCAAGCAGAGCTTCTATGACCATCAGATCTTTGAGAAGGCATAATCTGAAATGTGAGAAAGCCAAGAATTAGAGAAGTTTCATTACACAAGACTCTATAGCCCGAAAATAGAACACAAGAAAAGGAAACATTCCTAAATGCCTTGTAGCCTCCTCCTTATAAGTGTGGCACGCTACACACCCATAAAAAAAGACTCTACTCGACATGACTTTGTAGACACCCAATGACTCTAAATCATGCTCTGATACCAAGATGGTAACGACCTAAATTAGGGCTTATCGGTAACGGTATCTCAATTTCACCATGGACCAAAGACCACCCCCATCTTCTAACCTCATGAGCACAAAGTAATAATAATAATAATAATATGGAAGCATATTAAACAATAATGAATGATAGATAAATGAACCAAGGTAGGGGTTCTAAGAATTCAATAATACCTAATCCATAGCTGTCCACAGAAGACTCTAACAAAACTGAACATCATCTAGGATGGGACATGCCCCCGACTATGGCCAAACAGGGCCCCAATAGATATAGTTAATAACATAAGGGAAACAAACTATGAAATAATGAGCCTTCCGAAAAGTAAAAGCTCACCACTTCAAAGAAACTCGACATGCGTGCTAATCCACCTAAAGTTGCACATGGGTAAAAGAAGTATCTTCATACCCTACATTATGAAACAATGTCACATACTAGGAAAGTTAGCGGGGTGAGCGCTAGCATGTAATTCAGGGATAAGGGGTAAAATAATGCCATGATCTAATCAGTCCAAAATCATTCAAAACCATATGCACACATTTATATATATACATACATATCTATATATATATGTATATATGTATATATATACATATCTATATATATACACACATATATATACATATAGATTTATATACATATATATATACATAGGGAACAAGGTTTAGCATGAGAGTTAATTAACCTGGATTGTGTAGCTTAAACCATCATAAAAGTCACTCATGAGCTATATGGGTCCGGCTCCCCCACCAAAAGGGCCCTAGTGCGTGTTAGCCGCACAAACCAAAGGTATTAAAAAAGACCAGAGAATTCCCTCAACCACGTTAATCCAGTATACTAATGTATATAAAGTGTGACATATGCACAAAGTCATTAAGACCAACCCCCACGTCGGCAAACTTGAGTTTCCAGTATCGATTACTTAGGACCTCCACCTTCACGGCAAGATACACAACTCTAACTAAGCCCAATTAAAATATTTATGCATTCTCATTCATTAAACTAAGAATCATCTATTAAGGCACTTACCATTGGTATCGTCATACCAATTACGCTTGCAAGCTAATATCATTATGCCATTCCAGTTATCCATCAACCTGGGGGAATGCCACGAGCCCCTTAATTTATTAAATCAATTTGGGGGAATGCCACGACCCTCATAATTTATCAAATTAATTTAGGGGAATGCCACGACCCCTGTAGTTTAAATTTTAAAATCAAAATATGGCCACCAAGGCCTTACCAAAACCATTTGTATTCCATTTTGCCATTAATACGATGCAATAGTTCCAAAAGTGGTTTCAATATACATATATCAATATTTCAAAATTAATTCACAAAAAGGGGTTGAGGTTAATATCAATTCCAAACTAAAATCATCAATTTGGGGGAATACCATGACCCCCATTCCAATCCACCATGCCCACACACCTAATTAGTTCAAAACCATCAATTCAAAATATGAATAGTCCATAAAAATCATGGAAAAACAATTCAACCAAATAACATCCAAAAGCCCTCAAACCAATTACAAAACCAATAATTAAATTCACGTGGGTAATAATTAAACACATGCTTTTAATAAAGTTAGTTATAGGGAAGAAATACATGCTTTAAATACACAAGAATTTTAAAGCACTTTTTGGAGCCTGGATGATGATTGCACAACGAAATCCTGAAGCTCACTTGGGTTTTGAGTTTTGAGAGAGAATAAAGGATTTTGATCTTTTAAAACTAATGGAAAGGGGTCACTTTTAAGTTTAAATGCCGTACAAAAGTGAAAAGACCCGAATGCCCCTCACCCTAAATAAATAAATACAGAACTGCACAAAAATTTATCCTTGGCATGGCATGCCAATATTACAGAAACTATCCTCCGTGCTACGCTAATATCGCGGAGGGAAGCCTCCATGACACGAAGATATCGCATAAGCTTAAAAGCTTCTATATTTTTAAATGGTCTTCTCATTTTAAAAAAATAAATAATAATGTAAATACTAATAACTCATAATTAATAAATACGACTAAATTAACTTTGGTAATTTTTCTCATAATTAACACATATCTACTTGTATGTTTTTTTAAATAACATGGCTCTGATATCAATTGTAGGGGGTGAGGATAACTTGGGTAATTTGTGTGGATAACTAATAGATAACTAGTAATATTGTAACGCCCCAAAATCGGGTCTCGAGACGTCACACGGTGCTTAGGGTCACAAGTGACCCCATGCTAACCCTTCTACTGGCATAACTCATAAGCAACTGAACAAAAATACAAATCCATACAAATCAGCAGAAATTAACTTTTTCCTGAATCTGATCGATACAAAAATGGAATTTTACAGGATTACAATTCTTTCTTTACAACCAAAATTGAAACAAAATACGTCAACTTCTACTGACTGTCTATGAAGCCTCTACCTGTACTGACTGTAGGTAGCTGGGTCATGACTCCCGACTACCCAAACTCAATACGACTGAATAAATAAAATACAACACTATAAACTCTGCATAACTAACCCAAGCCCTTGAATCAAAAGGACTCATCACCTGCTGACTGGATACCACGGACTGACTGGATCCGAAGGTGAAACTATACCTTGTACCTACATTCCGAGAAAATGTAGCCCACATACGAATATGTGGGTCAGTACCATGGAAAAATACCAAGCATATGGGGGTGCAATGCATATATAAAATAATATCTTAGTATCATCACAGTTTATAAAATTATGCATGCTGATATAGATGACTCACTTAGCTCGAATTAAATCATCAAAATCATGGATGAATAATACATGTAAAGTAAAACAAGTGAGTCATTACAATACGTTCTCAATTCACTTTCATCTCAATTTCAAATCATCAAAACAATCAAATCTCATGTCAATTCCCATTAGAATATATTCCTTAAATCTTTTAAGAATAATGACTTTCTCAAACTCAACCTTTTAAGCAAATATGTTTTCATCTCAGATAGAAGAGTACACACACACACATTGGGAGATCCTATAACCGACATAAACCATGTGAGCCACATGGAGTCCAACGTATAACCCACGTTGGGGAGAGCCGTCCTATCCTTGCCATCGGAGTAGGACTTCCAGTATCAATTCAAAAACACTAGTGATCACTATATAAATCAGCCTCAGGCTCACATCCTACGGGGGCACGTAGTTCTAGGGAAGTAAGGTCACTTTATACCTCTCACTCGGTGCTAAAGATTACTCCCGGACTTAGCTCAGAAATTTAAATCAGCCTCAGGCTCACATTAAAGAAAATCCACAATAAACACTTCAACAATTTTTATCGGGAGCCAATTTGCTACCCCTTTATTATAATCAATAAAAAAGTGAATTTCTTTTACAACCGAGTTCAAAATAACTCATTCACGACCCAAAGGTCAAATCATTCAAAACATCTCAAATATTCAACATCAACGTGCATATAGCACACATTTTCTCAAAGACACAATTTCAAATGGGGTTCAAGACCCAAATATCAAAATCATAGTAAATTTCTTTCAAGCATCATGCTTTAAGTCATAATTTCATATAAATTCGACTTTTCAAAGTCATAAACATCATAATCTCAAGATAACCAAGACAGAATATAAGTTCATGCTCCAAAATCATAATAAACATATAAAGATCATATCTTCGTAAAGAAAATTACTTTTCGGAACAAGAACGAAAGATTATTCTTGTTGAAAACCCCCACATACCTTGAATGATGAACTTTAGATCGATACTCGTTTTTGAGATGTTAATCGTTCCTTTGAATGATGGTTCTTGGAGTTCTTGAACTATGAACTTGGAATCTTGAATAAATTTGCAGAATTAATGGTGAACTTTGGAGGTTCTTAAAGTTGGATGTAGGAGGTTAGGGTTTTCTTTTTGAGGGAATTTGATGAAATATAACATATAATGCTTCTAATAGGCTTTAATATAGGGTTTGGATGGATTTTGGGTGAGGGGGATTGACCAAAACGCCCTTAAAAATCAAATAATTCTCGAATCTATCCTTTGGTGGACCGTTTTGATAGTCTGAAGTAGATCAACCATAACATTTTATTCCGATATCCAAATTGGATGAAACCAATTTCGTTAGAAAGAGGACTCTCATATATTTCCGTTGATATATAGTATCTCACCCATATCATTGTGTACGAGAAGTTATGATCGTTTGAAGTTGACCAAAAAATTCACTTTTGCTAGGCTGAAGTAGATCGACCATAACTCTTTGCTCCGATAGAAAAATTGGATGAAACTAATTTCATCGGAAAGAGAACTCGTAGATCTTTCCGTTGATATATAGTAGATCACCCAGATCATTATTTACAAGAAGTTATGATCGTTTAAAGTTGGAGCAAAAATACGCTAGGCCTCAGTACTTTTTTTCCTGCACGTTTTACTGTTCACTACTATTCACGGTTCGATCGGAATGTTCATAACTCGTCGCTCGGGTGTCCGTTTTGGATGATCCACATATCGTTGGAAATCTTATTCAATACTCTACGCAATGGTTGGTCATAATCTAAGACATTCCGCACGTAAAATTTATGATTCATTCTAGAAGATAGAACCCAACCCGTTTACGCACAAAATTTCAACGAAAAATTTCTCGGGGTTTTACATCATCTCCCCTTTGGAAACATTCATCCTCGAATGTCGATGAATAAGTACAGAATACCATGGAAATGAGGACAAAAGGCTGGGATAATGAAATCAATCCACTTACTTCACTCCAAACTTTCGAATACTTCATAGAACATGCGATTCATAATGATAATGGTCACATAGTTGGATCTTAAACAAAGGAGACTGATTTTAAGGAATCGATATCTTTGGTTTATTCAGAGACTGAGAATCAATGGTCTCGAAGGGGATCTCATCAAAAGAAGGACCACTTACGCCCAAATGAAACGTCCCTCAACACTCCCTCCAAAAGATTCAAAGGACATTGTTCGGGGAGAAAATGAACCATAATTTGATACAATCCTATCGTATGGGAACAAGGACCCATATGGCATAAATTCAGATAGGAATTTCTGGGTCTTGAGAAACATAACTCCTTGCTTCCAAACTTAGCAACACTTCCCAACTACTCCCTCGACTATGTTCAAGCCTAACTCCAAGTACTCATAAGATACGCCACATAACACTATAATATTAATCTATATCATGAACCTCAATACACACTGAGCCTCACAACTCCTCACTTCAAACATAACTCTTATTGCTACTCCAACAACCACATACAATCATATACTAGGGATCCGCTAAATTGCAGTGCATTCTTTTAGATATACAACCATAACATTCAAGCCTATACTCATAACCACATACGCACTTCGTACATGCACCTCTAAACGAACACTCATAAAGCATCTTCCCCGCTTTCTCTAAGATTCCATCAACTACATCATTCACACATACTGCATTGATGATCATCATATCTCTGTCCAATAAATTTTCAAAATTGTTCCATAAGTCCGTCAGAAATAACTCTTTTCTTGATAGATCTTGTGAGAGGGTTATCTTCTGGTTTTAATAATGTCATTCTCCATCTATGAATTTCTTCCATATCATTTTCTCTTATGTCTTTACATGTGCAATAAATCAATAAATGATCTCTAGAATAATAATTCCAAACTGGATTACGGTTCAAATAGTTATGCGCTAACTCTTGTATAATTGTGCTCAAGCCAATAACTCGTTTGTTCTTGAAAAAGTCTGGTATCTCGATTTTCTGTATTTTGTCTTGTTCAGATATTTCTTCTGGTATAATGTAGTCTCTTGTCATACCAATTTTTACTACTGTAACCACTGGTTTAATTTCATCAAATAGTATCTCAGCGGGGGCCGAATAAAATCTTACGTAAAATAGTTGTCCTTTTATAATTTTTATATATGTCATAATTCCTTTATGTACTTCATGAATCATGGCTAATTCTTTCCTATCTATTGTATATACTGATGATAATAATCCATAAGAATAACATGTAGCAATTAAATTTGGGTTGGTTCCTGGGAGCACAATAAGTTTATTATAATTTTATAACTTTTGGGTTATATAGCCTTGGTGTTTTTTGGCTAGCTCAATATCTTGGACGGGTTTTGTATTTAGTAAGGTTTGGATTGTATATAAATTTTCAATATAAACACGGGTTAAATGGTTGTAAGCTTGTTTTTTCTGGTTAATTGCTTCTAAATAAGGGTATAATTGCGGGGGTACAAATAAATCATTCTTTTGGATATTTGGTGGTGCATAAGGTTTTTCAAATATCTTATTTAGGTTGTAATTCTTTTTCTTTGGTAATTAGGATTTTGGTAAATTTTTTGTAGTGGGTAATTCCTTAGATGTACCTGATGTTCCCGCACATGTAACAACCGTTTCGGTTTTAAGGTGTGTCAGAACGTCACCTTCTAGGTCTAGTTTTTTAAAGTGCTCTTCCTGCACTATATCTGTGCCTATGGCTTTTTCCTATTTTTTAGAGTGCTCAGATTGATCTTTTAAATCTGGGACATCAGTAGTCAGTAGAGTAGTTCTTTTAATAATTTCACTTGTTCAAATAATTGAACTAGTAAATCATTCTGAGTAACTTCAATAGTAACTTCTTATGTTGTTAAATCAGTCTGACTAGCCTTGTCGTGACAAGTAATCTGCAATGACATTTTTGTTAGTACTAGTTACTTCAATTATAAATGTAAAATTTAATTTGTTTAAGACAAGTCTCCGTATTTCCTTTGTTGTAACTGAATTTTGTATTTTCTTTGTTAACCACCAACGTACCTGTGTATTATCTGTTCGTACAATAAACTAATGCTAATAAACATTTATATAATGAGCATAATTCTTTTCTATTTATTTCCCATTTTATCGTTGTTTCATTAAACGTGCCTGAGTAGTATCTACAATGATGTTCTAATTTTTCTTCTTCATATCTATACGTAAGTACTCCTCCATAACTATATTCGCTTGCGTCTGCTTCTACTATATATGTAAATTTTTATTTTCGTCTGGAAATTATAATTTTGATAATTCTTTACAAAGTATTTTTATTTTCTGGACTTGTTTTTTATCTTCTTCATTGTAATTATATTCTACATCCTTTTATAATTTTTTCTGTGATGACTTTAGGTTTTCTGCTAATTTTGGTATATATTACTAGTTATCTATTAGTTATCCACACAAATTACCCAAGTTATCCTCACACCCCTACAATTGATATCAGAGCCATGCTATTTAAAAAACGTACAAGTAGATATGTGTTAATTATGAGAAAAATTACAAAAGTTAATTTAGTCGTATTTATTAATTATGATTTATTATTATTTACGTTGTTATTTATTTGTTAAAAATGAGAAGACCATTTAAAAATATAGAAGCTTTTAGAAAAATTAAAGAAACTTTAACTAGTTACTACCCAGAATATACGAAGTTAAGCAAAACAAAAGAAAATCACCACAGATTAGCTTACTTAATTACCTTAATATCTAGCAATGAGGCAAAATTAATAATCTATTTAAAATCTAGAAGAATGAGATACATACCACCTCATTATGATAAAATCAGATTTTGGTATCCACCAAAATATTATAAATATTGTACAGATGAATAACAAAACAAAATTCCAAAAATATAAAGAACTATAACAAATAATATCCGAAAAACGGAGAGAATTAAAAATAAGAAAAGAAATACTACAATATAACATGATTGGGCACCCTGTGCCTTAGGACCACTGCAATCCTGAAATAGCAATCATCAGACGACTTAGGATAAAGAGCACTATCCGATAAATACGAATTCCCTTAATTCTTCATCTTGGTCCACCATCTACCATCTCTCCCACTATTTTGCAGACCCTCACTCTACTCTGAATACCTGAACTTATTGTTTTTCCTCTCTCCAATCTTTGCCTATTTCTTGTTTTCATCCTCAACCTTACTGTATATAAACCATAAGTCTGGAGATGTCCATTTCATTATTCAGAATTGCAACTTTACACTCCAATACCAACTTGTGGGATAACCTAGAAGCAAACTTCTGCATCTCGAATATCTGACTAGACACCAACTCAAGAGCATATCAGGCCAAATGCTGAAATTTTAGAGCATACTGCTTCACACTTATCTTTCCCTACTTTAAATTAACAAACCCATCCGCCTTTTCTTCCCTCAACTCCTGGGGAAAGAAAGGATCAAGGAAAACCCCTAAAAGCTCATCCTATAATGCCACCTTAGCCTCATCACCTCTTAACTGCTCCCACTCCTCATACCACTGATAGGATATATCTTTCAACTGATATAAAACTAACTCCACATCCTCAGAGTCAGTAGCATGCATAACCTAAAATATCTTTTTCATCTCATCCACAAAACCTTGAGGATACTCCTCCACCTTAGAGCCAGTAAAGGTTGGGGGATTCAACCTCATGAATTTTCCAACTCTAGTGACCTCAGAAGAAAGAGAAACAAAACCCACACAATCATACTGGTGAGATAATGATGCCACCAACTAAGTAAGCAGATGAATAGGCCGATAAAACTCTGTATTATACACATCACCCGGAGGTGTCGGGGCATATGCATCATCAGTCCAAGGAGCCCAAAGAGGACTATTAGGAATTAGTGGAACTCTATGTGGGGTAGTATAATCTGGAGTAGGGACCCTAGACTGGCTCTACACTCTATATACAGGGAGAGTCCCCTTCACATTGTCCTTGGGTAGGTAGATTTCCAAGCAGAGCTTCTATGAGCATCAGATCTTCGAGAAGGCATAATCTGAAATATGAGAAAGCCAAGAATTAGAGAAGTTTCATAACACAAGACTCTATAGCCCGAAAATAGAACACAAGAAAGGGAAACATTCCTAAATGCCTTGTAGCCTCCTCCTTATAAGCGTGGTGCGCTACACACCCATAAAAAAGACTCTACTCAACATGACTTTGTGGACACCCAACGACTCTAAATCGTGCTCTGATACCAAGATGGTAACGACCCAAATCAGGGCTTGTCGGTAACGGTATCTCAAGTTCGCCATGGACCAAAGACCACCCCCGTCTCCTAACCTCATGAGCACAAAGTAATAATAATAATAATAATGTGGAAGCATATTAAACAACAATGAATGATAGATAAATGAACCAAGGTAGGGGTTCTAAGAATTCAACAATACCTAATCCATAGTTGTCCACAAAAAACTCTAACAAAACTGAACATCATCTTGGATGGGACATGCCCCCGATTATGGCCAAACAGGGCCCCAATAGATATAGTCTATAACATAAGGGAAACAAACTATGAAATAATAAGCCTTCCAAAAAATAAAAGCTCACCACTTCAAATCAACTCGACATGCGCGCTAATCCACCTAAAGTTGCACATGGGTAAAAGAAGTATCTTCATACCCTACATTATGAAACAATGTCACATCCTAGGACAGTTAGCGGGGTGAGCGCTAGCATGTAATTCAGGGATAAGGAGTAAAATAATGCCATGATCCACTCAGTCCAAAATTAGTCAAAACCATATGCACACATTTATATACATACATACATACATATATATATGTATATATGTATATATATATACATATCTATATATATATATACATATACATACATATATATATAAATATAGATATATATACATACATATATATATACATAGGGAACAAGGTTTAGAATGAGAGTTAATTAACTTGGATTGTGTAGCATAAACTATCATAAAAGTCACCGATGAGCTATATGGGTCCGCCCCCCCCACCAAAAGGTCCCTAGTGCATCCCTATTCGGATGGTAGTGTTGGCCATTATAAAGATCGATTGGTTGATAAAGGTTATCTTCAAAGACCTGGCATGGATTATTTTGAAACCTACTCTCCTATTGCTAAATATACTATAGTGAGAATTGTTCTTTCTCTCGCCATCTTTAAAGATTGGCCGCTTAGGCAATTGGATGTCAATTATGCATTTCTACATAGGTATTTATCAGAGGAAGTTTACATGTCCCAGTCACCTGGATTTGACAATGAGAAGTTTCCCAATCATATTTGTCGATTACATGAGGCTATCTATGGATTACAGCAGGCTCTACGTGCCTGGTATGTTGAATTGAAATCATATCTTTTATCTCTTAGTTTTCATTATTCTCAGTGTGATCATTGTATTTTCACATATGAAAAATTTAGAGTTATTATCTACCTTGTTGTTTACGTTGATAATCTCATAATTACTGGCAATTAATCACAGTATGTTGAAGAATTTATCAAACAACGTGGTACTTGGTTCTCCAATAAAGATGTTGGTGTTCTAAATTTTTTTTGGGTGTCGAATTTATTTATTCATCGTTGGTGTATTTCTTAACCGATAAAAATATGTACGTGAAATACTTGAAAGAACCAACATGACAGATATGAACCAATGAGGACACAACAGTTTATGGTTCAGGTCCACGTTCTAAAGATGGTTCTCCTCTTGATAATCCCACATAATATAGGAATGTAGTTGGAAGCTTGAATTATTTGTAGCTTACTCAGCCATATGTTACTTTTATAGTTAATAGGGTGTCTCAGTTTACAAGTTGCCTCACAACAACTCATTGGATCATGGTAAAAAGTGTCTTGAGTTATCTAGCTGGGACAATGGTCTATTTCTTCAGAAAGACTCTTTTCTCTTACTTTTTGACCTTTTCGACTCAGATTGGGTTAGTGATCGCTCGTCCACTATAACTTATATTGTGTTTTTTGGTTGTCTTCCAGTCTCATGGAGTTCTAAGAAACACAAATTTGAGGCTCACTCTTCGATGGAGACATAATACAGGGCCATTTCCTCTACCACTGCTAAACTTTGTTGGGTGAATAACCTTCTCAAGGAGTTATTTGTTACTCCTACTCGGACACCAGTCATCTTCTATGACAATCTTGGTGCCACACATGTTTGTGCTAACCTTATGTTCCACTCTCGCATGAAACACATTGAGATTGATTATTATTTTACCGAAAAATTAGTCCAACGAGGTCTTCTTCAGGTTTCTTATGTTTCATCAAAAGACCAACTAGCTGATATGGTCACAAAATCTCTTTCAAGTGGTTCTTTTAAGCTATTACGTTCCAAGACAGGTATCTCTGATTGACCTACCATCTTGTTGGGCATATTAGAGATATATCTCAGATTGATTGTGAATTATTTTCTCTCCTTATTTACAGATTTAGTTTTCATATTTTTAGCTTATTCATCACGGTAAAAATTCGCTTTTATTTTGATTTATTGTACTGATTTATTTCTTGATCCTTATGGATCCACCTTCTTGTATAAATACTTCATTCATTATTAATAAAATCATCTCTTATCTATTACGTAAAATAATATACTTAGTAAGAATGTCGGGAAATAATGCTACATATAAGAGGTTTTCAATTGGCTGAAAGACTAAGTGTGAAACCTCATATTAAATATATAAGTATAATATACTCATTTGTTAAAAGACAATATTTTTGTTTAAAACTATATAGGTTTATGATAAAAATGGTATTATTGCACGTTTACAACTGGTGAGAGATATTGCACATGGGCCTAATAACCAAATCTAGTCAATAAATAAAGACTTGTGTGAATGATTTCAAGTTTCAAACAAAAGAAATTTTTTTATTATAAGAAAATAAATAATAGCAGAGTGTTCATTAACCAAAATGTTGATTATTATGGTGTGATACAAGAGATCCTAGAAGTTAGGTATCCTGGACGCATGAGAAAAAAGATAGTATTATTTTCTCAGGAATTTTGGTGTTGATTACATCTTTTTTCTCAGGCATCTAGGACATTTATCTCATAGAGATACCATGGTAAATCAACAACATAATGTAATTGATGTTAAGCACACCAGATGATATAATCACTATGATCCTTTTATCATTGAACAAAATACTAAGCAGATGATTATGCTCCATATCCTTTGCGTAGAGATAAGGTTGGTTGTTGAGTGGTTATAAAGACTATTCGTGTGGGCACGACCTCAAACAAACTCTGAGGGCCTAGTATACCAAGCTTCAATTTTTGGCGTCCCTCAGATTTTTTTCCTTCCAATATAGATGTTGCGTTGTTTATCTACAACTCAAGTGGTACCATTACTTATCTTCATGCATATGCTGATGACATTATTCTTACAGGGAACTCAAATAAGTTTATCAAAAGAGAGGTATAGTGACCTTGACCAAGTGAAGTGCATCAAAAGAGAGAATGGTATAGTGTTGGTTGAGGATACTCTCATTAGGGAGAGGTGGCAGTTCCATTTTCATAAACTTTTAAACGACAAGGGGGACAAAGATGTTATGCTGGGAGACTTGGAGATATCTGAAGAGGGTCACATTTATAGTTATTGTAGGCGTATCGAGGTAGAGGAGGTCAAGAGAGCTATTCGCAGGATGCGGTCGGGGAGGTCGATGGGGCCAGACGAGATTCCAGTAGATTTTTGGAAGAGTACTAGCGGAGAAGGTTTGGAATGGTTGACAAGGATGTTTAACATTATTTTTAGGGCAGTTAAGATGCCTGAAGCGTGGAGGTGGAGCACGATGATTCCAGTGCATAAGAACAAGGGAGACATTCAGAGTTGCAACAACTATAAATGTATTAAGTTTTTGAATCATACTATGAAGGCTCTAGAAAGGGTGGTAGAGTTGAGAATGAGGAGGATCGTGATGATCTCTGAGAATCAGTTCAGTTTCATTCTAGGTTGCTCGACCACTGAGGCCATTCATATTGTGAGGAGATTAGTGGAGCAGTTTCGGGAGATGAAGAAGGACTTACACATGGTGTTTATTGATCTGGAAAAGACGTATGACAGAGTTCCCAGGGAGATTCTATGGAGTTGCTTGGAGGCTAAAGGGGTTCCCGTGGCATACACTAAGTCGATTTAGGATATGTATGATGGTGCAAAGACTCGTGTGAGTACGGTAGGTGGAGATTCGAAGCACTTTCCAGTTTTGATAGGGTTACACCAGAGATCCATTCTTAGCCCATTTTTATTTGCCTTGGTGATGGATGTTTTGACGCGACATATTCAAAGGGAGGTGCCTTGGTGTATGTTATTTGCAGATGATGTGGTTTTAATTGAAGAGACTCGGGGTGGAGTTGATGATAAGTTGAAGATTTGGAGACAGACGCTTAAATCTAAAGGTTTTCTGTTAAGTAGAACCAAGATGGAGTACTTTGAGTGTAAGTTCAGTGATATATCATAAGAGGATGGAGAGGTTGTGAAGCTGGACTCTCAGGCCATTCAGAAGAGGGAGAGTTTCAAGTATCTGGGATCTATAATTCAGGGTAATGGTGAGATTGACGAGGATATCACGCATCGTATTGGGGCAGGGTGGTTGAAGTGAAGGCTCGCTTCGGGAGTCCTCTATGATAAGAAGGTACCCCCGAAGCTTAAAGGTAAGTTCTACAGAGTGGTAGTCCGGTCGGCTATGTTGTATGGAGCGGAGTGTTGGCCAGTTAAAAACTCCCACATCCAAAAATTGAAGGTGGCAAAAATGCGGATGTTGCGATGGATGTGTGGACATACTAGGAAAGATAGGGTGAGGAATGATATTATTTGGGAGAAGGTGGGAGTTGCCTCGGTGGGGGATAAGATGCGAGAAGGAAGGCTACGTTGGTTCGGGCACGTGATGAGGAGCGGCCTTGATGCTCCAGTGCGGAGGTGTGAGACTCTGGATATGGATGGTTTTAGGCGGGGTAGAAGTAGACCGAAGAAATAGTGGAGGGAGGTTATTCGGAATGATATGGAGTTGTTACAGCTTACAGAGGACATAACCCTTGATAAAAAGGTGTGGAGGACGCGGATTAGGGTAGAGGGTTAGTGGGTGGGAACGCGTCGGTAGTAGTAGGGGAACACTCCTTTGGGGCTGGAGTTTTTGGTTCATAGTGTCGTGGCTGTCGTTTTATCTTGGGGCTAGTGGTGTTGGTTTATTTTGCATCCCGTACTAGTCTATTATGCACATATCTTTTGTGTTTATTATACTGTTAGTTTGTTTTGCGTACCATACTAGTTTATATGCGCTTACTTTTTATGTTTGTTATACAGTTATTGGTCCTAAGTCGGGGGTCTATCGAAAACAACCTCTCTACTTTCCTGAGGTAGTTGTATGATCTGCGTACACTCTACCCTCGTCAGACCCCACTAGGTGGGAATAGACTGGGTATGTTGTTGTTGTATTATTTTCCATCTTGTGCACCTTTGCTTATATATGTTGATTCTTTAAACCAAAAATATTTTTTAGGAGAAAATAAAGAAGCAAAACATAAATGTGACAATTCAAAAAAAAAAGTAAAAAACACATATTTCTCTCAAGCAAAATACTATG
Source organism: Capsicum pubescens (assembly GCA_030864215.1). Taxonomy (NCBI): domain Eukaryota; kingdom Viridiplantae; phylum Streptophyta; class Magnoliopsida; order Solanales; family Solanaceae; genus Capsicum; species Capsicum pubescens. The sequence continues at coordinate 117,091,965 of CM061540.1, read as the reverse complement.
TTCTTTCACAAACACTCCAAATCATCTCCCAAAATCAACTTTTCAAAAATATATGTTATTTATATCAATTTTTTATCTTTTTAATTTGGTTTAAGAACTCCCAACCTTCAAATGCTGGCTCCGCTTTTGGAGATATGGGCGATCTCATCTTGTTCATTGACATTCAAGTGCAGTTCTCCTCCTTGGGATTGGAGCTCTTTCAAGCTCAAAATGTACACAATTATTTGGACGAAGTAGGAATGAGCACTTCCAAGACTCTTCTCGTGTCAATGCAGAGCAATATCAAGTTATACCAAAGAGATAGTTTGGTATTCCATGATCCTTCACCATATCAGAATGTTGTTGGTGCTCTTTAATATCTCACTTTGATGAGGCTGACCAATGAATTTTCAGTAAACAAAGTGAGCCATTTCATGCACTTTCCAACAGGTAATTATTGATCTGATGTAAAATAACTATTGTTCAACCTTCAACACATCAAGACATGGTCATTCATCATCTTTATTTCTCTATCTCTCCATTTCATCGACGCCAACTAGGCTGGGAATAGAACGTAAGGCCATGGGTGGATTTGCTATTTTCCTTGGGCAACAATCGCAAGAGCCCAATCGCATCTCTTGGGCCTTCAAGAAACAGTAGTTCGTTCGTAAAGGTAGTCAGAATATTAGGTTGCTTATTGGTCGGATTGGTTGGATAATTATGGTTAACGATTTGGCTTATTGGCTATCAACTGATTCGGCTTATTTATGATCGACTTTTAAATATACTAATTCACTAGCTGCTCGATAAGCTAACGGTTGGTTCGACATCAGATTAGCAATTGACGGACGGTTATCGGATGATGTAACAGATAAATCTAAGAGACAATGAAATATTGAGCGCTTATTGGTAGTTCCTCTGTTTCTTCATCGACTAAGTTCTCTGTACTATGATTGATCTATTTATCAATCTTTTAGGCTTCTTTAGTTTTGATCGTATAGTTATTTAATTGGTTAAAACATAAACTCAAATGAAAATTTTCTTCTAGACCTAAAATGTATGTAGAAATATTTTTAATTACTGGTCATTTTACTATTATTTGAATTAGAATTTTTATGTTCTATATCAGACTTTGTGAAGGATACACTGAGATTTTTTTATTTTTTTTTGCGGTCTTTTGTATTGTCAAGAATAATTTATGTTTTGGTTTAAAAATTAATTTAAGGTTTTGTTTACTTTTAGGAAGTCTGACTGCATTTTATAGTTAAATGTCACAAGAAGTGGCTTGTTATTTTCTAAACCAAGAAGTGAATAGAACAATAAATGAAGTATTATATATATTGAATTTATAAAAGATACTAAGATATATTTAGGAGTAAAAATATAAGGGGAATGGACAAGAGTAGACACTCGGCTAAAAGAATTGCCGCCGAGTGGTCATTGATTTTGAATTTCCAAAATATAGCCATTTAGGCCATTTTTTGCTACTGCCTTCATATTTTTTTTCCTTTGTCTTTTAGCTATTTTTTTTAAATTGCTGCTACACTTTTTAAAAATATTCATTGCTTGCCCTCTTTTTCTAAAAAAAATCTTTTTGTCCTTTTTTCCACTGTTTTATTTTTTTTCGCAGCTCCATTTTTTTTTAAAAAAAGTTATTCTTCTAATTGGTGTAGTTTTTCTAACAATCAAATACAATTTTATAAAATTGTAATTGTTGCTCTCCTCTTTTATCAATCATATACAATATTTGATATCAAATACATGAATCTTTGATACCAAATACAAATACATATTTTATACAATAATTGCATAAAAGTGTATCAATGTGGTATAAATGTGTATCAATGTGATATAAATGTGTATCAATGTGGTATCAATGTGTATCAATTTAGCATAGAGACTCATATGTCCAATTGGGCTAAATGGCTAAAAAACGAAAATAAATTGGGCCGACTGGCTCCAATTGTCCACGTGATAAACCCAAGCTGAAAGAGTCACCTTCATCCGAATTCTTATCGATTACTATCTCAAAATATTTTCTATGCTTGCACGGTTAGGACTTGTAATCTCAATTACTATTACTGTACGGTGATCACGTCTATATATGTTTCACATATGAATACACTGGAACTAGTAACGTCAGAACTGACTATTAACATATAGAGAACATGAAAGATGAGCTGGCCAATGGAGCACTTCTTTGTTTAAGATTTAGATGGAACGTTAAGTAAGATAAATACTTCAATGGGATATCCAAGATTATGTTTGGGAATAGATATATACTGCGTTTGATTATCGGTATAAATTTATCCGTCAATCAAACACAGTATAAATCTAATTCCAAACTTAATCCGGGATATCCCACCTTATCCCGTCAAACTTGAGATTATTTTATCTCACCCCCATATGTGATAAATTAGTCCAACTATTATAATATCATGACTATAATCTCAAAATAATCTAATCCTCATACCATAAACCCCTAACAAATAATTATAAGCCAAACTAGATTTCTATAGAATTGGTAGAAGAAAAACGTCTAGAAAATAATAGCTGCAAAGTAATTGCTGATAAAAGAACTGTTGCACGAAATAAAGAACCAAAAGTAAAAGCTGTCCAAAATACAGTAAGACAAAAGTCTGGTTACAAAGAAAAATTGAGTTCAATAATCATGTGACAAAGCTGGTATTCATTGCTACTCGTGCATGGAAAATTCATCCGCTGAGTGTAGTTCAAAGTTTTAGGCTGTAGAAACAAGATTAAACACATCACTCAATTGATTCACCCAGCCATAAGCATACATGACAGAAACTGAAGAGAATCAGCAAAAGAGTATTAACTGAACAATCATATTGTGTTGGTTCAATGAACAATTTTTACTTGTGAATTGCAATAGCGAAAGAGTGCAATGTTGCGCACCATGGCATAGTGGTCAATGACTTGGGTTGAGCATCATGAGCTCTCAGGTTCAATAACCAACAAAAACAAAACACTAGGAGATTTCAACACATCTGTTCTTAGCCTTGGTGAACAAAGTTACCTGCTTACTGTTGCTGGCGAGAGAGGTGGCAGGAGCAATGTTGTAGTTTAGATAAACTCTCTCAAGGATTTTGGTCCAGGGTGGTAAATAAGCCTTATTTCGGCAAGTCTAAATCTAAGACACCGAATAAGTGTTAACTCCCTCATGAGTCATGTGATTATACAACCATTTCAAAGACCGAATAAAAGTCATAAAAGATAGGACATTAAGCATAATACATGTTACAAGAGATCAAAGTTTGCACAATTAAACGTAAATGGAATAACAAGGAATCAAAAAGTTGAAATGACAAGTGCACAAAGATTATAAAAATGATACTTCAAATATCGCGTCAAGAGGAATACTCTTACATGAGTAGTTCTTTAGTACATTCTCCCCTCGCACTTCCGGGAGCCACATCTACAATTCTTTCTCTTCATATTGCCATTTTTATCATAAACATGGTCAATGTGGTAGTTGTAGTGATAAGTAAGTTCCTCTAATGGCGGAATACTCTTAGAAGTGAAAAACATTATGTGAGGTACTCTCCTATCACCATGGTAATACATGACATTTTGAGCATAAAGGTTTGGTGAGCAACTATGGTTGATAAATCTTCCAACATTCCCATATCTTAACGCATCAAGGGTAAAGCCATCTTCATCATTCCTTTGCAAATAGGTTGACTCAACTTTGAGGTTATTATTGCGCGCAACATTCCTTTTGGGGATTTCTTCATCGTAGTTGCCAACATCAAACAAGTACTCATCATGATCTATTCTATTTTCAGCTTCCCTTTCATCAAGCAACTCCCCAACATACTCACATATAAAACTTCCACATGAGATATAATCTCGTGACCTCAAACCCCATCCTCTTGATTCAGTCTTGAAAACCTCCAAATGGTACCGCGGACCATGTTGGCTAACTCTATTTTTGCAAGAAGGGGGACATTTGCAAGATGGACCACACTCATAAACAAGAGGTTTTGCTCTAAGAATAGAGCCTCTTGTATTGAATGGAATCTCACCTCCATTCCTAGAAGCACAAGAGCATTGCTCAGAATCCGAGCATCCACTTGTGCAATTGCAACCTTGAGGTTTAGAGATATAATACCAATCTGGATATCGCATGTTGGTGATGTAAGTGAATGGTGGGGGTCTCTCATCGTCTATCGTATTGATAGCAGGGATCGGTATCTTCTCTTTTCCTTGCGAGACATCATAGTCCACAACAAACTCCAACTGCATAATCGACTTTGTTTCCCTGTTAACATTTTCAGGAAAATGACTTACCTTGACTAAATTTGGTAGCCGTGACACTAGTTCACGAGTAAGATTTGGTTGGCCAAGATTTCTTTTCAGTTCAAACTTGAAAACATGTTTTCCAGTTGGAGCTCTTTCTTGCCAACACTTAGTCACAGTGTAGAGCCCAGCGTAAATGTATCGTACATCACTCTTTTCTCCATTTACTCTTTGTCGACCACAAATAACCCTCACGGGATACCCCAAATCCATTGAGTTCTTCACGGCAAGATTATCCCCTTGAAGCTTTTGATCTTCCACTCTTGCATTAAAAGATACTTTTGGATTCCCACCTTGACCTACATAAATGATCGTTTCAGAAGAAATGGATTTGTTCTCATACCGACCAGAATCAACAATGCTAGTTGCGACACGCTTCCTGTTAATATTCACATAATTGATACCCTTAGTAAATTGGTGATGCAGTCCAATTGTAACAAGTTCTGCCCTGAACCGAAATTGATCCCCAATTTCAACTCCAGGAACATGTCCAAAGGTCCACTCACAATTTATCCACTTTTTCTGATTTTTCAAAGTCATTGCTGCCTCTGTATGGATTCTTCTTTTAGATGGTCCTTCATGTTTTTCTGCTTTATCTTCTAGCAGAAGTTTAGTATAAACGTCGTCAAAAAGTTTCAGAGTCTTTCTAACTTCTTTCACTTTCTGAATATGTTCATATTCAGTTAACAATCCATGACCAGAAACACCACTCATGACACCAGAATTCGTTAAATATTCTTGAGAAACTCCAAGATCTGTTTGCTTTTTCATGAGCGCAGATTCATATTGACCCCAATTCTTATAGACAAGATCCTGGCCTTTGTTCAGTTCATTGCGCTGCTCAGAACGTATGTCTTCGGGCATTGGCATGAAATTGACGGCATCTTCAATAATAACCTTGTTTGTTACGTTTCTAGGTTCATTTCGACCTTCAATTAGACTTTCTTGTGAAACAATAGCAGGTAATTCTGGTCCATTTTCAACAGGCTCGCCTTTTATAAACCAATCACATGTATATCCTGTATCAGTTGATGGCTTTTGGAGAACCTCATTAACCAATACGTCATGCTGTTGAGTAGACTCGTCATAAATAAGATTTTTTTCTTTCATCTTCAAAGGTTGATTGCCATTAGTAGGTTGACATGAGGTATTCAAACGACTTGAATCACCAGCCTCTTCTGGACGCGCACCAGTTGCAACCAAATCATCCTTTTTAACTTGCCCAGGTTGCATATATTTTGCCTCAAAATCACTTCGCATGGAGACACTTGAGGGCTCAACTGACTCGATCACATTCGAGTTAGCGGAGCATTGAGTATCGCTTCCATTCTTCTCTTGAGGAATACACGGGCCGCATCTCTCAGGAAAATTCCTAATAGCATCTACTTTCACACGCTTAGTAGTAGTAGTGGATGGAATTTCCGGGGAGATCTTAACGTCAGCATGTTGTTGAACTCTGCTTCCGTTGTTTTCACGAACAAATGCACCACAATTTTGAGGAAAATTGCAGGTACTATCAACTTTTAGGCGCTTAAATGTGGAGGTAGATTTAGTATCAACGCTCTGATTAAGTCTCTTCCCTAACATCTTTGAGGGACTTCTTTCAACTAGCACCGACATCTACAAATCATAAAGTAGGCACAACTTCAAAAACAACCTTCCTAAAAAATTGTCTCTCTATATATAAATCTTAAAGTTAATGAGAACTATCATAAAATTCGGGTTACGTGGCGTTTCTCAGGCTAACAATTTGGTTACAGGTTAGCTTTCAACAAAACCTGTAACTTCGGCTCAAACTCTATATGTACAGATAATTTATACAGAATTCAAAACGCAAAAAAGGTTGTAATTAAAATCGATAAAACAAAAAAATTGGCTACGAAAAGAAAAGAAAAGAAAATTATGCCTGGGAGATTAAACTAAAGAATTTGAAAACACCAAGAAAAGAAGCAAACTTACTTGAAATATGTTTTCAAGTGCTGGCATAAGATCAGAACGCTCTTTTAAACCAGAAACCCCACAACACAAAAGGTTGTCATGGAACAAACATTAGTATGGAACAAGGGGAAGGCAATACCAGGGTCCTATTTATAATAATAAAGTGAACGTACAGTAAGGTGCGAATTTGATTCCTATCCAAATTGGGTTTCTTTAAACCAATATTTTCCATAGCAAACATGGTAAGTCATATACAAAGTTACCATAATTAATAATCCTAACTTATTCCCCACAGTCCCCTTTAATTATCTCTTTTATTTTCACTTTTGGATTAAAATTCGCAAAATAGCTTTCCTATTATACGTGTTCAACAAGGAATACAAGTGCAAGTATAATATCACTAATTTATAGGGGTGGCAAAAATCGAATCGATTTTTATTGAGTATTGGTTCAGTTTTGAATTTTTCACATATATAACTTATTATATATTTTTCTTAATTTCTCTTTAATTTCTACAAACTAACAAAATTAATCAATTTTTTGAACTGACATTAAGTTCAAGCTTGAAAATTCTTGTATATTAAAGTAAAAATTACATTTCATAGATAAATAAGTCCTTAGTAGGGGATGCGGATAACTTGAGTAATTTGCGTGGATAACTAATAGATAACTAGTACTTACTACTTCTATCATGTTAAATGAAATGCTATGTCATAGTATTCCTTAGTTTTTTTGTTTTAACCTTACTAATTCTTCTGTATTATTTTTAAGGTATTCTATATGTTTCATATCTCTAGTTTTTAGGTAGTCAAGTAGATTCTTTTTCACAAGTATTTCTGTTAATCTTATTTGCTCCATATCTTGTCTCAAATTCTAAGTATTCGTAGTTTATCATTTTATGTTATAATAGTTGTAATACTGCAAATTTCTTTGTAATAATTTATTCTAATTGTACTATATCTAATTTTAAATTCTAGGCCATTTATTTCGTTAATTATCCTGTATTTTTCTTCTATGAATAATTCTATGTCTAAATCATAATCTAAACTATTTTTTAATTCTAGTTGTTCCAACGTTTTATCTGTCCAAATTAATCTTTCTTTTAATTGTTTTCTTCCTCTTCTAAGCTGGTTTCTATAATTAATTTCTTCGTATAACCAACTTTATTTTTCTCTAACTCTTCTTATATATTCTAACATTTTTAATCTGTATAATATTCATCTGAATAATAACTATCTAAATATGAGCAGTAACTATCACTATATAAGTGTAAGTTTTCTATAGAACTTAATAACTCTTCATTAAAATGAAATACCTTTTCGTATATAATTTTCTTTATATCTACTATTTCTATATCCTTAAGTACATACATAACAAGTATCTTAAATTTATCAATCATTCCATCAGATTAGTAGGTAGCCATTTTATTTCATATGATGCTATTTTCAAAATATTCCCTTCAATCATATACATAACAAAATATGGTCATCTTAGATCACTATATACTAGATTATTCTTAAATAATTATGTTACTATGTTATTATTAGCATGGTAGTTTGGGTATTTTTTCCCTTAAGCAACGTCTCTACACTGGTTACTTTCCTATCACGGCCTTCTTGCCTCACCGGTTTCACCTGTAGGATGGCATAGTCCTAGTGATTTTTCTCCTTTTCTGTTTGCTAATAAAGTTTATAACATATTATTTTTCGAATAATTCTACTATATAGTAAGTAACATGAACTTATTTTATCATATCATGATTGTCAGGAATTTATGAATTTAGCTATTCATAATAATAAATAAATATACCCGTTCTGGTAGTTTTGATAATTCTGGGCTTTGTTCATCCATAGTTTTTCCTTTGAAATATCTTTGTTTTTATTTAATATTCAAAAATTGTTTGTGTACAAGACAAGGCTTGCTTCAACTCATGAAGTCTTGCCTTTAACTTACCGAAGGCTTACATATTTATAGACTAAAAAGAAAACGCGTAAACTACTTTATACTATTCCTACTTTACACGTATTCTATATACTGTTTCTAGTCTTTATATTTGTCCTAAATTCTTACAACTTTTCAAAAAGTAAGAAAGACTTTAAAGCCTAAAAAGACAAAAACTTATTAAAAGCCTTGCCAAAAAGTCAAAAAAGCTAAATGCTAATAATTCCTATACAATTATTTACGTAAAGAAAGTTATCTAATTTGTTCACACGCTGCTTTCATAATTTAATATCTTGTCTTTTATCTCTTCCATTATTGCTCCGTTGTTTATCGTTTTTGTCGTGTCTCTCCTGCCGTTCTAATTTTTTCGTTTGCTTCTATTGTAGTGTTATTTCTGGAATAAAATTATGTCGTCCGCTACAACAGCTGCATTGATGATCATCATATCTCTGTCCAATTAATTTGCAGAATTGTTCCATAAATCCGTTAGAAATAACTCTTTTCTTGATAGATCTTGTGAGAGGGTTATCTTCTGGTTTTATTAATGTCATTCTCCATCTATGAATTTCTTTCATATCATTTTCTCTTATGTCTTTACATGTGCAATAAACCAATAAATGATCTCTAGAATAATAATTCCAAACTGGATTACGGTTCAAATAGTTATGTGCTAACTCTTGTATAATTGTGCTCAAGCCAATAACTCGTTTGTTCTTGAAAAAGTCTGGTATCTCGGTTTTTTGTATTTCGTCTTGTTCAGATATTTCTTCTGGTATAATGTAGTCTCTTGTCATACCAATTTTTACTACTGTAACCACTGGTTTAATTTCATCAAATAGTATCTCAGCAGGGGCCGAATAAAATCTTACGTAAAATAGTTGTCCTTTTGTAATTTTTATATATGTCATAATTCCTTTATGTACTTCAGGAATCATGGCTAATTCTTTCCCATCTGTTGTATATACTGGTGATAATAATCCATAAGAATAACATGTAGCGATTAAATTTAGGCTGGTTCCTGGCAGCGCAATAAGTTTATTATAATTTTGTAACTTTTGGGTTATATATCCTTGGTGTTTTTTGGCCAGCTCAATATCTTGGACGGGTTTGGTATTTAGTAAGGTTTGGATTGTATATAAATTTTCAATACAAACACGGGTTAAATGGTTGTAAGTTTGTTTTTTCTGGTTAATTGCTTCTAAATAAGGGTATAACTACGGGGGTACAAATAATTCATTCTTTTGGATATTTGGTGGTGCAATAAGGTTTTTCAAATATCTTATTTAGGTTGTAATTCTTTTTCTTTGGTAATTCGGATTTTGGTAAATTTTTTATAGTGGGTAATTCCTTAGCTGTACCTGATGTTCCTGCACATGTAACAACCGTTTCGGTTTTAAGGTGTGTCCGAACGTCACCTTCTAGGTCTAGTTTTTTAAAGTGCTCTTCCTGCACTATATCTGTGCCTATGACTTTTTCCTGTTTTTTAGAGTGCTCAGATTGCACTTTTAATTCTGCGACTTCAGTAGTCAGTAGAGTAACTTGTTCTTTTAATAATTTCACTTGTTAAAATAATTGAACTAGTAAATCATTCTGAGTAACTTCAATAGTAACTTCTTTTGTTGTTAAATCAGTCTGAGTAGCCTTGTCGTGACAAGTAATCTGCAATGACATTTTTGTTAGTACTAGTTACTTCAATTATAAATGTAAAATTTAATATGTTCAAGACTAGTCTCCGTATTTCCTTTGTTGTAACTGAATTTTGTATTTTCTTAGTTAACCACCAACGTACCTGCGTATTATCTGTTCGTACAATAAACTAATGCTAATAAACATTTATATAATGAGCATAATTCTTTTCTATTTATTTCTCATTTTATCTCTGTTTCATTAAACGTGCCTGAGTAGTATCTACAATGATGTTCTAATTTTTCTTCTTCATATCTATATGTAAGTACTCCTCCATAACTATATTCGCTTGCGTCTGCTTCTACTATATATGTAAATTTTTATTTTCGTTTGGAAATTATAATTTTGATAATTCTTTACAAAATATTTTTATTTTCTGAGGTTGAATTGACGTTTTCCCCACGTAGTTAATCGAACTTCAAGGAAGATTGATCACAGCTGAGTCTGAGCACTTCTTCAATTTACTAAGATATCCAGTCTCAAATTCCAAGGACTTGTTTTTTATCTTCTTCGTTGTAATTATATTCTACATCCTTTTATAATTTTTTCTGTAATGACTTTAGGTTTTCTGCTAATTTTGGTATATATTACTAGTTATCTATTAGTTATCCACACAAATTATCCAAGTTATCCTCATCCCCCTACAATTGGTATCAGAGCCATGTTATTTAAAAAACGTACAAGTAGATATGTGTTAATTATGAGAAAAATTACAAAAGTTAATTTAGTCATATTTATTAATTATGAGTTATTATTATTTACGTTGCTATTTATTTGTTAAAAATGAGAAGACCATTTAAAAATATAGAAGCTTTTAGAAAAATTAAAGAAACTTTAACTAGTTACTACCCAGAATATACGAAGTTAAGTAAAACAAAAGAAAATCCCCACAGATTAGTTTACTTAATTACCTTAATATCTAGCAATGAGGCAAAATTAATAATCCATTTAAAATCTAGAAGAATGAGATACATACCACCTAATTATGATAAAATCAGATTTCAGTATCCACCAAAATATTATAAATATTGTACAGATGAATATTATAACAAAATTTCAAAAATATAAAGAACTAAAATAAATAATATCTGAAAAATGGAGAGAATTAAAAATACGAAAAGAAAGACTACAGTATAACATGACTGTAGGATTATGTCAAAAATCAATAAAAGCACAAAAAGAAGAAATATCATATTTAGAATCACAAATAGATAGTCTAGAATACATATATCAACATGATCTATATACTATCAAGTAGATAAAATGAACAAAGAAGAATTTATAATAGATGAAAAAACATATGAAAACCATGAAGGATTAAAAATAAGGATAGTATTTTCCAATTTAGGAAGGAGATATAAGAAAATAGGTGAAAATTTATATTTAATGTTAGAAAAAGAAGAATTAAAATTAGAATATAAATTAATAGCTATGGTAAGAATAGCAAAAGAAAATGAAGAAATAGATAGGAAAAAAGAAATAGATAAAATAAAACAACAGACTACAGAAGAAATACGTAAAATAGAGGAAACTAAAAATAAGATTGCTGAATTAGAAAAAGAATTGCAAATGCTAAAATATCAGTATGAAAAAAGATAGAAAGAAAAAGAATAAAAGGATAAAGAACAAAAATTATTAATTGAGATAAATCAATTCAAAGAAAGATTAGAAGAAGAAAATAAAAAATTAGAAACTAATGGAATAGAAATAAACACAATAGATGCTGATTCAACAGATAATTATGATTCGGAAGATAGTGAAACATATACAGAAATCTTAACAAATATAGAAAAATTAGACATTAATGAAAAACAAGAAGTAATTAATAAAGAAAAATTAGAAAATACAAACACGGAAATAAATACTCTTGATAAAGAAGACGATGAAAATATAATACCTAGTACATCAGAAATAAGAAAACCTACATATTATTATAAAGATAAGTTTAAAAAATCTAACCTAAACAATGAATATAACAAATGGATACCAAAATAAATAATTAATAAAAATTATAACTTCTTAGACTTAGACTGTGTAATAGATGTAGATAAAACGATACAATTATGGATAGGATATTTAGCAAAACAATTATTAGGCAATGGTATAAATGCAATAGATACACCAGAATATATAGAAAGAACACTAATAGGAACAACAAAATTATGGTTTTTAAATTTAACTGAAAATAGTAAAAAGGTATTAAGGAATGATAAAGAAACAGAAGGAACAACAGTAACTAAACTAACACCTATAGACATATTGAAAAAATATGAAATGACTATAAGAGATGAATTTAGCAGTATGACAACAGAAAAAGAAGAACAAAATAAAGAAAAAGATACAAATAGAAATTTAATGTTAAAACTAGCAATATGTAATATGTGCTATATAGATGAATATACATGGGCATTTAAAGAATACTACTATAAAGGAGAATATAATACAGAAGAAAGTAAAGAAGTGAGAAGATTATATTTTAGTAAATTACCTGAACCATTTAGTTTAAAAATAATAAAGAGTTAGGATGAAGCAAACATAGTAGATACTCTAGGAGCAAGAATAAAATTTCTACAACAATTGTATAAAAATTTATGTGAAAAATACATAGAAGAAATGAAAATGGAAAAAACATTAATAAAAAAATTTAGCATGTTGCAAAGATAAAATAACACCTCAATTTGGATGTGAAGAAAGATATTATAGGAAAAAAAAAAGACATAAGAAATATAAGAAATACAAAAAATCAAAATATAAGTATAAGAAACCAAGAAAAAGATATTATGTAAAAAGTTATAAACATAAAAGACCATATAGGAAAAAGAAATCTATAAAAGAATGTACTTGTTATAATTGTGGAAAACTAGGACATTTAGCTAGAGATTGTAAAATGTCTAAAGATCCAAAAAAGAAACAAATATCAGAAATAAAGATAGAAAATGCAGAATATATGCAAATAGATTATATAGATTACGAATTAGAAAGTGAAGATAGTATATATGAAATTTCAGAAAATGAAACAGATAATGAAATAGATAGTGAATTAGATGAATCAAATGACTGAAGAAGATATAAAAATAATAACAAAGAAAGAATATTTAAATGAAGAAGGAACTGACCAAAAAGTAATATTTGACAGTAATATATTTAAAGAAATAAAAGGAAAAGAGTTAGACCTAAGTGTTAATTTTTTTTTTAAAATACCAACAATAAAAAATATATTTAGTAGAAGAAAAGAGGAATATTATGTAGTAAGCCAAAAAGAGCATGTAATAGATTGTAAATATGCAAGAGGTAAAGCTAGTATACCACTAGTAACAAAAAGAATAATTAATAAAGAAATAAACTATATAAAAAGTAAAGACTCAATAAAATATGTACACCTTGGAGGAACAGAGATATTAATAAAAGCATGTTTTAGAGAAGGAATAGATACACCAATAGAACTATATTTAGCAGATGACAGAATAGTAAAACCTATAGAAAAAAGCACAATTAGTGCCATAAAAGGAAATTTAATATACCAAAAATTCAAATTTATAATAAGTGCAAATTATTCAGTACCAATAACAGATAAAAATATAGATAAATTATTAGTATTATATTGGAAAATATTAGGAATAGAACTAACCCCAGGAAGTAAAATATTTACAGCGAGATGTAAAAATCTATATGTATTAACAACAAAACATAAAATAACTGGAAAGAATAAAATTAATAAAATACACATAGAAAATCCTTTTGAACAATTCGTAAAAATAATTGATAACAATGATTATTGTTACAAAGATATAGACATAGAAGAAGATTTAGAAATAATAAATGATAGGATAAGTACAACAAAAAGAATAGCTTATGAAAAACCAGAATGATCAAGCTCATCAAAAAGAACAAATTATGAAACAACTTCAACAGTTAATTTAACTCAATATTACATAACAGGAACAATAAATGAAAAAGAATATTTAATACTCATAAATACAGGATAGGAAGAAAATTACCTAGGAAAATATCTAGTAAAAAATGAAGAAATAAAATCCAATAGTAATATGTGTCCAGATCTACCAAGGAGTCTAATAAACATTAAAGATACAACAGAAAAAGAAATAATAATAGGAGTTAGAAAAATAAAAATAGAATTTGAAATAAAAGAAGATATGTAAAAAGTAGACATAATATTAGGAATAAAATGGTTAGAACAAGTAAAACCCTACAATATTGAACATACACAAATAACCATAACCTATAATAGAGAAAAATTATTAATAAAGAGAGCTTTGACATGATATGAAAATATATGTACTTATGAAAATAATAGTAGAAGGATATTATACACCAATGATAGATACAGGAGCAGAAGCCAATTTATGTAGATATAATTGTTTACCAGAAAGTAAATGGGATAAATTAAAAACACCAGTAGTAGTTAGAGGATTTAATAACAAAGGAAGCTTAATTACTTATAAGGCTAGTAATATAAAAATATAAGTATGGGATAAGATATTAACAATAGAAGAAATCTATAATTATGAACTAACATCAAAAGATATGCTTTTAGAAATGTCATATTTAGATAAATTATACTGACATAAAATAACTAGAACACATTGGTGGTTTACAACACCATGTAAACAAAAAGTAAGAGAAAAAAGAGTTATTAATAAAATAAGAAAGAAAACTGATTGGATAAAAGGAAGTGAAAAAATCACACAAAAATTAAAAAATATAAAAAATTCTGAAGACACAATAGAACTAGTTATATTTTCAATAAATAAAGAAGAAATAGCTATATTTTCAATAGATAAGGTAGAAATAATAAAGAAAAAATTAAGACAACTACACAGTGAAGATCCATTAAAAGGATGGGAAAGACATAAAACTACTGTAAAAATTGAGCTAATAGATAAAAATAGCATAATAACCCAAAAACCATTAACATATAACTTTGATGATTTAAAAGAATTCAAAATGCATATAGATGAATTATTACAAAAACAATACATACAAAAAAATAATAGTAAGCACAATAGTCCAGCATTTATAGTAAATAAATATAGTGAACAAAAAAGAGGAAAAAGTAGAATGATTATTGATTATAGAAACCTAAATGCAAAAACTATGACATATAATTATCCAATACCAAATAAGATATTAAAAATAAGACAAATACAAGGATATAATTACTTTAGTAAATTTGATTGTAAATATAATCTAGTATATAGTGATCTAAGATGACCATATTTTGTTATGTATATTATTGAAGGGAATATTTTGAAAATAACATCATATGAAATAAAATGACTACCTACTTATCTGATGGAATGATAGATAAATTTAAGATACTTGTTATGTATGTACTTAAGGATATAGAAGTAGTAGATATAAGGAAAATTATATACGAAAAGGTATTTCATTTTAATGAAGAGTTATTAAGTTCTATAGAAAACTTACACTTATATAATGATAGCTACTGCTCATAGTTAGATAGTTATTATTCAGATGTATATTATACAGATTAAAAATATTAGAATATATAAGAAGAGTTAGAGAAAAATAAAGTTGGCTATACGAAGAAATTAATTATAGAAACCATCTTAGAAGAGGAAGAAAATAATTAAATGAAAGATTAATTTGGATAGATAAAACCCTGGAACAACTAGAATTAAAAGATAGTTTAGATTATGATTTAGACATAGAATTATTCATAGAAGAAAAAGACAGCATAATTAATGAAATAAATAACCTAGAATTTAATATCAGATATAGTACAGTTATAATAAATTATTACAAAGAAATTTGCAGTATTACAACTACTATAGGATAAAATGATAAACTACGAATACTTAAAATATTGGAGACAAGATATGAAACAAATAAGATTAACAGAAATACTTATGAAAGAGAATCTACTTGACTACCTAAAAACTAGAGATATGGAACATATAGAATACTTTAAAAATAATATAGACGAATTAATAAGGTTAAAATAAAAAACTAAGGAATACTATGACATAGCATTTCAATTAACATGATAGAACTAGTAAGTACTAGTTATCTATTAGTTATCCACGCAAATTACCCAAGTTATCCGCACCCCCTACAATTGGTATGTATTAAGCCAAAAAAAGCATGTAATAGATTGTAACTATGCAAGTGGTAAATCTAGTATACCACTAGTAACAAAAAGAATAATTAATAAAGAAATAAACGATATAAAAAGTAAAGGCCCAATAAAATATGTACACCTTGGAGGAACAAAGATATTAATAAAAGCATGTTTTAGAGAAAGAATAGATATACCAATAGAACTATATTTAGCAGATGATAGGATAGTAAAACTTATAGAAAAATTATAAATTAATGAAAAACAAGAAGTAATTAATAAAGAAAACTTAGAAAATACAAACACGAAAATAAATACTCTTGATAAAGAAGACGATGAAAATATAATACCTAGTACATCAGAAATAAGAAAACCTACATATTATTATAAAGATAAGTTTAAAAAATATAACCTAAAAAATGAATATAACAAATGGACACCAAAATAAATAATTAATATAAATTATAACTTCTTAGACTTAGACTGTGTAATAGATGTAGATAAAATGATACAATTATGGATAAGATATATAGCAAAACAATTATTAGACAATGGTATAAATGCAATAGATACACCAGAATATATAGAAAGAACACTAATAGGAACTGCAAAATTATGGTTTTTAAATTTAACTGAAAATAGTAAAAAGGTATTAAGGAATGATAAAGAAACAGAAGGAACAACAATGACTAAACTAACACCTATAGACATATTGAAAAAATATGAAATGGCTATAAGAGATGAATTTAGCAGTATGGCAACAGAAGATAACCCTCTCACAAGATCTATCAAGAAAGGAGTTATTTCTGACGGACTTATGGAACAATTCTACAAATTAATTGGACAGAGATATCAATGCAGCTATTGAAGAGGACGACATAATATTATTCCAGAAGTAACACTAAATAAAAGCAAATGAAAAAATTAGAACAACAGGAGAGACACGACAAAAAAGATAAACAACGGAGCAATAATGGAAGAGATAAAAGACAAGATATTACATTATGAAAGCGACATGTGAACAAATTAGATAACTTTTTTTACGTAAATAATTGTATAAGAATTATTAGCTTTTAGCTTTTTTGACTTTTGGGCAAGTCTTTTAATAAGTCTTTGTCTTTTTAGGCTTTAAAGTCTTTCTTACTTTTTGAAAAGTTGTAAGAATTTAGGACAAATGTAAAGACTAGAAAAAGTATATAGAATACGTGTAAAGTAGGAATAGTATAAAGTAGTTTACGCATTTTTTTTAGTCTATAAATATGTAAACCTTCGGTAAGTTAAAGGCAAGACTTCATGAGTTGAAGCAAGCCTTCTCTTGTACACAAACAACTTTTGAATATTAAATAAAAACAAAGATATTTCAAAGAAAAAGCTATGGATGAACAAAGCCCAGAATTATCAAACCTACCAGAATAGGTATATTTATTTATGATTATGAATAGATAAATTCACAAATTCCTGACAATCATGATATGATAAAATAAGTTCATGTTACTTACTATATAGTAGAATTATTTGAGGAATAATATGTTACAAAGTTTATTAGCAAAGAGGAAAAGGAGAAAAATCCCTAGGACTATGCCATCCTAAAGGTGAAACCGGTGAGGCAAGAAGGCCGTGATAGGAGAGTAACCAGTGTAGAGGCACTGTTTAAGGGAAAAAGTATCCAGACTACCATGCTAATAGTGACAGAGTAACATAATTATTTAAGAATAATCTAGTATATAGTGATCTAAAATGACCATATTTTGTTATGTATATGATTGAAGGGAATATTTTGAAAATAACATCATGTGAAATAAAATGACTACCTACTTATCTGATGGAATGATAGATAAATTTAAGATACTTGTTATGTATGTACTTAAGGATATAGAAATAGTAGATATAAGGAAAATTATATACGAAAAGGTATTTCATTTTAATGAAGAGTTATTAAGTTCTATAGAAAACTTACACTTATATAATGATAGCTACTGATCATATTTAGATAGTTATTATTCAGATGGATATTATACAGATTAAAAATGTTAGAATATATAAGAAGAGTTAAATAAAAACAAAGTTGGCTATACAAAGAAATTAATTATAGAAACCATCTTAGAAGAGGAAGAAAACAATTAAAAGAAAGATTAATTTGGATAGATAAAACCTTGGAACAACTAGAATTAAAAGATAGTTTAGATTATGATTTAGACATAGAATTATTCATAGAAGAAAAAGACAGGATAATTAATGAAATAAATAACCTAGAATTTAATATCATATATAGTATAATTAAAATAAATTATTACAAAGAAATTTACAGTATTACAACTACTATAGGATAAAATGATAAACTACGAATACTTAGAATATTGGAGACAGGATATGGAGCAAATAAGATTAACAGAAATACTTATGAAAGAGAATCTACTTGACTAACTAAAAACTAGAGATATGGAACATATAGAATACCTTAAAAATAATATAGACGAATTAATAAGGTTAAAACAAAAAACTAAGAAATACTATGACATAACATTTCAATTAACATGATAGAACTAGTAAGTACTAGTTATCCACGCAAATTACCCAAGTTATCCGCACCTCCTACAATTGGTAAAATAATTACCTTACATGGTTATTTGTTAATTTTATAACTATTTTTGTATGTGGATCCTCATATACAAATAATCTACACTAAGTATATAACCAATACTCTCTTTCTAAGGTTTTTATCATTAACTTCTCTTAACTTCACTCAATTTTTTCTGCCGCATTTTCTCATAAAACTTCCAATTTTTCAATATCAATTTTCATGGATTTCAATTTTTAGGATTTATTTTGTTTGAATAATTGAAAAAAGTTGAATCTTTTTTGTATTTTATATATTGGGATTTCAAGAATAAGACAATCCTCTTCTACTCCGATGAATAAGATGAAACGGCTTCCGCCTTCGCTGCTGTCGCCACTACTGCCACCGGTACTACACCGTCTATAGATCCACCACTTACCACTAATCAATTAGTCCAACCAGAATGACCGATGGGGGCAGAGATGAAGAGAAGAACACTTGGTGTTGAGGGAGATAATGATGGTGTTCTCAGCGAAATCATCTCAATTTTCTGATCTCCTATTCAATTGAATGTTTGATACAAACCTTAATCAATTCGAACATTTCTTAACCGTAGATGTAATGTTTGTGCTTCATCTCAATTTTCTAAAAATTTTATAAAAGAAAATGTATAATTTGAAAACCGAATTGTATATTAGTGTCAATTTCACAGAATGAATCTTGATGAATTATTTTCATAAAAGGTATTTGATCTAATTTTAGTGAATTTCATAATAATTTGTAAGTGATTTAATTGTATTCAGCCTGATTTGCATATGATTTTGTATGTGGGTACTCATTGTATATTTTTTCATTCGTATTTTTTTTATATACATATGAATATATTGGATGTATTTTTTTTGATGAATATATAAATATACAAGTTTGGTCTATGTTAGTTCATATATACATATGCAAAAAACTTATCGCGGCAAGCATTAATAAGTAAGCCTATCACCCAAACTAATATGAAAAGAGAAAAATAACACCTAAACCCAAAGTAGGACTTCTAGAACAAAGTCGAACCACACATATATAAAAATAGAAAAAAATACATAATAATGATACCATAAATCTCTCCAAAATTCAGTGTCATAGTGTAAGAACAACCTAAGTATATCTTGGAGTCAAAATATATAACTGATAGTCCAAAAGGAGCATAATCTGTTTCTAAATACAAAACAAGATATAAACTAGATAAGAAGAGGTAGTAGATCAACTCTGGATGCATAGATCAACTGCTACCTAAAAAAATACTCTAAGCACCTTCCAAAATCATCTATCGTGTGATACTCTTGTACCTGGATCTGCATTGAAAGGGCGCAACAGGGATGAATACGGCCCACTTGTACTCAATAGGTATCATAGGACAACTAAGCAAACTGAAAAATAAAGTATATAAAATACACACTATGGGCACGTTACCTGCAATTTAAAAAATATCCGAAATGGTAGCCCACACCGTCTTTTCTAACAGTTCTAAAATATACACATATATCAAATACAAGTTTGGAAGAGAAACACAATAGATAGACATCAAACAAGCATGATAATGCAACATAGATGTACACAATTTTTGGAATGCAATGAAAAAGAAGATGATGATGATGATATGGCATATGTCTGAGGTTGTCGCACAACCTCCGTATATACCTACCGAGATGTACTCTCGAGGAAGGACCCATGGGGTCTTCATAAACCCATATACAATCCAACCAATACCAATCCAATATCTATAACTTCTCTTCGACACATACATCCGCAAAAGGTTTTTAAAGATTCCATATTTTCTATCAGAAAATCAGTATTTCCACGGTGGTATCAATGTTTTATGAATGTATATGATATGAGGGTGTAATGCTCACAACCAACCAAAATGAGAATTTTGAAAACCAACCAATATACCAACCACATGAGCCAAAATCCACTAAATATGTCAACCAACCACGTGAGCCAAAATCCACTAAATATGTCAACCATCCATGATCCAATATAATCCATATAACAGTAGAGTAAGATATGCAATAATATGACATTGATACCACATAGAGTCCAAGTTTAGGCAATTTTCACCAAAAAAGAGTACAACCAAATATATATATCAAATACCAGTCCAACATCATATAAGACCCCACATGGTCAAACATAGAAAATAATATCTCAAACCACCAAATAACAATCATATAGGGCCCCACATGGGCACAAAACAATAACAAAGCCATTTCCATGTTCACATACCCATAATATATTTTTATATCACTATTAATTATTCAGTCCTGTCTGAAGAAACTTAATCCATAACCTATCACAAATGAAAAAAATCGGTCTGAAATTCTTCAAATGGAGCCTTCCTCTCACAAACGAACTCGAAATCAACTAAAACATACAAATATAGAATCTATGCATAAAAAAGAAGCCAATGATACTCATTTTGCCCATTTTTGAGTCGGGGTCAAAATGGATACCCAAAATAGATTTTTGAAAAAGAAGGATAGAATTAGAATTTTAGTTAAAAATATATTACCCATGATTAAAGAAACCCATAGAAGAAAACTAAAGTGAAAATGAGTTGAAATTGGAGTTTATTGAAAAAACTACTAATTTAGGCTTTTCGGGCTAAAATCTCCAAATTTCTCATTTAATATCGAGATTTAACAAGCTTTAAATGACAAGAACCAAAAAAAATAATTGGAATAGGGATTTGGAGCTTACCCAAGTTTGAAAATGAAAGAAATCGCCCAAGAATTACAAAACTTGAAGCTCCAAGTCTCAAAAATGGTGGAAAAGCAGAGAAAAAGAATGTATATGTCAAATGGCCTTTTCAGCAGTCACGACGACTGCTTTAGTGGTATCCACATAAGCAAGACAATCCGCTAAAGATGATAAGGGTTGCTTTAATGACCTCTACTAAAGATACAGGACACTGCTAAAGCACCCTTGTTCAGCTGGAGTCGGTTTCTTAAGAGGCCATGTGGCTCTTAGCGCCTACCGCTAAAGCGTCCAAATTGATGCTTTAGCAGCTACACCAGCTGAATTTGGAATTTTTTTTAAGTCTCTGCGGGCTCCTTGAGATTCATTCAAAATCTCGTGAATGCAAATAAACTATGCTTCCCTATCAAATTTGATGCTCCAAACTCAATGATGATATCAAATTTTCAATAAAACGTCATTTTCACGAAATAACCCCCGATATCTAATTTCACAACTTTCTGAATCAAGGGTCGAAATAAGATACCAACCGTAAAATGGCACCAATCATGTTACCTGTCTAAACTTGACATTTTGGATCTGCTGGCGCAGTCCATTTTTTCATTATATTTTGTCATCTGACTCACAGTACTATAAATATTGACCGAAGTCAACTATAAAGTCTTTTTAATCACCAAAAACCACAAACTCTCACAAATCACACCAAAAAGCATTAGGAACTGTGTCAATCATCCCCACATCCCAGAAGTACCGTAATGCAACCATGAGGAGGGGGAGATGGTTAAATCACATAGAAATGAATAATTCACAAAAATCACCAAAAATCAAGTCTTTATATCATCCACCATTGAAAATCTAGTTTGTCCTCAAACTAAAGGCAAGGAAAATGCCTAAATCAGTAAAACACTGGGGATAACTACCACATATATCGGATTCGACCTCTCAAGTAGCCTCATATATAGGTTGATCTCTCCACTAAAACTTAACCACATGATATCTCTAGAACATAATTATTTATCAACCCTTGCTAGAATGGAGATGGGCTTCTCAATAAAAGATAACATCTCATCTAACTGTACTGAATCCCAACGATAGACATGAGACTCATTCAGAATGTAATGCCGAAGCATGAAAACATGGAAAACTGGATGAAAAACTGATAAATATGGAGGTAATGCTAAATCATAAGCTACATCACTAATAGTTTGGAGAATCTTAAATGGTCCAATATATCTAGGGCTAAGCTTGCCCCTTATCCCAAACCTCATCACCCCCTTCATGGGCGACACACGAAGGAAGACTTAATCACCAACACTAAATCTCAAGGCACGAAGTCTATGATCCATTTAACACTTTTGCCTACTCTGAGCTGCTCAAAGTCTATCCTAAATAACCCAAATTCTATCTAATGACTCACGACGTAAGTCCATACCTCGAGCTTTAATATAAAAAACCTCACACCAACCAAATAGAGAAAGATAACACCAACCATAAAAAGCCTCGAAGGAAGCCATATCAATACTAGAATGGTAGCTATTATTATATGCAAACTCTATCAAAGTAAGATGCTGCTCTCACTAACCTCCAAAGTCTATAACACAAGCATAAAACATATCCTCTAAAACCTAAATAGCTCGCTCTGACTGATAGTTGGTCTGGGGTTGAAAAGTTGTACTAATATTAACCCGGGTACCCAACTCTTTTTAAAAAATCTTCCAAAAGTGAGATGTAAACACTGAACCTCGATTTGAGATGATGGATATTGTCACACCATAAAGATAAACTATCTCCGACTATAGATATGGGAAAACCTCTTAGCACTAAAGAAAACCTAAATTAGAATAAAATGAGCACATTTGGTCAATCTATTCATGATGACCCAAAAACTATCAGAACCACAAGAAGTACGAGGCAACCCAATTATAAAGTCCATAGTGATTCGTTCCCATTTTTGCTCAAGAATGGGTAACCTCTTGTAACGTCCCGAGTCTACACCCTGAATGTCACATGGTGCTTATGACCCCAGAGGATCACAAACTAACCCATGACTGGTACCTGCTGTGAGCACTAAATAATAATACTGAAAATATATGTAGAAGTATAACTGAAAATGCCATAAGGTTCTCAAATTACTGAAATAATAACTGAGTGTACTGATAATAACATTTGAAAAGTAAATAACTGACTGTGCTAGTCTGAAAGCCTCTAACTGTCTGAATATGGAGTTGATGGGATAAACCCCCAACTAACACTAACTGAAATAACTACTAAACTAACTGAAATACTGTAATAAAATAATATCCTTAAGGGATGAGGACTTACTACTGAATCTGCTGCTGATATCCTGAGCTGCTAAGTATGATTAGGAACCCGTGCGTCTGAACCTATGATATGAGACATCATTGCATAAAGAAAGAGTACGCGCCAGTACTTTGAATGTACTGGTATGCTAAGTAAGGTGGGTTTATATACATGGGTTCATATGCATGAGATGATAACTGACTGAATGAACATCATGAAGTAACTGGATGAGAGTATATGCAAAATTGTAACTACTGAACATGCTGAATATGCAATATTGCGTATATAACATCTGTCTGAATTAGACTGAAACTAAAGTACAGAGTTTTGGTAACTGAATACTGATAACTGAAAGTTTAGACTGGAACTGATGTAATGAATTTTGATGGCTAAGTAACTGATAACTGATAGCCATGGTTTTTTAGAACTATTTGAGTTCTTTACTGAATACTGAGACTGAAACTGTAACTGTAACTGTGAGAGTGCTCATCTAACTGACATACACCAATTTTAGATTGAGTTTGGGGTCCAACCTATGAACCCAGTTATAAGGGTGTTAGCACCTTGCCAAGGGATACTAACAATGTTGTGTCAACCTTAATTTGGCAAAAAAATTCATGAAATATATATAGACGTCTTACCCTATGCTAGCTACTTAGTTTTGTTACGCAAGGACTACTACTAGGGGTCAAACCCTCTGCTGGTAGAAATACCCCCATCCCTGGGTTCGCTCGGTGCTGAATCCTACTCCCAACTGAATCGACACTAAACTGATCACTAGACTGTACTAGGCTTGACTGAACTGACACTGATGGTGTTGACTGACTGAACTGGACTGAGTTCACTGAGTTCTGTTAACTGAATGAGTACTACTATTCTTGATCTTTACTGGGACTATTCTATAACTTTTGTAACTAAGTAAACAACTAGATTTTGGGTAATAAATACCCACAGTACCTGATAGCATAATTGACAAACATAGCAAATCTTGAAAATATAGCAATAGTCAATTGTTCATAATTCATCCACTGAGATATTTTATCAAACACTTGGAGGCCATGAACTTGTACATGAATGAAAACACATGCTAACATGTCATGATTACACTATTCAATTCATATGGACATTCTATTAAACACTTGGGAAGCATAATTGTGATACATGAAGAATAACATATAGGGCATCATAACTTCAACGTATAATTTTGCAAATTCAAGGGTTTTGACATGGAAATTACATCAATCAACTTACATGCTATCTTATATTCATGAAACTTATAATTAAATCTTGAATTGAAACCCATACAACACCACAAACATGAATATAACCCAATTTATGCATGTAAATTATGAATCATTAAACTTATAGTTTTAAAAAGGGTTCTTAAACTCCAAGGGTGGAAGGAGACCCAAGGATGAACACCTAACATACCTTGATTGTTGATTTTGTGGAAATTATGGAGGATTTATTGGAACTTAAACTTGAGCTTGATGAAACTAGGGCTTGTTCTTGAGAGTGTTTGTGAGATAATGAGTGTATTTTGCCCCTTAGGATATTAAATTTCGTGTTTTAGCTAAATTGGGGTAGGAGAAAAGGACCTAAATGCCCCCAAAACCCGTAACTTAACACACAAAACTGGCCCAGTGATGCGATAGGTGATGTGCCACATCGATGAGGTCGATGCGATCATCAATGCATCGCGTCGATGGGTACAACGTGATAACCAGTGCGACACATCAAGATCACGTTGGCTTGCTAGTTTGGTCATCCAAACATGACTCAAACAAAGTTTCAAAATTCTGAAACTCGCCCAATATGACCTACTGACATCCCTGATCATGAATCAATTTAAAAATCAACATTATAAGGTCGGAAAGATAAAAAATAAGATCATCCAATTACAAAGGCTAAAATTAATTCTAAGTCTTAACACTTCGCTGAATTTTTTTAAGTCTGGGACCTCTTTTGGCATGCTATATTGGACTGAAATGACTAGGACTTTGCGGTGTCTTTAACCTCTGAAGAAAATCGCCAAGCCTCAAATGCTCGGCCTTCACCTATTGACAACATAGGCAATGAGCTACACAATTCGCTACATCCTTTCTCATACAACCCCACCAGTAGTATTGTCTCAAATCATGATACCTCTTAGACACTCTCAAATGGATGGAATACCTAGATAGTGAAATCAACCTTACCCAATAACTTATTCTCGACACACAGAATTAGCCTCTAATCCTCAGAACACCATTTGGATCAAGCTAGAACTTCTTAGCCTTACCACTCAACACCTTATCTTTAATCACTCTCAACCCAACATCATCAAACCAATAAGCCCAAATCTGTTTCGTCAAGGACGACCTAGTCTCCAAAAATTCCAAAATACGCCCTGGTGTCAAAATATCAAGCCTAACCTTTTGGTTAGCCAAAGACTAAACCTTTAAAGCTAACGATCTCTCCTAGGTAAAAAAATGCGCCAAGCTGCCCATGCTAGTCAACTTACAACTCAAAGCATCCGCAACCATATTAGCTTTGCCTGAATGATAGAGAATAGCCTGGTTATATTCTTTAAGAAACTCAATCCAACAATGCTGCCTCATATTAAGATCTCAATGGGTGAAGCAGTACTGAAGGCTATGCTGATTCAATAAAATCTCACAACAGACTCCATACAAGTAGTGCCTCTACAACTTTAAAGCAAAAATAATTGCGCACAACTCTAAATTGTGGATAGGGTAATTCATATCTTAGGACTTCAATTGACAAAAAGCATACGCAATCACCTTACCCTCCTGCATTAATACAACACCTAACCCAACACCAAAAGCATCACAAGAGATGGTTAAACCTATGCCATTTTTGGACAAAACTAAGATAGAAGATGAGGTCAACAAAATCCTTGAGCTTTTGAAAGCTCACCTCATAAGAATAACACCACTGAAATAAAATATTCTTTTGAGTCAAATTAGTCAAAAGAGCCATAATAGATAAAAAAACCCTCAATAAAATGCCAATAATAACCTACCAAACCAACAAAAATCCAAATCATGGTAGGAAAAGTAGGCCTAGCCTAATCACGAGCCATCGTAATCTTAGCCAAATCGACCATAATACCATCCTTGGACACCACATGACCTAAGAAAAAATAGACTCCAACAAAAACTCACACTTGGAGAACTTAGTGTACAACTTCTTATCCCTCAATCTCAGGAGTACAATCCATAAATACTCCTCATGATCAGCCTCACTCTTGGAATAAAGAATCATCTATAAATACAATAACAAAGGAGTCGGGTTATGTTCAGAATACCCAATTCACCAACTCCATGAACACAACTAGGGCATTTGTCAACTCGAAGGACATGATCAAGAACTCATAATGACCGTATCGAGTCCAAAAAACAATCTTTGGTTTATCTGAAGCTCTAATTCTCAACTGGTGATACCCAAACCTCAAATCTATCTTTGAAAACACTGAAGTATCCTGAAGCTAATTAACTAAATCATCAATACGAGATAAAAGATACTTATTATTAATCATCTCCTTATTCAACTGCCGATAATTAATACGCATACACATAGACCCATTCTTTTTCTTCATAAATAAGATATGTGTACTATAAGGTGATATAGTTGGTCAGGTAAATCCCTTATCCAACAACTCCAAAAATTAATGCTTTAATTTCTTTAGCTCTGATAGGGCTATTTATAAAAAGGAATAACTATGGGTTTTTTGGCTTAACATCAATGGCAAAGTCAATATCTTGATCCGAAGGCATACCACACAAATACATAGGGAAAACATCCATGAACTCATAAACAATACAAGCAAAATCCAAAGAAGGTAGGGAATTAATACTAGTATTACGAATATGAGCTAAATAAGAAAAAACACCCTCTCTTTAGGAAATGACAAGTCTAAAGAAAGGATATAACTCTATTGGAACCCAAATAAAGTGCACCCTTCCAAGATATCCTAGGCACACCCAGGGGAGCTAAAGTAACAATCTTAGCATAATAGTCTAAGACAACATGATAAGGAGCTAGCAAATCCATACCCAAAATAACATTAAAATCTACCATATGTAAGACGATTAGATCTACCCAAGTCTCACGACTGATATGCCATGGTTTCATGGCACTTTCTATGCTTAGAAAATAAAATTATGCAAGTGCATAAGTATTTTTGTTAGATGTGATGCATTTTTGTATTTATTTTGCAGAAAAATAGGGTTGGAAGTGAGTGAAATGAATAAAGAAAGAAAAATCTCCTAAATTATAGTCTTTTGCTTAGACAATAAGTCATTGGGTGATGCTATGGCTCATTGTCCAAGTTTTTGGGTAACCAGTGAAGAAATAAAAGAAATACTGAAGTCAACACTGACTATGACTTGTAGAATCTGCCTACAAGTCACAGTGAAGGTCATTCTGAGCAAAAGATTGACAAGGTCTTGAAAGAGTACAAATTTAATACCAGTGGAAATGATGAAGGTGATGAGTAGTGACCTTCGTTCAGAGCATATGGATTTTAAGTTCTAAAAGTTGAAAAAGTTACTAGAGAGATAAAGATTTAGGCAATGACTCATCTAGTGACCTGACGAGTCATTACCAAGTGCATTAAAATGGTGCTGATAATGAGTCATTATCAGTCCAGACGACACGTTGTCTGAGGCATCACCATTGCCGACCTTATTTTTCTATTTGGTTTTGGTTAGGATTTTAGGTTTTGTTATGTAACTATAAATGCCCCATTGATGTTTTGTTATTAGTTTATGAACTCTTACCTACTTTACATACTTACAACATTATATTAAATAAAGATACACTTTTGATCTTAGAATTCTTATTCTTGACTTTTATGGTTTGATATTAATTTGACATTGCGGTTTTTATTCTTAATTCATTGTGATATTATTCATATGCTTTATATTAGGAAATTTATGAGTGTTATTATAAACATGAGCGCCTTAACCTCTTAACTAGGTTTATGAGAACCCAGATGAAATACCGAAGTAGAGGAGGTGGAAAGTCTTTATTGATTGGTGTTCTTTCATGTATTGTGATTTTCCTTGTATTAATTGCTTTTTTAGTGACTTTAGATGCTAAAAAATCATCTGTATCTAATACTAACTTGAGAGATATATTGAGATTAGAAAAATAAGATCTCAACAGTAATTTGAAGCTACCAACCTTCATCTAATTAACTTGAAATCGAGAAGAGAGAGCTGATTTGGGATCCAGGACAAGGGTTACTAATGCAACACTCTAAGACCAAGATAATTTAGGATCCAGGACAAGGGTTAGTAATGCAACCCTTGTTAAGAGGTTTAGATGGTCATGTTGTCAAGAGACGGTAGGTGATACATAACTTATTAGATTCTGCATGCAAAGCATCGAGATAGTTTGATGAGCACGATAAGTCTGAGGAGTTTGGAAGTCAGGGGAACACAATCCTAGTGATCGTCTTATATTTTTTTCAACCTAAAGTGTTTAAGATTTTGTTACTATGTTCTTACCAAATCCCTTTATTTACTTTTTGCACTTTTCGACTACATGAACAAGTTCTTGACATAGATTTATCCTATTCCCTGTGGGTTTGACCCCAACTTTTGTTGGGTTATTTATTTGACAATGATTGTGTTATAATTTTTAGGAGGTGTAATTTGGGTTACATCTAATTTTAGTGCCATTTCTAGGGAATATGGTTACAGATTGATTGATTAAGGTTGTTAATTTTTGGTTTTCTGCTGTTCTTGGGGCGAACACCGATGGATGCCCCGTGTTCAGATTCAATTTAATCCCTTGATTCAACTTGATCTTAAGATAGATTGGACCTTACAGCAGAATCATAAGATGAAAGAACATGAGCATAGAGTTCGGCATGATGGAGTTCAAGATGATCCAAATCATCCAAATCCCTCAATTCATTACCTCGACATGGTGTTTAAGAAATAACTATGAAAATCACTGTGTGTTATTGGCTAAAGAAAATGTGAGGTTGGCATATATCCGTCGTGCAAAACAAAAGAAAAAGCAAGACAAGAAAAAAAAGCTTTAATCACTCAACAACGACAAAGTTAAAAGAGATAGAGCTCAACCACCCTCAACTTATCAGTATTTACCAGTCTTTGATGATTCAAAAGAATATATGGGGTGTGTTCATCCTATTGAGATAGGAGATATCATTCCTCCTGAGTTACCCCAAGGGGTGAAGTTTGACATTATGAGGCAATTATTCAGTTGCTTAATCTGAAGGGTGTGTTAGCTGTTTTGCCGACCGATGATGCAAACATGCACATCATGAATTTCTTTGGGATTTGTACTTCATATAATTTACCTGAGATGAGTCAGAAAGCTTTGAGACTCCGGTTGTTCCAATTCTCTTTTACAAGAAAAGCAACATTATGGTTAGGGGAATTACTGCATGGGTCTATTACCTCTTGGAATAAGTTGTAGACATAATTCTTGGACAAATTTTTCCCTTCTTCAAGAATGCTACAGTTTAAAGATGAGATTTATAGTTTCAGGTAATTGCATTTAGATGAACTATACGAGACATGGTTGAGGTTCAAGAAGAAGTTGATGACAGTTCCCAATCACTAAATTTCAGGGAGGAATTTAATCGAGATATTTTATAGAACCAAAGTTATTGCTGATACTATTATTGGTGGGGCTTTTATGAGCCTTCGTTAGGAGCTAGCTGTAGAAATCTTAGACTAGGTCTATAAAACCAATCGAGGGTGGCATATTCAGGATTCATAAAGAGGAGCCAGTACTTATGCTATTGGTGCTTTTAGTGAGCAAATAGTCTTAGATGCTATAGTTGCTCATGAGGTAACATAATTGAGGATGGAGATTGGGTTACTTACCAAGAAGTTTGCAATAATAAATGTAGAAAAAGTGAATGCAGTGGGCGCCCGAGGTAAATCTATTAGACACGATGAGTCTGACTCTAAGAAGGAAGCTAAGTATTTAGATAGAGAGATGACGAGTTTCTGAGCCAAGGGCCAAACATCTAATTAGGACACTTGGAACTCAAGGCAAAGAAATCATTGTCAAAAATATTATGGGGATAAGTATAGGGATGAGAGTAGAGAGAGATGGTGACTAGATGAGAAAAGATAATTATAAGGAGAAGCGTGGTGCGTATGTTCCACCTGGGAATCGTGATGCTGATTTTAGGATAGAAGCATTGCTTGCAAAGTTGGTTAAGGGTTCAGAGAGCCAAGAGAATTTTCCTACATAGATTACAACAACAACAACAACAATAGGCCCAGTGTATTTCCACAAAGTGAGGTCTGGGGAGGGTAAGATGTACGCAGTCCATACCACTACATCCGAAGAAGTAGAGAGGCTATTTCCAATAGACCCCCAGCTCAAGATGGAGAATAATACACCAAGATCATAAAGAAATATGTTACAGGAAAAGATATCATACAAAAATAAGACATAATAGAGATAATTATCAGAGAAGTATGAAAAAGAGAAGTACGAGCAATTTGAAATAAGAAATAAGCACTAGGACACCACCTAGTAGAAACCTACATTTACAAACAGAGGTTCCTCCTCAAGGAAACAGTCCTAGTAACATACACTCACCCACCCCACCCAAACTCACCTGGCTAAAGGCCCCTACTCAAGGACATAGGCCTAGGATTGCTTCCCGGCTACCCAATCGATCTCCACACCTTCCTATATAGGGTTATGTCCTCAGTAAGTTGCATCTTCTCTATGTCATGTCTAATAACCTCCCTCCAGTACTTATTCGTCCTACCTCTACTCCTCCTAAAGCCATCCAAATCTAGCCTCTTATACCTCCAAACTGGGGCATCCATGCCCCTCCTCATCACATGCCCAAAATATCTCAACCTTACTTCTCGCATCTTATCCTCCACCAAAGACACTCCCACCTTCTCTCGAATTGTCTCATTATTAACTCTATCCCCTTTAGTAAGTCCACACATCCAATGTAACATTCTTATTTTCGCCACCTTCAATCTTTGGATGTGAGAGTACTTGACTGGCCAACACTCCGCTCCATACAGCATGGCCGGACGAACTGCCACTATGTAGAAGTTCTCTTTAAGCTTAAGGGGAACCTTCTTATCACACAACACTCTATAGGTGAGGTTCCACTTCATCCACCCTGCTTCAATATGTTTAGAGACATCCTCATCAATCTCGCCATTCCCCTAAATTATAGACCCAAGATACTTAAAACTATCCCTCTTACAAACATCCTGTGAATCTAACCTCACCACCACTTCGTCCTTCTGACTCGTGTCACTAAACTTGTATTCCAAATACTCTGTCTTGGATCTACTCAACCTGAACCCCTTAGACTCGGGGGTTTACCTCCAAACCTCAAGTTTCTCATTCACACCCCCCGTGTCTCATCAATCAGTACTAAATCATTTTTATATAACATACACCAAGGAACCTCACCTTGAATACTCCACGTCAACAAGTCTATTACCAACACAAAAAGGAAAGGGCTAAGAGTCGATCCCTGAAGCAATCCCATCTCGACCAAAAAATGCCCTGAGTCACCTCCCGCTGTCCTCACCTGGATATTCCCTCTATTATATAGGTCCTTAATAGATCTGATGTACACCACTAGAACACCTCTCACCTCCAAGCATCTCCAAATAACCTCCCTAGGGACTTTGTCATACGCCTTCTCCAAGTCGATGAACACCATGTGCAAATCTCTCTTCCTTTCCCTATATTACTATACCAATCTTCTCACCAGGTGGATTGCCTTTGTCGTCGAGTGACCCGACATAAAACCAAACTAATTCTTCGAAATAGACATGACCCTCCTCAATCTCCGCTCGACCACCCTCTCCTAAATCTTTATAGTGTAACTCAACAACTTAATACCCCTATAGTTGTTGTAATCCTGAACATCGCCCTTGTTTTTGTATAAAGGGATCATCGTACTCCATCTCCAAGTCTTAGTCATTCTCACAGTCTTAAATATGATATTAAACAAATCAGTCAACCACCTTAAACCCGCACCACCAGCATACTTCCAAAAATCCACCAGAATCTCGTTCGGCCCCATTGCCCTACCCCTACGCATCCTATGAATAGCCTCTCTGACCTCCTCAATGTTAAAACTTCTACAGTAACTAAAGTTACGGCTCTTCTTCGAGCGCTCCAGCTTTCCTAACACAATTTCTCTATCCCCCTCTTCGTTTAAAAGTCTATGAAAATATTCCTGCCATCTCTTCTTGATGTGAACATCCTCCAACAAAATTCTTCCGTTCTTCTCCTTAATGCACTTCACTTTATTGAGGTCCCGAACCCTCCTCTTCTTAGCCTTAGCAAGCCTATACAATTTTTTTTCCTTACCTTTCTCCTCTAACCCCACATACAAGCTCTCAAATGCTGCTGTCTTAGCAGCCATAACTGCTAAATTAGCCTCTTTCCTTGTCACTTTGTAAGCCTCCCTATTCACCCACTTCTCCTCTTCTTCTTTACTCTCAATCATCTTAATATATGCCCCCTTCTTAGTTTTCTTACGTAGATTAAGGTAGATATTTTGGGATTGATCCAGAAAGTGGAATAACATGCTACTGTAATTAAGTAGCTTGAGCAGCAATTTGGTTAGATGTCGGGTACTTTGGATTAATATTCATCGGGAAAACTCTTGAGTAACACTATTTAGAATCTGGAGAATGACAATCTTGCCTTGCGACCACTCAGAGTGGTAAGGCTACTATTGATCCTTCTATGCTGGTAGTTAATGAGGTAAGAAATAATACCATTGATATTAATGATGCATCCAAAGTTGAAACTAAGAAGTTGGTGACTAAAACTAACACATCATAAAAATTGATGGGTTTTGAGAAATAAATTGATATTGATAAAAAAGGCTACGAAGGTAGAAATAGTATTGAAGTATATTTTACTACCTCCCTCACCTTTTCCTCAAAGGTTAAAGAAAAAGAAGGAAGAAGGGAAATATCAAAAATTCATATCGATGTTGAAAGAATTTTCTGTGAATATGCCTCTTGCAGAAGCATTGGAGAAGATGCCTTGCAATTCAAAGATCATGAAGGATTTAGTGACTAAGAAGTGGATGGTGAGTTTTGATCCTGATAATAATATGCACAACTATAGTGCCATTGCTTTTTGATCTTTAGTTGAGAAGAAAAAAGATCCCAAAATTTTTACTATTTCTTGCACTGTTGGGTTCGTGAATTTTGCACGAGAATTATGTGACTTGGGAGATAGTATAAATTCGATGCCCGTAGTTGTGTACAAGTAGCTGGGGTTGGGGTCACATAAGTCGACGTCTATGAGATTATTGACGGTTGATTGGACTGTGTAGAAATCAGTTGGTATTTTGTTTGATGTTTTGGTAAAGGTAGCTTCCTTCATATTCTGAGTTGATTTTATGATTCTCGATTGTGAGGTGGATTTTTATATCTCCCTTATCTTCGAAAGACCCTTCTTAGCCATGGTAGGGCATTAATTGACATGAAGATGGAATATATGAAATTTTGGCTCAATAATAAAAAAGTTACTTTGAATGTGGGTTAGTCAATGCGATAACCAAAAAAATATGTGTGTAGTTTTCGTGATAGACACTTAGAGGATATGCGGTAAGTATACCCATTGATGAGAGACTTGGCGTAGAGGCATTAGTGAAAGTGATCATGTACTTTGACAATGACGACATTGACGAGTATGATGAGATGGTGTGTGATCTTATTGGCAGAGGATCTTACGCTTATGCACTAAAGAAGTTGTATCTTGATTTAAACAATATAGAGAATCCACCGGCTCTACCATCTATTAAGGAGCCATCAGTCTTGGAATTGAAGGCCCTCCCTTCTTATTTATGTTATGCATTCTTGGGGGCCAATAATACCTTGTCAGTATTATTTCTTCAAGTTTGTTGGAACACAAATTGAGGCCTTTATCTCGGTATTACAGAGGTTTAAATGGTCCATTAGTTGGACTATTGCAGATATTATTGGGAATTCACCCAAAATTTGAACACATAAGATTCAACTAGAATTGGAGTGTGTGCCTAGAATGAACATCAAGGTCATTTGAATCCACCTATGCAAAAGGTAGTGAAGAAAGAGATCATCAAGTGGTTAAATGAAGGTGTGGCTTAACCTATTGTCGGTAACAAGTAGTGTGTGCCGAATAAGGGTGGGATCACTGTGGTCCTTAATGAGAAGAATAAGTTAGTATCCACGAGACTAGTTAAGGAATTAAGAGTTTTTATGGATTATCGAAAGATAAATATTTTGACGCATAAGGATAATTTTTATATTCCATTCATGGACTAGACGTTACACTGTCTTGTAGGTAGAGGATGGTATTATTTTCTTGATGGTTATTTGTGGTATAATTAGATTTCTATCGCCCCCAATGATCAAGAGAAAACCACTTTCACATGACCATATGGTACATTTGCATTCAAGAGGATGCTTTTTGGACTTTGTAATTCTCCCACCACCTTTAAGCATTGTATGAGCTCCATCTCTTTTGATAAGGTGGAGGATACTATAGAGGTCCTTATGGATGATTTATCGATTGTGGTTGACTCTTTTGATGATTATTTGGCCCACTTGGCTAATGTACTTCAGAGATGTGAACAGTGCAACTTGGTTTTGAATTGGGAGAAGTGTCACTTCATGGTTTAAGAGGGGATAGTTTTAGGGCACAAGATTTTGAAGTAAGGAATAGAGGTTGATAGGTCTAAAATTGAGGTGATTGAAAAATTGCCTCCACCTATTTTTGTCAAAGGTATTCGGAGTTTCTTGGGTCATGCAGGGTTCTATAGGTAGTTCATCAAGGACTTCTCTAAAATTACAAATCCACTATGCAAGTTATTAAAGGAGGAGGTGAAGTTTTTGTTTAATGATGATTGTCTAAAGGCCTTTGAGTGACTAAAAGAGAGGTTGATTGTTGCTCCTATTATTATGTCTCTAGATTGGTCTCTCTCGTTTGAGGTGATGTGTGACTCTAGTAGTGTGGCCGTAGGAGCTGTCCTAAGCCAAAGATGTGAAAAAATACTTCATCCCATCTACTACGCTAGTAAAGCACTCAACCTCACACAATAAAATTATATGGTTACTGAATAGGAGTTACTTGCGGTGGTGTTTTCTTTTGAGAAATTTTGGTCCTATTTGATTGGGACCAAAGTCATTATGCATACTGATCATGAAGCTTTGAGGTACCTTATGGAAAATAAAGATGCAAAAACTAGGTTAATTTGGTCGGTTCTATTGTTGCAAGAGTTCGACTTTGAGGTTAAAGACAGAAAGGGTATAGAAAATCAGGTTGCAAATCATCTATATGCCTAGAAGAGGAGGTAATGCTTAAATTAGAGGATGATCTTGATATTAGCAATACTTTTACAAATGAGTAGGTCTTGGATGTATCACAAGACTTAATCCCCTAGTTGGATGATTTTGTCAATTATTTGGCAAGTGACCTCATCCCAAAAAACTTGTCATTTTAGGAGCGAAAATGATTTATGTATGAGGTAAAAAAGTTTTTCTGGGATTAACCATACTTATTTTGGGTGTGTGCATATGGTGCGATTCAGAGGTGTATGCCCAAAGTTAAGATAGTGAGCATTCTTAAGGCTTGTCAGTCATCTCTAATTGGGGGTCATCATGGAGGTACTCGCATGTGCCATAAAATTCTACAGTGTGGTTATTATTGGCCAATGATTTTTAAATATGCATATGACTATGCTTGAACTTGTTACCAATGCCAGTGCCAAGGAAATATCTCATGAAAGCATGAGCTTCCCATGACACCAACTGTTGAGTTTGAGTTGTTTGATGTGTAGGGAATTGATTTCATGGGTCTATTTAAGAGTTTTCATATCATAAAGTACATATTGGTGGCAGTTGAATATAATTCTAAGTGGGTGGAAATAATAGTGTTTCCTAATAATAAGGGTCGCAGTGTCACAATATTTTTGAGAAAGAACATATTCTCTCAGTTTGGTACTCTACATGCTATTATTAGTGATGGTAAGTCACATTTTTGCAATTGTCTATTTAAGGTCCTACTTGAAAAATATGGTGTGAAACATAAGGTGGAAACACCTTACCATCCACAGACAAGTGGGCAAGTTGAGGTCTTCAATCATGAGGTCAAGTCCATTTTGGCAAAAATTGTGAATGCCAACTGGGCTGATTGGTCGAGGAAGATAGATGATACAATTTGGTCCTACCATAAAACTTACAAAACTCCCATAGATGCCTCTATATTAGCTTATGAATGGTAAGACATTTCACTTGTCATTTGAACTTGAGCATAAGGCATTATAGGCGTTGAAGAAGCTAAATTTTGAGTAGTGTGATTTTGTAAACTTGAGGATAAGCAAGATGAATGATTTAGATGAATTCCATCTTCGTTCTTATGAGAGTTCTTCCTTGTATAAGCAGAAGATGAAATCTTACCATGACAAGAATATTGAGAAAAAAGTATTCCAGCTAGTGATATAGTTTTGTGTATAATTCGAGATTGCACTTGTTTCCTAGAAAGTTGAAGTCTAGGTGGTATAGACCATTAACTGTGGTTAGAGTATTTCCATATGGTGAAAATAAGCTAAAACGAGAAGGTGATTCTCTATTCAAGGTGGACGGGCATCGTGTCAAGCATTACATGGATAGAATGGAGGAATTCAAAATATGTGAGGATATTAGTCTTGGAAAAGTTTGAGCAACCAAGGTAACCAAGTCATATTGCGATGTTAAATAAGGTTGTCCATAAGAGGCAACCCATGGGCTTGCTGGTGAGGTCTGAGTATCCAACATAGTCACGTCATGCCACGACATTAAATTAAACGCTGCATGAGAGGTAACCATGTTTTGTACTTATTACATTATAATGTAATTTGTGTGTTTAGTGTGCAGGGATGAAAGATGTAGGAAGGACCAAAAAAGGTTTCTAGTGCCTAGGTCCCTATGAGGGATCCTACGAGTCATTGGGACACCGTATGACTCATCACCCATCCCGTCAGAAGAAGCCCAGGTGAAATCACCCATGTAAGTAGTCTCTGAAATCTCGACAACTCTGACAATGACTCATCGCCATAAGTCGTCATGACTAGAGACTCAGGTAAAAATAATCTCTAAATTGAGGGAGATAATGACTCATAACCATTGACTACGAATCGTTTACAGGAGTCATAGTCATGCCTAAAATTGCGGAACTAATGGGCTAACCCAACCCGAATTACATGAATAAATGGGAAATTAAAATAATTAATTTATTCCTTTTCCAATTTTGAAAATGTGTGACTCCTTACATTCCCATAACTAGCACTCACATCATTAATACACTCTTAATCATCTTTAATCACCCCACTTCTATTCCTTATTACTCCCAAGAAACCGTAAAAATTTGGCTCTTATACTCTCAAG
The DNA here is from genome assembly GCA_030864215.1 of Capsicum pubescens. NCBI lineage: Eukaryota > Viridiplantae > Streptophyta > Magnoliopsida > Solanales > Solanaceae > Capsicum > Capsicum pubescens. Next base: position 117,053,981 of record CM061540.1, on the reverse strand, counting down.
AACAAGGCTAATTATTAACTAAGGGATCCAAGCATTTTTTTTACTCGAAGTAAGTGCTCAAATCGTGTTTCTAATTTGAAATTCTTACTTGTTTTACTACAAAATTCCATTTGGATTCTAAGTTTATAAGGGTTAAAGTAGATGTTAAGGTTCTTAAGAATTCAATATTGTTATTAGTGGAGTAGAACTTGATGTGGGTAATAATTTATGGACTAAATCATGTGTGAAAATTGAGAGGGGAAGTCTGCTTACGCTCAGAAATTCAAGTGAACATAGCCTATCCCTAAATTTTCAAGTTGACAGTCATGATGAACCACACTACGACCTGTAGGGTAACCTAACGAGTCGTTGGGTGACTCATAGTCACTGCTAACATGGAATGGGTAGGGATAAAATTCTTTTGGTTACACTATGACTTACCTTATGAGTCATTGTCTCACCATATGACATATAGTGACATATATGGATCTAAAACTAGTAATTTTTTGTCAGACAATGAGTCACTTAATGAGTCATTGGGTGACCCAACAAATCATATTGAGTAACCAAATGTTTTATTTGGTGGACTCATAGGGTGACCAATACCCAAGCCGCTGCAATACACCCCACCCAACGACTATCAGAACAACTCATAGACTATAGCAACGAGTCGTAGCCTGACTAGTAGGTGCCCAACCACTGTGAAAATTTTTATTTTTCTTTCCTTATTCTAGTGTTAACTAATAAGTGTTCTTCCCTCAAGTACAATGGCATCGAAGAATGACTCAGCAAAGGGCACCAAGCAGACCCCAAAGAAGTAAGCTCGTCCCCGTCGTACCCCATTTCGATTCGGCCGAAACAGTTCGTAATGTATGGTGGTCGTGATGACTCTCTCTGTCTTTTTGAAAAAATTATTTGTTTCTGTCTTGAGTCTCCACCTAACTTTTAAGGAAAAACTAGGAAAACTATTTTTGTAATGTGAAAACTCTATTTTTAATATGTGAAAACCAGTGAGATTCTAAGTAAGAATTTTGGCTACTAGAGGGGAAGGTATTAAGCACCCCTCAGAGCCTATCCGAAGATAGTCCTTAAACTTAATTTTAGAAAAATATTTGGGAAATATTTATCTCGTTATTTGTTAAAAAAGTGATAAAAAAACTTTCATTGTTTTGGAAAAGAAGCTCAAGGTATATAAGACGTAACACTACCATAAGAGGTCGGGGGTTCGATCCCCGCCTCTGGCGAATGAAGCAAACTCTGTGGCCAGTTTCCTACCACTTAGTGCGCTGACAGAGGAACGGAGGATTAGTCTCACGGCTGTCGGCTGTGGGGATACCTTGGGAAACAAAAAAAAAACACTACCATATATATAAGAAATTATATAGTTATTGCAAAATATATATATATTAAATATGGGAAAGAAAGCATTGTGATAAAACATTTGTTAGAAAGTAAAAGGTTTTGTGAGCTTGTAAGAAAATATGTATGCAATTGTAATATGTGGACAACATTATTATGAAGGAAAAAAAAGTAAATTTTTAAAATATGTGAAAACTTACTAATAAGAAAATAAATATAAATACATGTGTGTTTGCAAGTGTATTAAAAGGGCGTGAAAATTCATTAAATTGTGAAATCCAGTAGATTAAAACTAAATAGTAAATAAAATTTAATAGTACATGTGTATAGATAATAGAGTTGATATAGCATGTAAATGATAATGTAATAATAATACGGTAGTAAGAAAAGAATAGTAATAGCGAGAATATACTTTATAGATGGGAGTGTAAGAAAGCATATATACCTTGTGCTTTTGGAGCCTTTTTGAAATCTGAAAAACTTGAAGCAAAGTTAGAAAATATAAAATATAATGAACATTTAGATTATATTAGGTTAAATGAAAAATGCACTTTTGACGGGTGAGTCACTTGCGAAAGTCTTAACTAATCAAAATCGCTTTGTGATTCATTTCAAGACTTTGAATAAGTCGAGTAAACCATTAATTAGTGTATTTTAAAAACTTAGGCTATTACTAGCTATTTGAATCAATTCAAAAAATGTATTTTAAGATTGCACTTAGAACAAAATTTGCCTTTATTCTAAAAAGTCTATTCATGGTTATATATGTAAACGCCGAATATAAAAGATTAGTCGGGGAAGCTAATTCTAGATAATTTTAACCAAAACAAAAAAAACAATGTCAATCAATTCCAATCAAAGCCACATGAAATACATATTTAGTGTAATACAACGTTAATGAAATAAATATGAAAAAACAATGAGAAAAGTAAGGAACTCGATACTATAGATTTCCGATCGAAGGAACCGACTTCTAGCGATTTAGACCCCGAGCAGTGTGATCTTATAGTCATCAACCCAATAATTGGTTGAAGATGAGTTTTCATTGAAACTCCAAAACCCGAGTTTACATGTAACAAAGATAATGATAAGGATTAGAATACAATTCAAGTTTCAATAAATAAATGAAACATGAAATAAAGAAAATATAACATAAGACGTAAATAGTAGCCTGCACGCATAATCATTTTCTAGAAACAAGAATACATCGCTATACTAGGAACAATTCGCACACAACCGCGTACTCTGATATTTAGCTACTGGAAGCGATCTCTATAGATATGTGCATCTAGAAAATCAACCCAAATTATAAAGTCATTAAAGCTTGAACTATATCCTACATTCTCATTTACCAATAATCATTGAACAAATCCTAAAAATAGGAAATAAGCTTGCATCAGTTGAAACAAACCATTAAACAAAATAAGCTTTAGCTTCATAGAGAAAGAAAGGAAAATCCAGTCAGTTATGAAAGACTTGCACCAACACGTGTTGTTACTATCGTTTCTACTAAAAGAAATAACAATAGCTTCTTAAGTCTTATCTCTAAATAATATTTTCCAATTCATATAAAATTGTTGGCACGGGTTTCTCACCTATTCAAGAATATAACATATGAAAACAGATAGGATACTAATGCAAACGACCAGGATATAAAAAATTAAAGAAGAGAGTAGATGTTTTCAGATTTTAGCATGCTAAAGCTAAAACCCATCCCTCCTAATAATAAACCGCATACATACAGACCATATGAGATAACTCCACAAAAATCAAAATTTTATCCTTACGCGTAGAGGCGATGGAAAACTAACAACAACACACCATATTCATAAAATAAGAGCAGATAAAAGTTAATTAAAAGGATGAATTCACACATAATAAAACAACTGAAGCTTAAAACAAAATAATATTCGTAAACTCCATCCCTAGATAATGAACAACAATATCATAAACAGACCTGAATAAATTAAAATCACATATTCTCGTATTCAAAAATAGCCGACAGAGAAAATGAAAAGGCCACATAAAAGACGGGTATTTACCTTATGTTGTGCGACAAAAATGAGGCTTTTTGTTGAAAATTTTCCGGAAACCAAACTCAAACTAGGGAACTCAAAATTCAGACCGAAATTAAGGGTAAAACAAAGTAATTTTCACGACCCTCGGCTTGTGAAGTTTTCAAATGCTAAACTGACTTCTACTATTTCCTCTCACCAAAAACTTGTCCCTCAAGGGTGAAAAAACATTGGTATTTATAGTCAAATATGGATTTCAAAGTTTGAATTTTAAATTAAAATTCAAGAAAGCCAACCGACAAATCAAAAATTTTAAATTCAAAAGTTGAAAAGGACTAATCCTCCCTCGAATTTGGATGAATCTCATACCTTTAGTGTGGATTTGTAATAAAAAAGCTTGTTGCACTGATTTGGATCTAATTTTGCCGTCAAATAAAGAATCATGGTTTAGGAAAGACGAATCTCCGCAGAGGTACGACAGGGGTAATACGGCTATGGAGTTTCTCATTTGGGGTAGTGGATGAGAGAGATAAAGAAAAGAGAAGAAGAAAGAGCATTCATTATTGTTTGTTTGAGAAAGGTTGAAAGAGAGAGATCATCGTGCTTTGGACAGAGAAAACGTGTGAGTTGGCTTGGGGAAGAGAGAAAGTGTGTCCTTGTACTTTGGGATTTGACTGAAATCTGAACCGTTCGATCTTTGATCGGACGATTCAGATTTGATTAAGAATAATAAATAATTACATATATAATTATAATTATTTATAAAGTTTAGATTTTTGGGGCCTTTGGATTATAAATAAATTATTGGATCAAATGAGTTTATGCTTTGTTTGGCAAGGTGATGTGGCAAGATGTGATTGGACAGGAGGATGTGGAAATAATTGATTAATTGGATGGAAAAAAGTTTAATAGATCGGATTTGGGCTAATTTTGGGCCTCTTGAGCTAAAATTTATAAATTATAATTGGGCTTGCATAAAAAAAATTTGAAATTGAGTTATTGTCTACCCAAATGCTTTTTTTCTACCAAAATTAATTTTATTGATGATTCTTACCACCCTAAAAATTATTTTTAGTATATACATACATAAATTATATAATAATTAGTATACACACCTAATTAATAATTATGTAACTTAATGCATGTAATATTAATAAGAATATAGGTATACATGAATATAAGAATATAATAAATATATATATAATAAGAATATGCATATATTTTATAAGAACATATATATATAGACACAATTTATAGTCTAAAAAGGAAAAATGCGAACGTGATTATCCAAAATATTTTTGTGATTTTTGATGTGAAATAATTAATTATATTTAGTTAAAATATTTTAAAAATAATAGAAAAATAAATCCTCTATCTTTTATATTTTCTAAAAGTCATAAAAATAAAAATACAGACTTATTTTGAAAAATTATTTAGGGCCAAAAAGCATAAAAAATAATTAAAGAAAAAAGAGTGAGCCGAAATTGGGTGTCAACAGCTACCCCTGATAGATCGAAGATTAGTGTGAGGATCTTTGGACAATCATGTTGACGTAACCAATTCTATCTTGGGTGAAATAGAAAATTTGAAAGATTATGGCCGGGCTTCGATTTCTGTGCTGCCTACATATCTTAATTCTCACGAGAAATCAGGGAATTTGTAGTTCAAATCATAGCAAATTTTGATCAATCTCAAAATTTGCTTCAGTGAAGAATTATGGCGACACTGGGTTCTTTTGAGGCTGATCACGTAGACCTTAGCATGAAAGAAATGGGTAAGACTGCACTTATACCCTTGAATTAGTTGTGTGGGGATAGCTGGGGATGAGGAGACATTTGACAACAATATTTGTGGAGGATTTTGAGAGGAAAATGGATCACAAACTTACAAAACTGCCCCAGTATCGAATTGACAAGGCACTGGGCGATGACTCTAAGAGTTATGAAAATAGAAAGATTGAGTCGAGTTGAGTCTCTTCTCCAGAATCCTTGACGTAGCTAGGGATGCTTGACATTTCGCTAGCTTGCCTTAATTTGCTGCTAAGATATAGTTCCACGTTGTGATGTACGTCTTGTCGCAAATTATATTACCTATCAAAATGGAACTCACGGTAAAATTACTGGTTGAATAAAAATGTGAAGATATATGAGAAAAAGTAGAGGTAAGAGTGTAGCCGTTTGACGTATGCAGGTGATGTAATGAAGTATCCAGTTGTCTTTAAAAACTTTAATGCTAAATGAGGCCTCCTATTGTCTTCGGGACTCAATGATGAACGATGTCTCCGGTTGTCTTTAGAGAGTTAATGATGCATGATGTCTCCAGTTTTTTTTTAAGGCTTAATGATCAATGATGTCTTTAAAATTTAAGATAATGTCGTTAAATTAAGTAAAGTGATTTAAAGTAATTGATAAAATAGAGAGAAAAGTAAGAGAGTAGCCGCGCAACTTATGCTGATGATGAAATAAAGTCTCCGATTGTCTTCAAAAACTTTAATATTGAGTGAGGCCACTATTTTTCTTCAGGGACTTGATGATGTCTCTGGTTGTCTTCGGAGAGTTAATGATCCATGACATCTCCAGTTGTCTTTGAAGACTTGATGATAAGGGTGTATCTGTTTGTCTTCGAGGATATAATGCCGATTGTTGTGAAATCCTCTGATTGTATTTAGGGATTTCATGACGAATGAGTCTCCGGTTGTCTTCATTGACAAGTGTTGATTGTTATAAAACCTGAAAGGAAACTTTAGAGTAAAGTTATTAAATAAAGCCACGACGTAAAAGTAAAGTAGATGATGGATGAGAAGTAAAGTCGCATGGCTTATGATAAAGGAGTCGCATGGACAAATGATATATCTACTTGTCTTTAAAGATCCGTCATCGGTTCCTGCAAAATTCAAGGCCAAATTATCAAGTGGAAAAGTGAATTATAAAAGAAGATCGTGGAGTAAAGAGCAAAATAAGTGGATCCTCTCTGCCGCAAATGGTGATATTAATTGGTAGAGTGTAGTCCTCTGATCTTCAATATTCATACTTTATGAACAATTCCTCATAGGGGACAAATGATGTTTTTCTCCATGATTGGTAGCCTTGACGTTAACCTAGCATTGTCATCTTGCATCTTTGTCATCCTTACACTCAAAGATAATTCTTAGTTGGGAGGGGGTGTTTCGTGTTGACTTGATGCTTGACTTTGTTGATCCTCTATTCATTTTGTCCGTTCAGACCTTGTGATCTCCGTTGAGACTTGGCAAATGAACAAATAGTGAAAGTTGTGACAATTTTTTTTAAAAGATATATATACATATATGCAAAGATATGTATAATTTTCAAAACTTCTACCAATTTTTAGACGGTGACACCTTTGAAACAAAATGAATGTCCTTTATCTTTTCTCTTTTCCTGGTATCCCAATTCAAACATATCTTGACAATACCCAATCATCCTCATCGGCATCCTTTCAAAATCTTCCCCAGTTTTGATAGTGTATAAAGTATCGAAGTTTTTGTTGTGATGAGACCGCACCTTATATAGGTTACCTACGTATCTCACCGAGAGAATCAGGTCACACTACAAAAAATGGGTAAAATTACGGGGGTTTATTGCGGGGGTTATTTTAACCTCTGTAAAATTATATGAAATGTGGGGGTTAAAAATCTGTCGCTAAAATTTATAAATTTGTGGGTTTTTAAACCCTCGCTATCAATAAAAAAATAGCACTTATGCCATTAAAAAACATTTTCTCTTTTTTTTTTTGTAATTGGCCAAACATTTTCCCTCTTTGGACAAAACATTTTCCCTTTAAACAACTTTAGCATCGACCACAACTCTCATTTTCCCCCAAAGCGACCCTCTCTCTCATTCCCCTAAATTGACTCCGGTCGGCCGGCTATTGCTACTCCGTCAGTCATTGCTTTGGTAAGTTGAAAACTTTAATTGTTTGGAACTTTATGCTCATTGAAGTTTGCTGATTAGTTTTTTCAATTAACAAGATGTTTATTTCTTGACGGAGTATTGTGTACAAATTAAAATAAATGGAGCCATGGTGTCTTAAATAATACATACTAATCTACCTAGCTTTGGTTTAAATACAAACTGTGATTTTTTTGGACTAAGAAATGTCGTGTTGGAATTTTTTCACTTGATCTTTGTTCTTTTGTTTTGATAATGCAAGGTAGAAAGAAATTCTCGTGTTGTGGTTTTTTCCCCTTTCTTTATTTTGTGGGTCTTTTTCTATCTTATTCCATTGCCTTATATGAAAAACAAAAGTTCCTAATTGATTATGAAAGAACTTTTTTTCTCTTTTCATATTAGATTGTGTATTATTAAGCTTGAAAATAGCTAGTAAATTTTCAAGCAAATTGCTTTATACCAAGGAAAAGGCAAAATTGCTTATACTGGGTTTAATAATTCCTGGATAAATCACACCTCAATCTATTTTCCTAAATTTCTTTTGTACAGAGTCTTATGCATTCTTTGTTAATTGAATGAACAATTAACAATATGTCCTAGTTTTTTAGTGAAAGCATTGAAAGAGATTGCAAAAATTTTTTGGAAAAAAGATTGGGATTTCATGAAAGATCCTTGTAGTGGAGAAGGAAATTGGAGTACTACTGTTACTGTTAAAGGAGTTGAGAGCTCTGTTGCTTGTGATTGCTCTTTTAACAATAATTCCACCTGCCATATAACCTTCATGTATGTTTCAATTTGTTTCCTTTTTGAATTGAAGCTATGTTGCTCGGACTTTTCAAAAATATCGTATTACCCTTTTACTCCTATGAAAATGAAATACTTTTGGAGGATCGGTCAAGTACCTGATCACATTATCGAAGAGTCCAAGCAACATAGAGTTGAAGATAATTTGTTTGTAAAAAAGAAAAAACTCAATCTGTAATTTTAAGTAAAGTTGTAGTAGTTTCTTTGCTAGTGAAAGATTGAGACTCAAATAAAGTCTTTGAAAAAGATGGTTCATTGATGCAGTTGTTAAATTTAACTTCAATTGTTTAATTCTATTTCAGTTCCAGTTGTCAAAGGAGCTCAGGTCAAACAAAACGTTCTTCTCAGGACGACTGGACAGAAGAAGAGGTAATAGGCTAGTCGTTGAAGTTCTTGTTGTAAATATCACTGATTCTTAATTATCTTTGAAGTGAGTTATTGATTTTATTCTTACTTAGCTAAAATTTACATGTAGTAGTTGAAGTATTAAATGATAAACAAAAAAAGTGATCGTGCATAGCAGATGATTATCAATGATATTTTGTGCTTTTAGTTCAGAATTCCTTTAATTGAAATTATTAGTTGAATCTTCTAATCAAAATTAGAGATATCGTGTCTTGTTAATGATAGTCAGTGATATTTTGGAATTTCATCTAGGAATTTATTCAATTGAAATGATTAGTCTCAATTGTGCTATTCAAAATAAATGATACCGTGCCTGGCAAATTATATCATTTAAGAATTTCTTCAATTGAAATTATTAGTCGATTGTGCTAATCAGAATAAGTGATATTGTGCCTAACAAGTGATAATCAGTGATATTTCGTGCTTTCATTTTGGATTTTCTTCGATTGAAATGATAAGTCTAATGAGCTAATCAGAATAAATGGTTGAATTTCTAGTGCATTAGTTCTCTATCGAAGATTTCTATGTACATGTATGGTGATTTGTATAAAATTGCAATGAGCGCAAAACTAGCGTATAAAAACTAAAGCTCATGCTCGTGATTTGTAGTAGTGCTTTGAAGGAGTTAGTGACTTGTAGTAGTGCTTTGAAGCATAGGCGCCTTGTAATACTTTACAGGTAAGGGAAGTCAGGAAATATTTCACTGGCGACTTATAATAGTTGTGCTTAGAAGGTACAGGTACTTTGTAGTATTTATGTGATGGAGAATATTCAACAGGTTTTTTGTAGTAAGGGGTGGGTACATGATGCTTGTATAGAGATGGTGGTTTGTAGTACTTCTTAGAGTTGTATTGCCTTAATGGTTACCCACTAAAATAAAAACAAATGATTACAATAACAAACTTCTTGAGCTTTTGAATCTATTTGCTCAAGTTAGTGTTGCTCCTTCTGGCTAGAAGAATATGAATTAGATAGTTAGAGACTAGGTTTACCACTAAATCCAGCATTTCTATCTCTACAAGGTAGGGGTAAAGTCTACATACACTCTACCCTCGAGACTCACTTGTGGGATTTACACTAGGTATGTTGTTGTTATTTGACCTCAACTAGTTTGGGATTGAAGTCTAGCTAACTGATTGTTGATTGATTATGGTCATTGAACTTATTTTTTATGTCTGTAGGGTTAGTCGAGTTGTGCGAAAGTTGATCAGGACATTACAATTATCTGTTAGAGTAATTTTTCATATGATATTTTGTTATGTATGTTCTATGTTAGAGTTCAACAATTTATTTATTTTTAATTACGTTCACTTTTCTTTTTTATGAAATCGTATAGGTGATATTTAGCATATTCATCAAATTCTTCAATGGATACATATTGGATTGGAATGCCAAGAAACACACCAGAGTATTTGCTTGGTTTGAATCAATTTCTACATTTTGCATTTATCAATGGAGCTATAGGAGATAAAATAAAGTGTCCATGTCCTATATGTGGTTTTACAAAGTGGAAAATAAGAAATGTGGTGTTTCACCATTTGATGAAGAAAGATTTCCCTAAACATTACGTCACTTGGGTTATGCATGGGGAAATACATATTTTACCTAATTCGAGAAACATAGAGGTCACTCAAGATGCACAACCTTTTGAAAATCCTATTAAATTATTGATTAATGAAGTATTCAGGGGTTTAAGGAATGAGGGTGTTGATGCAGGTCCATCACAAGTAACAGGAGAAGAAGAAACTTTACATGATTTCTGATTCAAATAACAAATATTATTTTGAATTACTTAAAGATGGAAGTAAAGATTTGTATGAAGGATCCAAGTACTTAAAGTTGAAATTTTTATTAAAGCTTTATCACAGAAAGTGTTTGTCTAGGTTAAGTGAGAAGGGAATGACTTTGCTGATTTATCTACTCAGGGATGCATTTAACTTTTCAAAGATTTCTATATCTTTTTATGAGGCTAAGAAAACCATCAACAAGTTATGTCTTGATTAAATCAAGATAGATGCTTGCCCAAATGATTGCATGTTGTACTGTGAAGATGATGTTAATGCAGAATCATGCAAGCATTTTCACACTTCTAGATGGAAGCTCGAGAAGGATAACAATCTTGATCGCGCTCCAAGTACAAGTAAGAAACAAAAAAAAGCAAAAGAAGAAGCAAAAGAAGCTTGCAAAAGTTTTACGCTACTTTCCATTAAAACTAAGATTAAAAGATTATTTATGTGCTCTAAAATTGCAGAGCATATGAGATGGCATGCAGAAGATGGTAACAAAGATGAGATCTTAAGGCACCTTTGAGATGGTGAATATAACGACCCGGGACTACCCCCTAGTCGTCACATGGTGCTTACAGTCCTGAGGGACCACAAGCTAACCCATGAGCTGGTACCTGCTGTGAGCACTGGATAACATAATCATAAATGCGGAAGAATACTGACAGGCCATAAGGTTTTAATAACTGAATTTAAAACTGAAATACGAGTCAATAGAAACAACTGACTGAATCTGATAAAATAATGATAAACTGGATAACTAACTGTAATAGCTGAATACTGAATAACTGACTCTAATGTCTGAAAAGCCTTTAAAATTGACTGACTAAATATGAGTTGATGGGACAAGCCCCAACTAACTCCAACTAACTACTAATTGAGACATGAAATAAAGTAAGAATGTCCTCAAAGTAAGAGGACTCACCACTTCTACTGTTGATGATCTGATAAGTCTAATCGCGAGCCGAGAACTAAGCATCAGAACCTATGATATAATAGATCATAGCGGAAAAGAAAAGGTATGCGGTCAGTACTTTGAATGTACTGGTATTCTAAATAAGTTAGGATGATATACATGGTTTCATGAACAGAACTAATAATTAACTGGGTATGCATGTAAAGCATGGAGTACAAAATAAAGAGTATGAAATCTGTAGATACTGAAAATGCATGAAATTTGTAAATACTGAGGATGCATGACCAAGCATATAATATGAATTGAGTAAAATCTATAAATTGAAATACTGAAATAACTAAAATATGTATGCTTTGGTCAAATAACACTAAGACTGAATAACTGAGCTGAGACTGTAACTAAGACTATATCTAAGACTGTGGGAGGTATCATCTAACCAACATTCCCCAATTTAAGCTAATAGGGGTCCAACCTATAATCCCAGTTATAAGTATATTAATACCATGCCACGGGTACTAACGATGACTGCGTGGATCCACTAAACTGATATAATTTTCAAAGGACTAAGGGTGTCAAGCCTGGACTGATGGGTGACCCCTGCAAGATAGTCAAGCCTAATCTAATGGGTGACTTCTCATATCTTACGCTGGCTACGTAGTTCTGTAGTATAGGGACTTCTACTACCGACTCTGCATATCTGACGGGGAAGCCATCATCCCTAAACTCGCTCGGTGCTAAATCCTACTCCCAACTGAAAGACACTGAAATACTAGACTGTTCTGAGTTCATCTGATTGGTAACTGACTGTTCTGATAATGCTCATAGTTTGTTTTGAAGACTATTCTGTAATGTACTAATACTATACTACATAAACAACTATGGATTTTGAGTATTCAATACCCCCAGGACTCAAAACAATAATATTAAAATGACACTAAAGCTTGAAGATCAAAACATGAAGGCTTTTATTAAATAAATCACTCTTGTAGGAATTTTATCAAACACTTGTAGTTCATGGTTAAAACAGTCATAGAAATGTCATGAAACTTATGGAATAGCATGAATTCAACATATTAGATCTAAATCATGTTTTAATTCAATACATAATAATATCAAAACATGGAGGATTGAATGATATCAATTATCTCATGGTAACATGGTATAAAATCAATGATTCATGGAGGTTCATGGATGAAATCATAATTTAAAATATAATAACTTGAAAAGATCAAAACTTGTAAATTAAATAGGTTACTTGGACTTCATGGATGAAAGAAATCCATGGATGAACATCTAACATACCTGGGATAGTGAATTTCTTGAAGTTCTAGGTGAATTCTTGAGGATTGGCCTTGAATTAGAAAGCTAGGGATTTTTGTTCTTGAAAGGGGGATTTTTGATTGTGAGAGGAATTGAAATGTAACGCCCCGAAATCGGGTCCCGAGACGTCACACGGTGCTTAGGGTCACAAGTGACCCCAAGCTAACCCTTCTACTGGCATAACTCATAAGCAACTGAATAAAAATACAAATCCATACAAATCAGCAGAAATTAACTCTTTTCTAAATTTGATCGATACAAAAATAGAATTTTATAGGATTACAATTCTGCCTTTACAACCAAAATTAAAACAAAATACATCAACTTCTACAGACTGTCTATGAAGCCTCTACTAGTACTGACTGTAGGTAGCCGGGTTATGACTCCCGACTACCCCAACTCCATACGACTGAATAAGAAAAATACAACACTATAAACTCTGCATAACTAACCCAAGCCCTTGAATCAAAAAGACTCATCACTTGTTGACTGGATACCACGAACTGACTGGATCAGAAGGTGTGACTATACCTTGTACCTACATTCCGAGAAAATGCAGCCCACATCCGAAGATGTGGGTCAGTACCATGGAAAGGAGCCGAGTATATGGGGGTGTATACAGTTGTATAAACATCATCATCATAAATATTTATAAGAAATATACAGGATGTATGAAAGACTCACATAGCCCAAAGAAAATCATCATAATCATGAGAGGATGAAATAAGTATAATAACATATGTGATTCATCAGATAATTTGTCAATCACTTTCAGTTCATCAAGAATATCAATTCTCATAATGTAAATATCATTTAAATCTTCCGAAAGAATAACTTTCACAATTCCACTTTCAAATCACTTCACCATTCACCATAGACACAAGGAAACACACACACACACTGGGAGATCCTATAACCGACATAAACCATGTGAGCTACATAGAGTCCAACGTACAACCCACTTTTGGGAGAGCCATCCTATCCTTTCCATCGGAGTAGGACTTCCAGTATCAATTCAAAAATACTAGTGATCACTATATAAATCAGCCTAAGGCTCACATCCTACGGGGGCATGTAGTTCTAGGGAAGTAAGGTCACTTTATACCTCCCACTCGGTGCTAAGGATTACTCCCGGACTTAGCTCAGAAATTTGAATCAGCCTCAGGCTCACATTAAAGAAAATCCACAATAAACACTTCAACAATTTTCATCGGGAGCCAATTTACTACCCCTTTATCATAATCAATAAAAACGTGAATTTCTTTCACAGTCGAGTTCAAAATAACTCATTCACGACCAAAAGGTTAAATCATTCAAAATATCTCAAATATTCAACATCAACGTGCTTATAACACACACTTTCTATAAAAAACACAATTTCCAATGGGGATTCATGGCCCAAATATCAAAATCATGATAAATATCGTTCAAGATTCATGCTTTATATCACCACACATGTAAATTCATCTTTTGAAATCATAAACATCAAGATTTCATAATAATCATCATAAGATATGGGTTCATACTTCAAATTCATAAAAATCAAATAAAAATCATGTCTTTGTAAAGAAAATTACTTTTGGGTACAAGAATGAAAGAGAGTTCTTGTTGAAAAAACCCACATACCTTGAATGATGAACTTTAGATCGATACTCATTTTTGAGATGTTAATCATGCCTTTGAATGATGCTTCTTGGAGTTCTTGAACTAGGAACTTGGAATCTTGAATAAATTTGCAGAATTAATGGTGAACTTTGGAGGTTCTTGAAGTTCTTGAACTAGGAACTTGGAATCTTGAATAAATTTGCGGAATTAATGGTGAACTTTGGAGGTTCTTGAAGTTGGATGTAGGAGCTTAGGGTTTTCTTTTTGAGGGAATTTGATGAAATATAACATATAATGCTTCTAATAGGCTTTAATATAGGGTTTGGACAGATTTTGGGTGAGGGGGAATGACCAAAACGCCCCTAAAAATTAAATAATACTCGAATCTGTCCTTTGGTGGACTGTTTTGATAGTCTGAAGTAGATCAACCATAACGTTTTACTCCGATATCCAAATTCGATGAAACTAATTTCATTAGAAAGAGGACTCTCATATATTTCTGTTGATATATAGTATATCACCCATATCATTGTGTACGAGGAGTTATGATCGTTTGAATTTGACACAAAAATTCACTTTTGGTAGGCTGAAGTAGATCGACCATAACTTTTTGCTCCGATAGACAAATTGGATGAAACCAATTTCATCGGAAAGAGGAATCGCAGAGATTTCCGTTGATATATAGTAGACCGCCCAGATCATTATGTACAAGGAGTTATGATCGTTTAAAGTTGGAGCAAAAATACGCCAGGCCTCAGTACTTTTTTTCCTGCACATTTTACTGTTCACTACTATTCACGGTTCGATCGGAATGTTCATAACTTGTCGCTCGGGTGTCCGTTTTGGATGTTCTACATATCGTTGGAAATCTTATTAGATACTCTACGCAATGGTGGGTCATAATCTAAGACATTCCACACGGAAAATTTATAATTCATTCTAGAAGATAGAACCCAATATGTTTACGCACAAAATTTTAACGAAAAATTTCCCGGGGTATTACATCATCTCCCCCTTGGAAACATTCGTCCTTGAATGTCGATGAATAAGTACAGAATACCATGGAAATGAGGACAAAAGTCTGGGATAATGAAGTCAATCCACTTACTTCACTCCATACTTTCGAATACTTCATAGAACATGCGATTCATAATGAGAATGGTCACATAGTTGGATCTTAAACAAAGGAGACTGATTTTAAGGAATCGATATCTTTGGTTTATTCAGAGACTGAGAATCAATGGTCTCGAAGGGGATCTCATCAAAAGAAGGACCACTTGCTCCCAAACGAAACGTCCCTCAACACTCCCTCCAAAAGATTCAAATGACATTGTTCTGGGAGAAAATGAACCATAATTTGATACAATCCTATCATATGGGAACAAGGACCCATATGGCATAAATTAAGATAGGAATTTATAGGTCTTGGGAAACATAACTCCTTGCTTCCAAACTTAGCAACACTTCCCAACTACTCCCTCGACTATGTTCAAGCCTAACTCCAAGTACTCATGAGATACGCCACATAACACTATAATATTAATCTATATCATGAACCTCAATACACACTGAGCCTCACAACTCCTCACTTCAAACATAACTCTTATTGCTACTCCAACAACCACATACAATCTTATACTAGGGATTCGCTAACTTGCGGTGCATTCTTTTAGATATACATCCATAACATTCAAGCCTATACTCATAACCACATACACACTTCGCACATACACCTCTAAACGAACACTCATAAAGCATTTTCCTCGCTTTCTCTAAGATTCCATCAACTACATCATTCACACATACTGGTCAACTCTTTAAATGGCACACATAACATTTTCTCAACCAATTGAACTATACACAAAACTCTGTATTACTATTCCTACAACCTCATAGAAGTGCATAAAACCAACGCACAACAATCTTTCCAAATAAACATTTAAAACTTCAACTAACCACGGCATGTATCAAGGACTTAGCCTCAATCTAACTTCACTTCACCGCCGTGAGCACACCACTTTCTATCATAGATAAGGAAGTATCTTCTCTCCCTTCTAGACAACTGCTCAACACCATTAGCTTGACTTAATAAAAAGGTCACAAAATTTTAAAACATGAAGACCTGAAACATGAAGGGATAATGTAAATAACTTGACTCTCTCTATTGAGGCCTTAGGAATAAAATATCAAATACAATGGGTTCATTAAGGTATCAAAACTGAAGACACCCATAACGGAAACTGAATCTCACTGATCAATAAGAGTATTGCCTGAGTACTGGAACTGAACATACTGTAAAACTTGAGTATATGAGTCATGGAAGGCA
Source organism: Capsicum pubescens (assembly GCA_030864215.1). Lineage (NCBI taxonomy): Eukaryota > Viridiplantae > Streptophyta > Magnoliopsida > Solanales > Solanaceae > Capsicum > Capsicum pubescens. The sequence continues at coordinate 117,037,560 of CM061540.1, read as the reverse complement.
TGCCCTGAATTTAGAGCTCATAACTTATGAAATGTGATTCCAACTGCTAGAAGAACTGGAATTTCTCATTTTTGGAAACTAGAAGAGTATGTAATTCTCCATCATATGTATGAACATGAATTAAGATCATGGAACTGAAATGTAAAGCATGAGTAGGTTTTGGGACATCTGAAAATACTGAAATAACATTGGGTCAAGCACCGATCTTTCTCCCAGCAAATTTACAACTTACTGGTACTTCTACTAAAATGTAAAAGCTTGACTTGACTACTTATTCTATCATCTCCCCCTTAGCTTTAAGCCACCACTCAAATTCTCAAATGCTTACTAATTTCGAATCTCCACGATCATCTCTATCGCCAGAATGTACACCATCTAGTGCTTCAACTCTTATTTCTATTAGCTCAACTTGAATACTTTCTAACCTTTTGATAGACCATGCTACTTCTGTCTTCTCCCTCTAATACCATGCCTATGAACTTATGTTTCTAACCCATAAGAATCAAAATCACACTTAAGAGGCTCAACATTTCCAATCATACGCCTCGCCTTAACTTAGCCATCAAAACATCATCCATCGTCTAACTAGTATTTATCCATCTAACAATCCCATGGCACGACTCACTACACCACATACACTAATCCTCGAAATTAAAGCAGTCCCATAATATCTTGGGTGAACTTTCTCATCATAATATAATATTAAACATAATTACAAGTCAACTACACTTAAAATCTTGTGTACACTGTTCAAGCCGATTAGGTCACTTCCGACAACTAATATAATTAATTCGAAAACCGTCAAATTCGGCTTCATGATCACCAATCGTTCAAACTTAAGGTCTCACACTTCACATAATTTACAACTCCGTCTCATGCATAACTCCCATGTGAAGATTATAAAACAACACATCCATGAACACTAGCCCACTTAAACTTTATAACAATAATAATTGGTCCTAATCATATAGCCTATCTTATTCACAATCCATTAACACATCCTTCTTTCACCCGTCGCTACTATCTATCCTTCATACACAACTTAACATAATTCATAGCTCTCTACGTCTTAACTTAACTTCCTTTTGCAATCTGGAGAGAGCCTAGATTAACAACACTTACCCATCGAGTACTTTCATCACTAACCTATACTCTCTGTCATATAAATACCGTCAACACCCGTTTTATACCTCGAACAAACTATATCACTTCCTATTAACCCAATTGCATGCAAAAAGGGATTTCGCTATACTTATGCTCAACAAATCATACTTACCATCCTTCTTACTACTACACCTCTACATCCCATATTTTCAGCCAGCACAAGGAACAAGATGAACTACAAGTTACTAGTGGATCGAAATAGGCCTCACACGGCTTCACTAGACTTTGGTTTTGTGTTTTGATCAAGAAAGTTATATGAATAACAAAGAAGCTATGCTAGTGAATCGAAAGAGCCCACACGGCTTCACTAGACTTTGATTTTTCACAAACATAATGATAACAAGATTACATAATACAAGAGATAGAAACTTGACACACAACATTCAATGATCTAAGAATACACCTTACTCTGTCTTAATTAAATAACTCATAAGAATGAGGGCATGACTTTCAACTTAAGGAACTTAACACACTAGAGAGCTCCTCTCAAGCCCTTTGTGTAACTTTTGAAATTTCTTCTAGAAAATATAGAGGCATTACGTGGGGAAGAACTGGAGCTTGGGAATCATGTTATCTAAAAAATAATACATAGAGGGAGAAGTATAGATTAACATTGTAGATTCTGAGGAGGAATCTGAAAGCACATCTAACCTAGGCTTAGTTCACGATTTTTATGAACATGAATAAAGTACTTCAATCTTTGGAACTCAAAAGCACTGACAGGATACTTTCTAGCTCTCTTACAATCCCATAACTATCTACGGAGAATTAAGCCTAACTGTTTCTGATACCTTGAAAATGAGGCAGAGTTGGCCAGAATAGAGTAAGATGAGAATCTATATAAGCTTCTTGGAGAACCTTTTTATAGCATGATCTTAGACTTGAAAGAAGGGAAACATTTCCTAAATTCCCTGTAGCCTCTCAAAGAAAAGTACAGACGTCTCCGTACCATTCCGCAAGAATATACTAGACACGACTTCATAGACACCCTAGGACACTTGAACTCTGTGCTCTGATACCAAGTTTGTAACGCCCCGAAATCGGGTCCCGAGACGTCACACGGTGCTTAGGGTCACAAGTGATCCCAAGCTAACCCTTCTACTGGTATAACTCATAAGCAACTGAATAAAAATACAAATCCATACAAATCAGCAGAAATTAACTCTTTTCTGAATCTGATCGATACAAAAATAGAATTTTACAGGCTTATAATTCTGCCTTTACAACCAAAATTGAAACAAAATACATCAACTTTTACTGACTGTCTATGAAGCCTCTGCTAGTACTGACTGTAGGTACCGGGTCATGACTATCGACTACCCTAACTCAATATGACAGAATAAGAAAAATAAATCACTATAAACTCTGCATAACTAACCCAAGCCCTTAAATTAAAAAAACTCATCACCTGTTGACTGGATACCACGAACTGACTGGATCTGAAGGTGCAACTATACCTTGTACCTACATTCTGAGAAAATGCAGCCCACATCCGAAGATGTGGGTCAGTACCATGGAAAAGAACCGAGTATATGGGGGTGTATGCAGTTGTATAAACATCATCATCATAAATATTTATAAGAAATATGCAGGATGTATGAAAGACTCACATAGCCCGAAGAAAATCATCATAATCATGAGAGGATGAAATAAGTATAATAACACATGTGAGTCATCATATAATTTGACAATCACTTTCAGTTCATCAAGAATATCAATTCTCATAATGTAAATATCATTTAAATCTTTCGAAAGAATAACTTTCACAATTCCACTTTTAAATCACTTCACCATTCACCATAGACACAAGGAAACACACACACACGTGGAGATCCTATAACCGATATAAACCATGTGAGCTACATGGAGTCCAACGTACAACCCACGTTGGGGAGAGCCGTCCTATCCTTTCCATCGAAGTAGGACTTCCAGTATCAATTCAAAAACACTAGTGATCACTATATAAATCAGCCTCAGGCTCACATCCTATGGGGGCACGTAGTTCTAGGGAAGTAAGGTCACTTTATACCTCCCACTCGGTGCTAAAGATTACTCCCGGACTTAGATCAGAAATTTAAATCAGCCTCAGGCTCATATTAAAGAAAATCCACAATAAACACTTCAACAATTTTCATCAGGAGCCAATTTGCTACCCCTTTGTCATAATCAATAAAAACGTGGATTTCTTTCATAGTCTAGTTCAAAATAACTCATTCATGATCAAAAGGTCAAATCATTCAAAATATCTCAAATATTCAAAATCAACGTGCTTATAGCACACACTTTCTAAAAAAACACAATTTCTAATGGGGATTCACGACCCAAATATCAAAATCATGATAAATATCGTTCAAGATTCATGTTTTATATCACCACACATGTAAATTCATCTTTTAAAATCATAAACATCAAGATTTCATAATAATCATCATAAGATATGGGTTCATACTTCAAATTCATAAAAATCAAATAAAAATCATGCCTTTGTAAAAAAAATTACTTTTGGGCACAAGAACGAAAGAGAGTTCTTGTTGAAAAACCCCACATACCTTGAATGATGAACTTTATATCGATACTCACTTTTGAGATGTTAATCGTGCCTTTGAATGATGGTTCTTGAAGTTCTTGAACTAGGAACTTGGAATCTTGAATAAATTTGTAGAATTAATGGTGAACTTTGGAGGTTCTTGAAGTTCTTGAACTAGGAACTTGGAATCTTGAATGAATTTGCAGAATTAATGGTGAACTTTGGAGGTTCTTGAAGTTGGATGTAGGAGCTTAGGGTTTTTTTTTTGAGGGAATTTGATGAAATATAACATATAATGCTTCTAATAGGCTTTAATATAGGGTTTGGATGGATTTTGGGTGAGGGGGAATTACCAAAACGCCCCTAAAAATCAAATAATTCTCGAATCTGTCCTTTGGTGGACTGTTTTGATAGTCTAAAGTAGATCAACCATAATGTTTTACTCCGATATCCAAATTCGATGAAACTAATTTCATTAGAAAGAGGACTCTCATATATTTCCGTTGATATATAGTATATCACCCATATCATTGTGTATGAGGAGTTATGATCATTAGAATTTGACCCAAAAATTCACTTTTGATAAACTGAAGTAGATCGACCATAACCTTTTGCTCCGATAGAAAATTTAGATGAAACCAATTTCATCGGAAAGAGGACTCGAAGAGATTTCCGTTGATATATAGTAGATCACGCAGATCATTATGTACAAGGAGTTATGATCATTTAAAGTTAGAGCAAAATACGCCAGGCCTCAATACTCTTTTTCCTGCACGTTTTACTGTTCACTACTATTCACAGTTCGATCGGAATGTTCATAACTCGTCGCTCGGGTGTCCATTTTGGATGATCGTTGGAAAGCTTATTCGATACTCTACACAATGGTGGGTCATAATCTAAGACATTCCGAACGAAAAATTTATAATTCATTCTAGAAGATAGAACCCAAAATGTTTACGCACAAAATTTCAACGAAAAATTTCTCGGGGTATTACATGAAATAATGATGACTACTTAGGGTGTTTAGGGGTTAAATTTCATGTTTTAGGTTAATTAGGGCCATGGAAAAAGATCCAAATACCCCTGAACCAATTTTAAAACGGAAGCAGAAAACTGAAGATCCCAATTTTTTGCCTTGGCGTGATGCGCCACTATTATGCCAAGCCACTGGAATTGGACAGCTGGGAAACTAGTTTGTGGTGTGATGCTAGAAAAATCGTGTTCCTTCATTGATTGGGACCTGGAAGTTCCACGACATGGTGGAATAGCGGAGAGACACTGGAAACTGCCAAATTCCAAATTGGCCTTTGGCGCGATGCGCCAAGATCATACACCTCCACTGGAAATTGCCAATAGTCACTTAGACTAGCTCCACGATGCGTTAAGGTCTAAAATGATGGGGTCTAATGACTGAAACTTAAAATCGCTATAACTTCTTACCCGGTTATCGTATTTAGGCGAATTTTATATCGTTGGAAAAATAATTGAATTTCCTACACAATGGAAGGATCTAAACTGAAAAATAATAAGTATTTCGAAAATTTTATATATGAATACTCACGTATTGGGACTTAGATTATGCTAGAGAAATATGGGGCATTACCATATATCCCCCTTGGGATCATTCATCCTCGAATGAAACTAGTTAACTGAGGAAACTGATGGACTAAGCTTACACACTGAACATGCATATCTGATGCATAGAATGCATGAATGAACTAAATCATGAATGAACGACTGACATGAACATAATGTACAACTGAAACTGAGCATGATAGAGAGAAATCTTAAGAAGATTAGTACCTTATACTGAATCTGGATTTGCGGAGAAAATATGATGGTACTTGGTCTGCATATTTGCCTCTGTTTCCCAAGTGGCTCCCTTAACGGACTGATTCCATCAAAGAACTTTAACTAGTGGAATTTCTTTTTTCCTTAGTCTACGAACTTGATGATTAAGAATTTTGACTGGAACTTTCTCAAAGGAAAGATTATTCTAAATCTCTGCACTTTATAAGGAAACAACTACCGCTGGATTACCAATACACTTTTTCAACAACGATACATGGAACACTGGGTGTATTGAGGCTAAATCTGAAGGCAATTCAAGCTCGTAAGCTATCTTTTCAAAATAACTGAGAATTCTTAAGGGACCGACATATCGGGGACTGAGTTTCCCTTTCTTGCTGAATCTCTTCACTCCTTTCATGGGAGAGATTTTCAAGTATATGAAATCACCGATCTCAAACTCAAGATCCTTTCTTCTCACATCTGTATACGACTTCTATCGGATCTGGACAACCCTAAGCCTTTTTCTGATCAACTGAACCTTTTTTAACACATCAAAAACCTAGTCAAGACCTACTACTGGGCCTCACCTACTTCAAACCAACCAATTAGAGATCAACATCTCCTACCATAGAGAGCCTCAAATAGAGCCATACCAATACTAGAATGATAGCTGTTATTGTATGTGAATTCAATCAAAGGAAAATGGATATCTCAACTACCCTTGAAATCAACAATGCATGCTCTCAGCATATCTTCAAGAGTCTGAATGGTCCTTTCTGCTTGGGCATCTTTTTGAGGATAAAAAGGTGTACTGAGGTGGACTTGGGTACCAACACCCTTTTGGAATGCCTTCCAGAAGTGAGAGGTAAACTGGGTACCTCTATCAGAGATGATAGATAAGGGAACATCATACAAACTAACCAACTCTCTGAGATAGAGTTTAGCATAGTCCTCGGCTGAATAAGAGGTACGGACTGGCAAGATTTGAGCTAATTTGGTCATCCTGTCTATGATAACCCAAATAGAATTATGCTGATGATGGGTACGAGGCAAACCTATCATAAAATCCATGTTCACTTTCTCCCACTTCCAAGTGGGAATACTGAACTCCTGCATGGACCCACTAGGTTTCTGATGCTCAATATTAACTTGCTGGCTTGTAGAGCACTTAGCTACAAACTCTGCAATATCTCTCTTCATCCCACTCCACCAATAGATCTCTAGCTAATCGTGGTACATCTTAGTAACCCCTGGATGAATAGAGTAACGCGCACCATGCGCCTCTGCAAGAATTCATTGCCTCAAATCATCTACACCAGGCACACACAATCTACCCTAACAATGCAAAACACCATCTCCCCATTGGGAGAAAACCTCTATTTTTTTATCTCTGACTAATTTTTTCAACTTAACTAGTCTGGGATCTCTATCCTATTTTTCCTTCACCTCAGAAACTAGAGATAATTCGGCGCTACTCTGTACCCACACATTACCCTCTGCTAAGTCGACTAAGAGGACACCTAGTCCAGCAAGCTGATGAACTTCCTAAGCCAACTTTTTCTTAACATCCTCAACTTGAGCAACACTGCCCATAGACAATCTACTGAGATCATCAACCACTACATTGGCCTTGTCCGAATGGTACAGAACACTCATATCATAATCCTTCAATAACTCTAACCACCTTCTCTGACACAGATACAAATATTTATAAGAGAATACATACTGAAGGCTTTTGTGATTTGTGAACACATCTACATGCACCCCATACAAGTAATGCCTCCAAATCTTTAAGGTAAGCACTACAACTGCTAACTCAAGATCATGAGTAGGGTAATTCTTATTATGGGGTTTAAGCTGTCTGGAGGCATAGGCTATGACCTTACCTCTCTACATGAGGACACAACCTAAACCTACTCTAGATGCATCACAGTACACCACAAAACCATCTGAACCGTCTTGTAGAGTCAAGACTAGGGCTGAGGTCAGTCGAGTCTTCAACTCTTAAAAACTCTTCTCGCATGAATCTGACCACTGAAACTTAACTTTCTTCTGAGTGAATCTGGACATAGGAGATGCAATAGAAGAAAACCCTTCAACAAACCTATAATAATAGCCATCTAAACCTAAGAAGATCCTAATATCTGATGGAGAGATGGGTCTAGGATATCTTCTTACCGCCTCGATCTTTTGAAGATCAACTCTAATGCCATCACCGAAAATAATATGGCCAAGAAAAGCTACTAATCTTATCCAAAATTCATACTTACTGAATTTAGTGAATAACTGGTGAGCTCTAAGAGTCTAAAGCACTATTCTGAGGTGGTTTGTATGATTATTTTCACTACAAGAGTAATCGATAATATCATCAATGAAGACTATGCCGAACATGTCCAAGTACTATTTGAACACTCGATTCATCAGGTCCATGAAGGCTGCTGGGGCATTGGTAAGAACAAAGGACATGACTAGAAATTTAAAGTGACCATACCGAGTTCGAAAAACTATTTTTAGAATGTCACATTCTTTGACCCTGAGCTGATGATAGCCTGATCTGAGGTCTATCTTTGAAAAATAGATGGCACCCTAAATTTGATCAAATAAGTCATCAATTCTAGGAAGTGGATATTTATTCTTGACTGTGACTTTGTTTAACTGATGGTAGTCTATACACATTCTGAGAGAACCGTATTTCTTACGCACGAATAGAATAGGTGTGCCCCACGAGGAGACGCAGGGTCTGATGAATCCCTTATCTAAGAGATTCTTTAACTTTTCTTTCAATTCTTTGAGTTTATCTGGAGCCATTTTGTATGGCAGAAGGCTAAGTATCTGGGAGAAGGTCTATTCTGAAGTCAATTTCCCTTTTGGGAGGAACTCTGGGCAGATCTTCAGGAAATACATCTGAGAATTCATTTACTACTGGAACTGACTCAAGAGTTGGAGTTTCTGAGTTAGAGTCTTTGACTCGCACAGGATGGTAAATACACCCCTATCATTTTACTCGATCTAAGGTACAAAATCAACTGAACCCTAAGAGTTGTGGTACTACCCCTCTATTTAAGGACTGGTTCATTTGGGAACTGAAAATGAACTATTCTATTTCTATAATCAACTGAGACATAACATGAGTGGAGCCAATCCATGCCGAGAATGATGTCAAAATCTATTATCTCTAACTCTACGAGATCAACTAAGGTAACTTTCTGAGATATTATGACCGGACAGTTCCTATGTACCTGTCTGGCTACAATGGAAATGCCTATTGGGGTAGACACTGAAAAGGGCTCTGCTAGAGTTTTGGGACTGACTCCAAAGTTGACGACTATACATGGAGTTACAAAATAAAGAGAAGGTCAAGGGTCTAGTAAAGCATAAACATATAAGTGAAAGACCTGCAACATACCAATAACTACTTCAGGAGAATTTTCCTAATCTTGGCAGGACTGAAGAGCATATAATCTGTTCAGACACTGACCACTGGTAGCATTGGAAGCGGTACCCTGCTGAGTCGGGTGACCGAATGGAACTGATAACTGATGGGACTGGACCTATAGGCATACATCCCTACCTGTATAAGCAACTACCCGACACTCTCGAATCCGATGGCCTGGCTTTCCACACCTAAAGCACACATCATTACCTTCTCTACACTCACCCTGACAGTGTCTGCCATATTTCTAACATAGAGAATTTGTACGAGCACTACTAACACTGACCTGGGACTTAGAGCCTGGTGCCCTATCCTTATTATAATTTTTAAATTTAGGTACTGGGGAACTGGATGAAGAGGGTGCTGGGTATGTCGACCTCTGATAAAACTGGGGACGGTTACCACTTTCTGACTTTGGCTAATTGAAATTAAAACTACCCATCCTAGCTCTCTTGTTTCCTCTCTCCAACTCTTTAATCTTCTGCTCCTCTATCTGTTGAGCATGGACCATCAATGTAGACAAGTCCATCTCACTAATCAGCATTGCGGTCCTACACTCCTTGACCATACTATTAGATACATCAGACACAAACTTACTCATCTTGGACCTGTTGTCCGCTACCACATAAGGAGCATACCTAGTTAACTGAGTAAACTTGAGGGAATACTCCCTCACGCTCATGCTACCCTACCTCAAATTAATGAACTCTAACACTTTGGCCTCCCTTAACTCTAATGGGAATAATCTGTCTAAGAAAGTTGTGGCAAACTCTTCCCATTCTACAGGCCCTGCATATACACCCCTATCAGCTTTCCACTGCTTAAACTAAGTATGGGTTATATCCTGCAACTGATATAAAACCAACTTAGCACTCTGACTAGATGTCACCCCCATAGCATCCGTTATATTTTACACCATATCTAAAAATTCCTGTGGACCCTCTTCAGAATTGGATCCTATGAAAGAAGGAGGATTCATTCGGGTGAAATCCCAAATTTTAGTCGTAGCAGTATTGAATACTGGGTTGGCCATTCATTTTGTGCTGCTATAGAAATGGATAGAGTAGTGAATGTAACCCTGAATTTTGCGTGAGTTATGTGCTCATCCAGAGGATCTGCCTGGATGGGCTGAGGGGTGGGATGATTTCCTATTCTTCTTCCATTCTTCTTGGGAAGCATGTTCTGTAAATGGAAGGAAGAAATGGATTAGACAAGGAGTTTAACTTGAGCTCATGCTCACTCGCATGACATGAATACTAAAAGAAGGGAAACTTTTTCCTAAATGCCTTGTAGCCTCTCATCCATAAGTGTGGCACGCTATACACCCATGCACAAAAATCTACTCGACGTGGATTTCAGACTTCCTAGGACACTTTAAGACCTTAGGCTCTGATACCAAATTTGTAATGACCCGAGACTACCCCCTAGTCGTCACATAGTGCTTACAGTACCGAGTGACCACAAACTAACCCATGAGCTGGTACTTGTTGTGAGCACTGGATAACATAATCATAAATATGGAAGAATCCTGACTTGCCATAAGGTTTTAATAACTGAATTTAAAACTGAAATACGAGTCTATAGAAACAACTAACTGAATATGATAAAATAATGATAAACTGGATAACTAACTGTAATATCTGAATACTGAATAACTGATTCTAATGTCTAAAAAGCCTTTAAAACTGACTGACTAAATATGAGTTGATGGGACAGGCCCCAACTAACTCCAACTAACTACTAACTGAGACATAAAATAAAGTAAGCCTATCCTCGAAGTATAATGACTCACCACTGCTACTTCTGAGGATCTGACAAGTCTAATCGTGAGCTGGGAACTAAGCGTCAGAACCAATAATATAATACATCATAGCGAAAAAGAAAAAGTATGCGATCATTACTTTGAATGTACTGGTATGCTAAATAAGGTAGGATGATATGCATGGTTTCATGAACAGAACTAATAATTAACTGGGTATGTATGTAAAGCATGGAGTACTGAATAAAGAGCATGGAATCTATAGATACTAAAAATGCATGAAAATCTGTAAATACTGAGGATGCATGACCAAGCATATAACATGAACTGAGTAAAATCTATAAACTGAAATATTGAAATAACTAAAATCTGTATGCTTTGGTCAAACAATTCTAATACTGAATAACTGAGATGGGACTATAACTAAGACTATATCTGAGACTGTGGGAGGTATCATCTAACTGACATTCCCTAATTTGAGCTAATCGGGGTCCAACCTATAACCCCAGTTGTAAGGGTGTTAATACCGTGCCATGGGTACTAACGATAACCATGTGGATCCATTAAATTGATATAATTTCCAAAGGACTAAGGGTGTTAAGCCTGAACTGACGGGTGACCCCTGCGAGATAGTCAAGCCTAATCTGATGGGTGACTTCTTATATCCTACACTGGCTACGTAGTTCTGGAGTATAAGTACTGCTACTAACGACTCTTCCTATTTGATGGGGAATATGCCATACCTACACTCACTCGGTGCTAAATCCTACTCCCAACTGAAACACACTAAAATACTAGACTATTCTGAGTTCATCTGACTAGTAACTAATTGTTTTGATAATGCTCATAGTATGTTCCGAAGACTATTCTGTAATGTACTAATACTAGAATACATAAAAAACTATGGATTTTGGGTATTCAATACCCTTAGGACTCAAAACAATAATAGTAAAATGACACTAAAGCTTGAAGATCAAAATATGAAGGCTTTTATTAAATAAATCACTCTTCTAGACATTTTATTAAACACTTGTAGTTCATGGTTAAAACAATCATAGGAATGTCATGGAACTTATGGAATAGTATGAATTTAACTTAATAGATCTAAATCATGGTTTAATTCAATAAATACATGTAGGATTGAAGGATATCAATAATCTCAAGGTAACATGGTTTAAAATCAATAGTACATGGAGGTTCATGGATGAAATCATAATTTAAAATATAATAACTTGAAAAGATCAACTTGTAAATTAAATAGGTTACTTGGACTCCATGGATGAAAGGAATCCATGGATAAACATCTAACATACCTGGGATAGTGAATTTCTTTAAGTTCTGGTGAGTTTTTAAAGATTGGCCTTGAATTTGAAAGCTAGAGTTTCTTGTTCCTGAAAGGGGGATTTTTTATTGTGAGAGGATTTGAAATAATGATGACTACTTAGGGTGTTTAGGGTTAAATTTCATGTTTTATGTTAATTAGGGCCGTGGAAAAAGACCCAAATACCTTGAACAAATTTAAAAACAAAAGCTGAAAATAGAAAATCCCAATTTTTGGCCTTGGCGCGATGCGCCACTATCACGCCAAGCCACTAGAATTGAACAATTGGGAAACTGGTCTTTGGCGCGATGTGGGAAGAATCGCGGTCCTTCACTGATTGGGGCCTAGAAGTTCACCGCGATACGGTGGAATCGCGTAGAGATAATGGAAACTGCCAAATGCTAATATGGCCTTTGGCGCGATGCGCCAAGATCGCGCACCTCCACTTGAAATTGCCAATTTTCACTTAGACTAGCTCCATGATGCGCTAAGGGTTAAAATAATAGAGTCTAACGACTGAAACTTAAAATCACCATAACTTCTTACCTGGTTATTGAATTTGGGCTAATTTTATATCGTTGGAAATTTAATTGAATTTTCTACACAATGACAGGATCTAAACTGAAAAATAATGAGTATTTCAAAAAATTTATATGAATACTCACGTATTGGGACTTAGATTATGCTAGGGAAATACGAGGCATTACAAAATTTCACTATACATATCCTCTTATACTGTTTAACTAGTTTGGTGGTCTAAAAATAATGTATTGAAAGAGAAGACTCGCAGGTTTTGGTACGATGATACAAATATAGATAATGCCATGGTAACACAGAATAGAAGAGAATACAGATTTTCATTCAGATTTCTAGATTTTGAATTCAGAAAGATGAATATTTATAAAAAGTTAAAAATAGGCTTAAAGAGAGTTAGATGGTTACTCGAAGAAAGTATGATTTGAAAGACTCAATGCTAGAAATCGTGATTTGCCGGCTTGAGGTTATGGTACCATGGTGTGTGGTCTTGTGTACCTTGATTTATGTCGTCCCACTTTGGGACTATGGTTAGGAGCCATGCTTTGTGGTCTTGTGCACTACCATGACATGTTGATTTGATTGGGGATCCTGGCACCATGCTGTGTGGTCTTGTGTGTCTCCCCATACTGATACTCCAATCCTTTCGACAAACTTGGACTGGAGGCTTCGCCGCCGAGTCAAGGGCGGATTCCATATAGCCCATGGAATTATAGATTGTAGGGTGTACCATCTAGCTCAGAAGTAACATAAAGGGTGGTTTATGATTTCAAAGAAATGTTTCAAAGTCTTTATAGTATGCCTATGTGTTTTCATATATTATATGTAAAATGTTTTATGAATTGCTCTCACTTATGTTATATATAAATACATTATTTTTGATTGCTCTGCGTACCAATACATTTGTATTGACCCTCTATATTTCAGGGTCTAAGGCTCAGTCCAGAGGCCCTTCTAAGCCATAGATTTATCAAACAGAAGTGTGCAGCCGGTGAGCATTCTTTATTTTGGATGGCCTATTTTTAGAACATTGTTATTTTATTTTGGTTTTAAGTTCGACTGGGGGCCTTGTCCTAGTTTCAGACAAGTTGTTAATTTCTAATGTATTAGAGAATTCGCAGACTGATATAGATGTTGTTTAGATGTTTATGGATTTCTTTTCGTATTGTTAGATTAAACTCAGAACATGACCATGATTCTCTTTGTTTACTTTATGCATTTTTCCTTATTGTATATGAATGGTGTTCATGATTACCATATAGAAAGAGGCTCCCAGGCTTTCATGGTTTAGGATGCTCATCGTAGCCAGGGCCCCAGCTCGGGTCGTGATGGAAAAGGCTTAATACAAATTATCCTAAATTTGCTTTTGATCCTAGAAATGTTCGATTAGGACTAGCTAGTGATGGTTTCAATCCTCTTAGAGAAATGAGTACTAACTACAACATTTGGCTAGTGGTTTCATTACCATACTGTCTTCTTCCTTGGTTGTGTATGAGGCAATCAAATTTTATCCTCTCAATGATCATTCCAGGTCCACGTACAGTAGGGAATAACATAGATGTGTATCTATAACCATTTATTAATGAGTTGAATGAGTTGTGGAGTAAAGGTATGGATACTTTTGATTCAGCAAAGAATGAAATGTTCAAAATATGAGCAACTCTTTTGTAGACAATTAGCAATTTTCCTAGACTTGATATCTTATCTGGTTGGAACACATATACTGGTCTTGTATGCCTTTCTTGTAATTTAGATACAGAACCTTGTCGACTTTGTCATAGTAGAAAGTGTTGTTCATTGGCCACTTTCGATTCTTGGCAAGAAATCATAAATTTAGACTGATGAGACATTGTTTTGATGGAAATATGGAACAGAGGTCCCCTCCAAAAAAGTTATCTGGGTGAAAAATTTTGCACCAGGTGAAAGATATCAATGTCATATTTGGAAGACAATCAGAGTTGCGACAAATATAAAGGAATTTTTTTTTGGGGAATATGCAACTCAACAATGGAAGAAGAAAAGCATATTCTTTGATCTTCCATATTGGGAGTTTAATCCGTTGCCTCATAATTTAGATCTGATGCATATTGAAAAGAACGTGTTTGACAATATTATATACACTTTGTTAAATGATAAAGAAAAGTTAAAGAATCATGTTAAGGCCCGAAGAGATCTACAATATATGGGCATAAGGTTTGATCTATGGGTCGATGAGAATGATAAGTGTAAACTTGCTGCATTTGCAATTCCAAAGAACAAGAAAGTGGCCTTCCTCAAGACTTGAAAGAATATCTTAGTGTCGGATGGTTATTTAAGTAATATATCTCATCGTATTGATTTGAATCAAAAAAAAAATTTGGATTAAGAAGCCATGATTGTCACATTCTTATGTAACAGTTGTTACCCATACCAATTCGTAATGTGCTTCCAAGATAGGTTTTTGCAACTTTGGTTGAGTCTTCTTCCCTTTTTAGGCAGCTTTGATTTAAAAGTTTAAGTCTTACAGACTTAGACAAGCTAGAAAATTAAATTGTACAAACTCTTTGCCATTTAGAGATTTTGTTTCCTCCATCATTTTTCTGTAATGATTCATCTAATTATTCATCTAGTTGATGAGGTAAAAAAAGGTGGGCCAATACATTATCTCTGGATGTATTCTATTGAAAGGTAAAATATTCATTATTCCAAATAATTTTAGTTGATTTTGTAGTAGTATATCAATGTAAATGCTTTGTCTTACACATTAATATTTTGGGTATAGATTGTTGGTCCATTTCAAGTCCCTTGTAGGGAACAAATCACAAGCAGAAGGTTCCATAGCTAAAGGTTACATAGTTGAAGAGGCTCTTACTCTTTATTCTTGTTATTTTGAGGAAATTGAGTCAAGGTTAAATCGACCTAAACGTGTAAATGATGAACCAAGATAAAATGAGGCTTTTAAAAAGTCAAGTATGTTCCCTCAACAAAGTAAGCATGTTGGAGGCTTCATAACAGAACCA
Source organism: Capsicum pubescens (assembly GCA_030864215.1). Lineage (NCBI taxonomy): Eukaryota > Viridiplantae > Streptophyta > Magnoliopsida > Solanales > Solanaceae > Capsicum > Capsicum pubescens. Next base: position 117,022,032 of record CM061540.1, on the reverse strand, counting down.
CTGACTCATTTGGAGAAAACACAAGCTCATCGATATGTGTTACTTAATTGTGCGACCGTGAAGCCATTTATTGAGTTAGAAATCTACATTGATTTGATTTGTAAGATATGTTTTGAGTAATTGGATTAAAATTTCAAATTATAGTAACTTTATAGTGAATTTAGAGATTACATCAAAAGAAGTACAAGAGGCCGAAAAGTTTCAGCAACAGAGGTAGAGAGAAGAGTTAGTAAAAAGTTGCCTGATTGGTTTTCTAAGTAAGCGAGTGAATGATATTAGAATATTTTTTTGCTATAACTTTAATATATCAATTTATAATTTTTGATATAAGTGTTTTATATATTTAGATTATGAATCTAGACATAGCAAATACTATCTCTGATGAGATAAAGTTCTTAGCACAAGGTCCAGCCCGAGATGCAAGAAGATTCAATGCTTATAACATTAATGGATTCAAATTTCAAACTTGGTCTAGATAACAAGGATTAACAACTCAAAATAGTGGAGTTTTTCTTATCTCTAACACTTCTTGTGGGGCATCTAGTGAAGATAGACATGAAAAATAAGCAGACTTGCCATATTATGGAAAGTTGGAAGATATTATTGAGCTTAATTAATATGGCCAATTTAGGGTTGTTCTTTTCAAATGCCAGTGGGCTGACATTACTCAGAACAGAGGGTTCAAAATAGATGCTTGGAAGTTTAATTGTGTCAACTTTTCCAAATTGATTCATACCGTTGATCATGTGGATGATGACCCATATATTGAAGCATCACAAGAAAATATGGTCTACTATGTTGATGATGAAAATGATAAAGAATGGAGTGTGGTTGTACATCTAAAACCAAGAGATTTTTTTACATAGGAGAGGTTGATGAAGAGAAAATATATAAGAATGAGCAACACCGACAACAAGAATTTGGAATTTTTTTTTATGTTGATTACGAGAATGTCCGAATTCCAATAGATAAACATATGACTGAATAGATATATCATTATTTTTTAGTTTCCTCTGGCACTTTGCTTTCTCGCTTGATTAGTGTTTTTTTCCAAGACTTACTATCTTTTGGCTGAGAAAGTTATCTTTATTCTTTATATAATTCTTGATCTTTCTCATTTAGAACTAGCAGATAGTTATGGATCTTAACCATATGGCCATTTAGTTTCCAACATGTGGATAATAACCTTGTAGAATATCCAGTATCCCCTTGTAGAATAGGTAAGTTGCTACCCTATCGTAATGGCTAAAAAATGGCCATCTTTCTTCATAAATTATAACATAAAAATATATATATATTCACTTAATTTGCATTTGATAGTCAAAGTTGTCCTCTAATATTTTTCGTCAATCATCAGAGGTGTTGTTTTTCTGGTCAATATGCCGTCTTTGCTAAAATTTCATGGTTTTTCTCTTTGCAGTTCTTAGTAAAATAGGGCATGTAGTGACACCTCATACTGATTATTTCTTTCCCGGCATAACTAGAGAACAGTAAGTTTCAAGAAAATTTCTCATTAGATTTTAAATTTCACTTCCCAGAAGTACATAATATACTAATGATGAAATGCTTTATATATGTATTATTAAACATAGTTGTGATTCCTCTCATTTATTGTTGTGAATAGCTATTCCCTATTCTCTAGTCTATGGGTTCAGTAGCAATTGGCTTTGTTTACAATAGCTGGTTGCTTTACCCCATTCATTTCTTGATCCATCACTTTTTTTTTATTTGTTCACATCCTCAGAGTTAGATTTGTTTGCATTCCAAGCTATGCTCGCATTTCCTAATACAGTTCCATGGTTCCAACTAGTTCCCTTCCCATTCTGATCCTCCTTTTCACTAACAGTTGTCTGCTGATCCCACCCTGACGATGTACCACCAGTAGCGGTAGATGTTTTCCAACTAGTTCCTCGAGTATTCCAACTGGTGGTCACACCACTACTTCCACTCGCTCTCTTTCCAGAGTTGAATCCTTTTTCCACCTACCATCATCAACATTACCTCCTGTAGTAGTTTTGATGTTTTCCAACTACATTCTTGAGTGTTATCTTGACTCCAACTGTTCTTACTAGATTTCCATCCATCAGCATTACTATCTGCGCCTTTGCTCCAACTGTTGGGTTTATCTTCTTATGAATCATTTCTATTCTGCCATTCACCATTTTCATTATTCAAGTAAAGTTGGGAATTTCTCATAAGTAGTGCACTTGATGCCATGCCTAACTGTATGACGTCCTTATTTTCTCTCCCTGCCAGTTTATAAAAAATAATATATGCACGAGAATTAGTTTTAGCAGTGACTTTTATTGCATTGGTAGTGCCCAACTTTGTTGATTTCTTATCACTTGTGGGGAGCAGTGTGTGCATTATTTTGGAGTTTGTATTGCCTGCCTGCTTTGTTTCACTTGATTGCCTTTATGAATGAATTGAGATGGCATGGTTTGGCTTCATAAACTAATGAGTCTAATGTTTATATACTAGAGGATTGTATGCTACAACATTTATGATGAAAATGGATGCACTTTACATGGTCACTATCTGTTGGTTGCTAATACACTTTAAATGGCCACTACATCTGCTGGTTGCTAATACACTTTACATGGCCACTCCATCTGTTGGTTGCCAACTTGACATTAGACATATTACTAAATTTAAAAATTAAAGGCAGACCACTTCTGGTTTAACCAAACTGTTCTCTTTTCCTATAAAGCAACTATTTGTGTTTGTCTTTGTGTGTTGTGTGTGTTCTTTTCCTTTTAACCCCTGTATTAATAAACAGTAAGTTAAGTCTTTTTTCCTACTAGTAATATATTTACGAGTGGTATGAGGGTAATGTTTTCATGTATTTGATTATTTACTGGAAGAAGCTATAACTACTCCAAAATGGCCAATTCATGTATATTTCATACTTAGGTAATTATGCCTAATACATCTGACTAAACACTAAATTGTTTACTGCAGATATGCCAAGGTTCAAGCAGTTGCAGAAAAAGCAAAAATTAGATCCCTCGGTATCTACATCACAAGGTACTGAATCAGGACCTTCTTTTCTGGTCAAAACAAATCTGGCTCTGCCAATTCAGCATGCACCACAACCATCTCGACCAGTTTATTCAGCATCCCGTCCAGCTCCTACAAATCAGGACACTCCACATCTGGGTCCAACTATTTTCCCTGAATCACAACCATCTCTGTCAGTTCACTTAACATCACATCCATCTTTGATTGGTCGGGATTCATCACAACCATCTCCTATTGGTCGGTACTCATCACAACCATCATCTGTTGGTTGGGACTCATTATATCCATTTCCTATTCGTCGGGACTCATCACAACCATCCCCTGTTGGTCAAAATTTATCACAACCATCTCCTGTTGGTTGGGACTCATCACATCAATATTCGGTTGGTCGGGACTCATCACAGCCATCTCGGTCAGTTCACTCTACATCACATCTGGGTCTGAAAAATCAAGACTCATCACAATCATCCCGACTAGTTCATTCTACATCATATTCAACTCCAATAAATCAGGATTTATTACAACCAACTCCAATAGATCAGGCTGCACCCCAAAAATATTCTAGACATGAATTGAATACGTATTGGGTTGTAGGTGCAATAGGTAAATACTTCAGACTATCAATACATATCTAATAGACATTTCTAAGACAATATAATGTCTCTCATAGCTTCACCCAATCTCTTTTCTTATAACAAATTCAAGAAATAATGTCAAAAAAATCAAAGTTAAAACTAAGGAAGTACTGAATTTAACAGGTGAAGAACGTATCGTGGTTAATTTTGATTTTTATGATGAACCATTTGGGGAAGTACACAGCCTACTTTTGTACTTTTATGGAATTTTAGCGTGTGGTTGCTCTTTATTTCCAATCAACTTTGAGAAATGGTCGAGTTTAACTATGACATACTTTAACCGCATCTTCGATCATATTATAAAGGTATAACCTCTAAATTCTGACAACTATACCACTGGTTAATTTTTTCTTTGAATTTTATATTTATATGTAATAGAAAAGCTAACCATTATTTTCATTTTGAAGCCCAAATTCTTCTTTGACACAGTCGAATTAGTTGCTTGACAACATATTTCTTTATCTATTGGAAAAAAGTGGGCTAAAAATAAGATTAACATGTGGAATAAAGTTGATGATTCACTTAAAAGTAAAGCTCATATTATGGATAAGGTGCCGAATGGGATCCCACAAATGCCACAAGAGTGGCTCGTATCTTTTTTTGTTTTATTTTTGTAGGATAGATGTTATCTTTTGCATATGAATAACCCATACATTATGGTACGATGGAGTGTATCGGACAAGTTGAACAGCGAGAAATATGGAAAAATTGAGTAAAATATTGAACAGGGGAAAACAGGAGAGCATAATTGCTCTTGGTTACCGCGATCATATTCCGCAAACGCAATCACGGTCACGTAGTGTCCATGATCTCAGTCCCTTGACTGCAGTCGTGGCCACTTCTACCATTTAACCTCTAGTTGCCCTCATTTTCCTCACACTCTCTGTTAAGATCGTACTCTCTAATTTAGGCTAATTTCTGGTCAAGTTTGTGAGCTCAAACATCATTGTATTTCGTTACATGAAAACTCTGGTAGGTGACATGACTACATGCTTTTACTTGTGAAAATAGGCCATAGAATGCATGATTAAGAAGGGCCTAAAATTTTAATTGTTATGCTTTCCACGTTGTCATATTTGGTATTGGTGTGATGTTGGTTATTTTATTAAGGTGTGCACACAAGTGGGGGAAATCATGAGTACCCAATTATATATGAAATAGGTAGACCAATGAGATATGCACACCAAGTGTTCCATAAAATGCTCTAATAAACTTTCAATACCTATATTTGTTTTCTAAAGGGAATTGGTACACTTGCTAGTATTGTTCCAATGATATTCATATGCTTTCACATAGTAGAACATACTAGTAGCCTAAATTTGGAAGAAATTTGTACATGCAGAGCTGACACGGAACCAGCCTCAGGTAGAACGACCGCAGTGATAGACCGTGATCGCGGTAACGCAAATGCAGTCCTGACTCACGATTGTGGTAACTGAGGACAGCTTCTCACCATGCCGAAAATTCCTGCATTTCCAATTTTTAGTCTACCAATACCAAGAACCTAGTCCAATAAACTCTAGTGATCAATCTAGCATATTTTGCATTATTAAAATGTCATCGAAAGATATAATGTCTGCTTAGTGCTTTCAGGACAACCTCATGGATAAGTATGATCACATTCGATTCATGGCATCCGAGTGCCACACTCTTTACTACAGGTATCTTCCAAGGACAAAGATGCTCCTGGAGAGAGAAATTTTCTTGGATAATGTGCTAGTGAAACTATTGGTATTTCATGACAAACTTAAAGCCATAGGGTGGCAGTGCTTCACCCTAAATTGATGTATTCCAAATAAGCAATGGGTCCGTGAATTCTATGCAAACATTGGTGAAGTCTCTTTTTTGGACCCACTCAATGTACTGTCAATATTAGGGAAAAGTTGGTGAAAATTAGGACTAAGAAAATCAATGATATTTCTGGGCTCAAGAAGGCACATATGGGTGAATTCAAAGTGAAGGGGTGTAAATCGGGGAATTGGTTGGCACAACGTCTATGCCCCAGAAGGGTAGTCCCGTGGACCAAAACCAAAAGCAATATTTCCATGAACGACTTCACCTATGAGGCTCGAATATGGTTGCACATCATTTGTATCTGAGTTTCTCCTTGCACCCACATGCCAATAGTCCCAGAATTACATGCTAGGATGGTTGCGTGCATTCTATACGGCATACCTCTAGAAGTTGGTCAACTCGTGGTTAATGAAATAGATCATTTTAAGAACCAAAGTGGTACGCATCTCTTCTTACCCATTTTTAATTAACGAGCTTTGCAGGAAAGAAGGGGTGGACGAGTATGCTAGTGATATATGGGTGTGCCCCAATGCCCCCATTTACCCCTTGAGGATTATAGGTAAGGGCGCACCCAATAAAAGAAAGAAAAGAAAGATAGACTTGGAAAAGATGGCATGCAGTGAACCTGAGTCTTATAGGCCAACCACTACGGGACCCCTTGAGGAAATTAGAGTAAATATTGCTACCATCAAAGAGCTTGTGTCTAGTTTTCCCTCAGGACCGGGAGAGCCTTGCACCGCTCATTATTCTTATGTGTCATGTACCGATCATGAGAAGAATAAATAGGACCAAAATAAGCAAGAAGCTACCATTGATAAGCTTGAAAAGGCCTACTCTTCTTTTACAGAGTCACATCGAGACCTTCGGATCGCGGATGAGAAAATGGTTACAAGGGAGAAAAAGAGGGACGAATTCTTTATGGGATATAGAAGGGCATAAAGGGCCTATTGAAGGTTCTAAGGCAAAGATATTGACTTCCTTCTTCTTGGGTGGACAGTGACTATGAGTCTCCAATATTAAGGAAGAGAGTGGTGATTCAGAGTCCAATAGTGATAGCAACCCTTGATGCAGTTTCAGGGAGCACCCCTATCTCTTTTACCCTTGATTATTTATACAGTAGGGACACTGCTATCTTTTCAGTTAGGGGTGTCTCCTTATTCTTATTCATTTAATTTAGGCCTGCATTATTGATATTTCTACATACTTTTCTACTTTTTTGGATAATTCTTATCTTTATTTTATCTGGGTTATAATATTCAGGCACCTTGATGGTGCCCACATTTGCATGGATTAGTTATTTTGTTATTAGTTTGCTATTTTAGTCTAAATTTCTTTAGTTGAGCTTTGCCTTCGTTATTAGGTTTCTAACCATAGATGCAGGGGAAGTCTGAGTACCCGTGGCATCAACGCCATAGAATGCAAGGAAAGTCTGAGTACCTGTAGTATTAATAATTTGGGGTTGCATTAAGATCCATTGGTGAAGTATGAGTAACCATATGGTGGGTCTTCCATACTATGAACTTCAATGTGAGACGATAGCTTGGATGGTTTCCATGATTAGAAAATTATATGTGGTGCGGATGCAAAAGCAAAAAAGCCCCTCCATCCGAAAATTTTGAAAAATTTGGACGCATGGATGTGAGAAACTTTGTGATGAAATTTTCCCTCTTCCTATGACTTCTAAAGTTGACTTCAAAAAAAAAATTAATACTCTATCTTTGTCTCGAGCGGGTAGAACAATTGAATCCCCTTGACGACATTCACATTCCATGTATGTGAGCTTAATTGTCTCCATCTCATGTGTCCTTGTACTATCTAGAACTTGCCCTTTTAGTTTTTCAAAGATAATTTTTGACTGTGCTTGGTTGGTAAAATGATCATAGGCGATCTTGTGATTTTGGAAGTCCACTTTAGCCTAAATATCCTACCAATACATAAGAGTTACCCCTAGTCACCCTCTTCGAGCCTTTGGACTTTTCTTTGGCAAACACATTACAAGATATGACCCTTCTATTCATCCTCTCTTAAACCCCATCCTCCTTGATCTTGAGAATACAAATTGAGGCTAAAAACCTAAGTTGGGGGTGGTGGAAAGTGAAAGAAGTATAGTTGATCCACGAAGTCTTAAGAAGGTTCCTACAATCTTGAGAAAGAGAAGCTTTTTGGATTTGAATAAAGAAAAGATCCCATAAAGGAAAGAAAGGCTTTATCTATGTGTAAAAATTACAGAAGAAGAGAAAAAAAAGAGGAAAATGGGAAAACCAAGAAAAATCAAAGGTAGGTAAAATAGTAAAGTGAAAATAAGTGGCCCAATAAGTATTATATAAAAAGAGTATGATGTAGAAGTTCAAGGAGGGTGTAGCCTTGTTTTCCTGAATTGATGTCCTACCCTACCCTGAACCTACATTACAAGCTCAATAAGCCCTTTGTGATTCCCACCAAGTGTAGTAATTTTAGTGGTGATTGAAAATAGGGGCAAGCTTATGGCATGGTACTTGTTAACATGGAGAATTTCTTGAGAGAGTGAGTGGTTGTATTTAACATTCCTTGTTGCATGATTGGTAGATAGGTATGTGAATTTCTCATTTCTTGTGAGGAGGTATGTGAACTAGTTGACGCGGGTGATTTGCATATTCCGCACAATGAGATAATCAGAAGTATTGTATGTTTGAAGTCAACATGTGAGTCATTTCTATAGTGTTAGTAGTTGTTAAATGGTTTATCCTTGAAGTCTATTGCATTCTTTGCTATTCCATTTTATGATGAGGGGAGTTGTTAAAATCTATTTGCCCATGTGTAAAAAGCTTTTTGCGGTAGCAATCTAGTTTGGGTCTTCATGATCATTGAGTGATACAAAAGAGACTACATATGAAATTGTCTCATAGTAAGTGGTAGTGTTTCTTGAGGACAAGAAAGGTCTTAAGTTGGGGGTGTTTATGAGTGGTGAGTTTACTACTCATTCTCACTCATTATTCGTGCACATTACCTTGTTTTGAATGAATAAATGAGACAAAATTCATGGTTAGATGCACTAATATCCACTTTTTGCATGCATAGAGTTGAGGAGACCAAAAAGATATAGATTGGAGCTGAAAATGATAAAAAGAGAGCAAGGAAGAGAGCAGCCAAAGACCTGGACTACATCAACCTTGGTTACCATGACCGTGGTCCTCTATCCGCAGTCGCGGTCAGTCAAAATGGTCAGAGCAACGTGGCTGCGGCTCACAACCGCAATCACATGGTCGCAGTCGCATACAATCGTGCGCGATCGCAGTTAAGCGGGAATATACCCAGGGGTAGATTTGTAAAATTTCTTAGACGCATTCCAAGTTATCTTTAAGAAAACACCCTTTCTTCTTTAGGATAGCTTAGCTCATAAGATATCTTAGAATTCTAGACTTGAAACCCTAATTTAGGCAAGTGTGTAATTAACTTTGGAGGCTAAATTTCTTAGGATTTTTGTGAAGAATGAAAGATTTGGATAATCTTTGTGGTATATCTCTCTTTACTTTTTTCATCAGTAGCTAAGTAATTTAGTCTTAGGATTATATTGAACTAGAGTGTAATTGTGTGTGGGTATTATTGTGTTTGCATGGATTTTAGTTATTGAGGATTGGTTTTACCGTTTCTTGAGCTTATGGGTTGGAATTTGATGGGTGAAAACCCCAAATATCCAAATAGGTTTGATGGGTGAAAGTCCCAAGATCTAGAAACCCTTTATCATTCTCGAAAGAGGGATGAAGGTGAACATTAGGTAACCCATAAAAATCTTTAAGGAGGGTTATAGGGGGACAAGACAATGGTGGAAAATTGAGCATCATCCTAGAAATAAGTGTTTTGGGAGTGTAAATCATGTCAAATGCATCATCCTAGAAATAGGGATTCTTAATTGAGGTTTTGGGTTATTATGAAAATGTGTACACTTGTTAGGTACTCGAAAGAGCCAACGGGTGAAATCATTGTGGTTTTGTTGAAAGATTGACCCCAATGAACTTCGACCTGGCCTATCCTTTAGTTAACAACTAAAATTTCATGGGGAACCAACATCAATCCACATGCATTACCTCTAGATAGACATAATCCCAAGATTTCCTCCAAATCTTGAATTCTAATTAAAAGTTTTATTCACCAAGTACTTGTTAAAGTTTGTTGTGAAAAATTCCCAAACAAATCCCACCATTTTATTTTACATGTCATTTTTGCTAGTATTCCGGGTAGGCTCGTAGTAATTTGAGCACCCTTAGTGTTTGAAGTCTTTAATTCGCTCCTCGAGATTTGAACCTAATTCAAATTGGGTTACTTGACAACGACTGCCTTACCCATCAAATATGGGAGTGAGTTGAGAGTTATCAAAGGTGAAAGGTCAAAACAAGAAAAACAGGATGTAATGCTCAAAATAGGGATCAAGGGATACTAATTCACACTGGGAAGGTCATTTTGGATAGAAGTGGACTAAAATAAAAAACGGCCTATGATCCTTTCTAATCAACTATCCTACATCCTAGGCAAGACTAACCAGACAATTTTTGAATTCAACACCAAAAGAGAACTAAGTATCATGTCACACACATGACACCAACTCAATATTACAATCTATTACTTATCTGGTTCATGCAATTGTTAGCAAGTGATTATCATGTCCCTAATCCTAATGTCATAACAAAATCCACAATGTTCACTCATATATGCATTTACACAGTTCCAAAATTTTGGAGGGGCATCATTTTTCACAAAAACTAATAAAAACATGACCATTGCCCCGAATGCTTAAAAATCTCCTAATTACACAAAATACAATACGAAACAAGACACAATATGACATAAATTTTACCCTAGACTTGCCGATTCTACAACTATACCACGACCGATAGGAAAAGAAGCACGATAACAAAAACCCACGACGGCTATGGTATACCCTACCCCTAACTAAAAACTATACACTGTCCTCAATACACTAAAATACTATTAAAAAAGGAATGAGGAGATACTTGGGATGCACTAAGCATCTGTGTACCTTGGGTTGCCTCCCAAGAATTGCCTGATTTAACGTTGCAGCATGACTCAGCTGCCTCGGCTACTCAGACTTCACCAAGGATAATCTCCTCAATTACCTTCACTTCTTCATGATTTCCCAAATGGTGATTCACATGCTGCCCATTCAGTTTGAATGGAATGTCACCATATTGTTTTAGCTCTACATCACTATAAGTGTATACCCTAATCACGTTGAATGGTTTGAACCATCTAGACTTTAACTTTCTAGGAGAAAAATAGAGTCTTGAGTTACACAACAATACCAAATCACCGTGTTTAAACTCTTTTATCTCGATCTTATTTTCATGATATATCTTTATTCTTTCTTTGTATATAGCAGAGCTCTTATTTGCATAGAGTCAAAATTCATCTAACTCATTCACCTTGCCCAACCTCAAGTTCGTTGCATTACGCCATTCAAAATTTAGCCTTTTTCAATGCCCATAATGCCTTTTGCTTAAGTTTATTTGGCAAGTGGAATTCCTTTCCGTATACGAGATGGTATGGGGAGGCACTTATGGGAGTCTTATAGGCTATCCGATAGGCCCATAATGCATCATCTAACTTTCTTGACCAGTCAGCCCTGTTGGCATTCACAGTTTTTGCCAATATGGACTTGATCTCTCTATTAGAAACCTCAACTTGCCCACTTGTATGAGGATGGTAAGGGGTTTCCACCTTATACCTTACACCATATTTATCAAGCAGAGCCTTAAAAAACTAGTTACAAAAGTGAGACCCACCATCACTAATTATTGCCCGTGGGGTGTCAAATCAATAGAAGATAATTTACATCAAAAAGAAGGTGACACTTCTACCTTCATTGTCTGGAAGCGCAACTACGTCCACCCATTTTGACACACAGTCAACTGCCACCAGAATATACCGCATGCAATAAGATTTCATGAATGTTCCCATAAAATCAATTCCCCATACGTCAAACAACTCCAACTCTAAAATGAGTGTTGTGGGGAGTTCCTAGTGCTGTAAAATGTTGCCTTGACGCTGACACTGGTCACAAGCTTGCACAAAATCATGAGAATATTTGTAAATTATAGGCCGGTAAAACCCACATGAGCATTATTGTAAATTGTAGGCCACTAAAACCTACATTGCAGAATTTTGTGGGCTGTGTGGGTACCATTATGATGACCCCTAACTAGTAAGGAATGACAAGCTACCTAAATGCTCATCATATCCATATTTGGGATACATATTCGAATCACACCATCGGCATAAACCCTAAATAGATACAATTTATCCTAAAAGAACATCCTTACCTAATGCATAAACTTTGGTCATTGCTGGAAGGTTAGGTCTTCTGGGACAAGATCACTTGCCAAATAATTTATAAAATCAGCAAACTAGGGAATTAGGTCTTGAGATGCTTCCAAGACCCTATTATCTATAATTTTGTCATCTATATTAAGCTCATTCCCTAACTTGTGCATTTCCTTATCCTCAAGTCTAGACAAGTGATCTACAACTTGGTTTCTGTTCCTTTTCAGTCCTTCACTTCAAAATCAAACTCTTGTAGCAAGAGAACCCAATGAATCAATCTCGATTTGGCATATTTTTTCAATATCAAATATCTCAATGCTGCATGGTCAGTGTGAACTATGACCTTAGTCCTAATCAAATTAGACCAAAATTTCTCAAAAGAAAAAACCACCGCAAGTAATTCATGTTCTATAACTGTATAATTTTTGTGTGCGGGGTTTAAAGCCTTACTGGCGTAGTAAATGGGATAAAGGATATTATCCCTTCTTTGGCCAAAGACAGCACCCAAGGACACTCCAGCTGAATTATACATGACCTCAAAAGGTACCGACCAGTTAGGAGACACAATGATAAGTGCTGAAATCAACGCTTCTTGAGGCATTTGAAGGCCTTAAGACATATATCATCAAACACAAATTTTATCTCTTTCTCCAAAAGCTTGAATAAAGTACTTGCAATTTTAGGAATCTCCTTGATGAACCTTCTATAGAAGAATGCATGACCTAGAAAACTCTGCATGCCTCTGACTGAGACTGGTGGTTGCAATTTTTCAATTACTTCAATCTTAGCCGTGTCCACTTCAATACCATGTTTGGAGATCTTGTGCCTGAGAATGACACCTTTTTTTACTAGGAAGTGGTATTTTTCCTATTTCAATACCAAGCTACATTCTTCAAATCTCTGCAATGCCATGGCCCAATAGGCCAAACAGTCATCGAACGAGTCACCAACTACTGAAATGTCGTCCATGAATAACTTGATTATGCCCTCCACCATGTCTGAGAATATGGACATTATGCATCTCTAGAAGGTGGTGGGAGCATTGTATAACCCAAACAACATTCTCTTGAATGCAAAATTCTCATAGGGATAGGTGAAAGTTGTCTTTTCATAGTCCTCGGGAGCAATAGTGATTTGTTGTATCCCAAGTGCCTATCCAGAAAACAATACCAACCCCTGCCTGCTAATATATCTAGAATTTGATCCAAGAAATACATAAGGAAATGGTCTTTTTATGTCCAAGTGTTTAGCTTCCTATAATCCATGCACACTCTCCGACCGGTCACTGGACTCATGAGCACTAGCTCATTCCTTTCATTGGGAACCACTGTGATTCCACCCTTATTTGACACGCATTAAACCGGGATAACCCATTTGTTGTCTATAATGGGGAAGACTACGACTGCATCTAAACACTTGATTATTTCCTTCTTTACAACTTCCTGCATAGAGGTATTCAGTCGCCTCTGATGCTTAATGCTGGGAATGTTGTCCGTCTCAAGCTGTATCTTATGTGTACAGATACCTGGTGGAATCTCTACAATTTTTGCAATGGTCTATCCAATAGCTTTCTTAAATTTCTACAATATAGATATCAATTCTTCCACCTATTATCCTACCAAATCTGCCACAATAATTACTGGTAAAGTATTATTCATCCCCAAAATTGCATACTACAAGTGAGATGGGATGGCCTTCAATTACCATATCAGTGTCTCTTTAATAGATGGTTTTGCAGGCGGTGTTATTCTATTTTTCAGATCAAAATCCGGCTTTGTAGGAGCATAAGTGTAAGAACCTTTTCCTTGCAATTCACCAAGCATTTTTTCATATTTTTCTATCCCATCCCTATCAAAATTCATAATTACAGCTGCTAATGCTTCAACACCTAATCTTCCCTCAATAGGTACATCTGCTGTAACTATATCATCATCTGTAAAATCTATCACTACTACCACTCATATATTGTCTGGATATTGTACTGTCATACATATCTTAAAGATTATTTACTCATCATTTAGTTTGAAAGTGATCTCCTCCTATTCCATATCAATCAACAAGCCACCAGTGGATAAGAAGTGTCTGCTAAAGATAATTGGAGCTTGGGCATCCACTTTACAGTCTAAAATCATTAAATTTGCTTGGTATGTGAAGGATGCCACCCTTAATTCTACGTCACACAAAATATCTACTGGATCCTTTACAGATGAATCAGCCATTAATAGCCTTACAGATGTAGTCGTGAGTTCTCCTAACCCTAACACCTTATATATCACTAGCGACATTAAATTTATGCTCGCTTCCAAATCACATAGAGCCTGATTGATATCAAAACGCCCAATAAAACATGGGATGGTAACTGCCCCTGGGTTCTCCTTCTTTTCTACAATTGGTGCAATAGAAACCATGCTACAATGTTGAATCTTTTATTTAGGCTCATCTATGGCCCATTCATCACCGTCCTCACTCTCATAATCATCATCACTATAAGTCAACTTTTTAAACTTTGCTTCAGGTGGCTCGTTAGCAATAATATTATCCTTCTTTGACTTATCAGTAGTAGGCACGCAATAATTATCAGGTGGGATGCCATTTCTAGTGTTAATATCCATAAAATGAACTAGTGTTGGAGGATTCTACACAGTGTCATTAGGAAGGGCACCTGGCTGTATGTGAGTCAAAGTGGCAGAGATCTCCCCATACTGCTGCTCCAACTTCTTAATAAAAGTTTCATGTGTCTAAACCTTTTGGATCAATCCTGAATATATCAGCCTTAAGTTCTTTAAGGAAAGTTTCTTAACTCTCTTAATCTTTCACCAGTTTAGATAATATTTCTTTTATTCTTGAATCCGCATCTCTTCTTCCAGGTGGAATGAATTTGTCTCCCTTCTCTTTGTAATAATCTGTCCTTCTCCAGTCACCATCTCTATATTTATCATCATAATAGTTCCTACCTTGGTTTCCTCGCCATTGATCTTGGAAACCCGCTATCTGCTGATCCAGATACTTTGCCTCTTTTTCTAGCTCAGACTCATGAACTCTAGAGGCTGCACCTTGGCCCCCTATTGAATTAGCCTTTTCAGGATCTATTATCACAAAATACTTGGCCAACGCACCAATATCAGTACTTAGTAATGAAATCTCCTGAGCTACAACATTCGTAACCACTTTTTGCTCACTGGAAGCTCTAATGGTATAAGGGTTTGAACCTCTCTTAATCTCTCGAGTTTACTACCCTCGGTTAGTTAGAGAGATCTAATCCATAATACTAGAAGCTATCTCCCATTGAAACCTTATAAATTCTCCTCCATAGATAGTCTCTTCCATGGCTCTGGAATTAATGGTCAGGTGATATTGGGTGTATTTATGCATTCTAGTATCACTATTCTAGTCGTTTTAGCCTTGTTTTGAGGATAATTCGTACTCTATATGGGTTTTATAATGAGATAAATATTCATCTAAGTGTTAAATATGTGATTAGAATGTTCAAAGTGTATTCCAAACAAGTTTGTACTTAAACAAGTCATTTAGAGTTCAATCGTGGAAACTAGCGTTACTAGCTTGAGTTAGGTGCTTGTCTAGTTGATCCCGTTAGATTCTACTGTGTTTAAAGAGTTATTTATTGTTTAAATGTGTAATTATGAGTGGAATAACTTGTTGTTAAAATGAAAAGTTCAATTTTATTAAGTGTAGAGGTGGAACAATAAGTTGAAGATCAACGTGAACTAGCCTAGTCTTAGCTCTTGTTTCGATTCATCGTCATGAATATTGTGTTGTGATTGTCTCTAATTCGTGGTGTGTGCTTATGTAGGAATCTTTGTGATCTGAATATGATGATATTTTGACGTTCAATAAGCTGGAAATTAAAGAGAAACACCACCACAAGACAAGGGATGGAAGATGTGACTCAACACTTAGCCAAAATTTTGGAAGCAACTTCCAGAGAGATCATGTAGATAATCCTGCGGCGCCCTAGCTGGAGCGGGGCTCTAAAGCAGGATCAGCCTTAGATGGAGAAGTTCTCTACAGAAGGCTTAGCCTTGGCTGGATCAGGGAAACACCCAGGGTGGTGCCCCCTCCGCTCCACTGCTCAATTCTTGGTCAGTTCCTACTCCTACATGGCTTTAGCTTACACTTATGCTATAAATACATCATTAGATACGTTTTTAAAGATCTGGGGACATCTTGGAGAATTAAGGGGCTTCTAAAACTTCAAATTTTAGGTTTTTATTATTTTAATTTAGTTCATTCATGTTCTTAGTTGTTAATTACAACCTTGTGATTACAATTATGACTATGTGTGGGTAAACACCCTCTTTCCAGGGTTAAAGCCAAAACATGAGTACTATTGTTTTGAATTAAGTTCATTTAATTTTACTTATCAATATTGGTTGTGTGTTTATCTATGATTTAACTATTTGAAGGATTGATCACCCAAAAAATACATCGATTGCCGACCTTTTGATCACGGGAGAGGGAATAGGGAGATAGAACATGGAGATGAACAAAAAAGGGTTTGTATTCTTTTATGAAATAAGGAATTCAAATTAGTCTCTAGGACAGGGATTACTTAAATGTCTTGATTCAAACGTAGGATGATAACTTAAGAAACTGAATTTGATTATTACATCCCCACTCAACGATGTAGTTGTAAGGTCCAAATTAGGTAAACGGTCAGAGGTCGGGAGACCATGATCATGCAATTAACCCTGCGAATCATCAACCAAGATAAGAAAGTTAACGAATGAAGGTCAATAACATAGTATGATTGTTCAAAGTGTATTAACCCTGATCTTTAATCCATTGATTGTTTCAAGATCTTTATTTTACATTTTATTTAGTTTTCTTTAGTTACAAATTCAAAACTCTCTTTTTGGTTACCTTTGCATCAAATTAATCTAAACTTTAAACTAGAATTGAATCGTTATTAAAGCAAGTCCTCGTGGGATAGATACTCGGCTTTCTTAAAGTCCACTTTACTACTTGGTAAACCACGTACACTTGCATGTGTGCTTGAGTGCTGTCATCAGGTCTCTATAGAATATCTCCAACAAACTTGTCCCTAAAATTTGATGGTTGGGCACCATGCTAAGTTTCTTCTTGAACAAGAACCAAGCCTCGTACATAGACTCTGACTGCAGCTTCCTGTAATTTTAAATCTCATCCTTCAGCTATAACACCCTAGATGGAGGAAAGAACCTTTTCAAGAATTGTCTGTATAACTCATTCCACATAGTGATAGAGCTTCTTTGAAGTTTACCCAGCCATAAAAATGCTTCTCCTATAAGTGAGAAGGGGAACAACCTCAGTCTAAGCACCTCCTAATTCACCCCAGGAATGGTATATGAAGTGCATATCCTAGTAAAATTGGCTAGCTGCATTTTTGTGTCATCTGTAGTCAACCCTGGAAACACAACCATTCAATATAAGAGATGGATCATAGAACTAAAGATATCAAACTTGACATTTGGGGGAAAGACTGGAGACATAATAACTCAAGTCTCTATCGGCTCAACGTACCCCATATCCTCTTTATCATCCTCATAGGGCTTCAAATACTGATATGCTGGGATAACTTGAGCACAACCACCTTTAACACTGTTCTAATTACAATCAATTTTTGCTCAGCAATCTGCTTCCTGCCTCTGCATAACTAACTCTACCTCCCGAGCTATGTCCTAAGCATTTTCTTCTCTTCTCTGATTAGTAGCTTGTTCTAATAGATCCTTAGTCTGTCGATCAATAATGTCCCAAACTCCTTCAAGAGGAGGGGGACGGGATCCTGTGTGCATCATTACGAACTCCTTTAGGAATATCATCTCTTTTGGGCTCTGTCATTCTTTTTAGTGTTTTCAGGATTATCACGACTTGAACCAGGGCCTGGTCATGCTTGGTATCTCAAGTCCCATGTAGACCAGAGATCACCCCCTTCACCTAATATAATGAGTACAACAACCACAATTGTCAGATGAATTCTAACATATAATAAGATAATGAAGAAATAAGACTGATGATAATTCATGATAAGTCTATACCAATAACCGGCAATCGAACAATCGTTCGTCGCTAAGCATCAGATCCAACCAACACACCCAAGTCCACAGTAATCCAATCAAGCCTCTACAATTCGAAGTCAATAAAATATCGGGACATGCCCCCGATAATAGAAAACACCAAAGTCTAAACAAGTCTAAGACATAGAATATAAAGACTATGAAATGAAGCCTTCCAAAGTATGGAAGATCACCACTTTAATGTCAACTCATGAACAACTCAAACACCTAATCACTACGAAGGTAAAGTAGAAGAAGTTCTTGGACTTGCATTGCATGGGGATACATCTTCCAGAGACGATTAGAGGTTGGAGCGCTAGCATGTAACTCAGGGATAAAGAAATAAAATAATGCCATCATTCAAAACCAAGTCAAATAATCATATGCAATAACACACACACACACACATATATTGTGCCGAGATAGGGAATAAGGCTTTGCATGCATATTGAAAACCTTAACTTGGGATATGTAGCATAATCGTCATATAACAAGGCACCCATGGGCTATATGGGCCCATCTCTCCCCTAACTGGAAGGGCCCCAGTACGTGTAGCCGCACAAACCAGATAATATCCATAACAGTATATGCCATTATGGAGAACTCAAACCTTCCGGTATAATCAATGTGACTTAAGCACCAATGTATACAATATGGGGGACTCGAACCACCCATTCATATATCTATTCGGGGGACTCGAACCTCCTAGTCATATAGAAACCCACACCGACTAGCACGATTTTCAGTGTTAGTTCCTTGGACTCGGGCCACACATCCCCTTTAAATCCCAATTTAAAACATCCATTACACACATACACAACCATTAATCCATTTACTTACTAAACGTATCCCATAGGTATAGTTATACCAATCCCACTTGCAAGCGTAAACATGCCATAACCATTATCAATCAACTTTGGGACTCGAACCCATTGTCTAAACCAAGACATCAATGCAATTCAACATTAAAGGACTTGAACCCATTTAACCAATTAATCCACCAAGGTTACCATTAAAATCAATTTATGGCCAACAAGGCCTCCATAAAACTATTTACCAATCAACAACATTCATAGACCAATGCCTTACTTAAAAACATAATTCATATTTGACAAGATTCTTCTCATTGATATTTTCACAAACAGGTTGAGGGCATACCATTATTAAACCTTTATTTAAGCCAAAAACCATCAAGTTAGGGTTAACCATGACCCCTTAGTTTAAATCACAATTCCCAATAACCCACGTGTGCAAACTATTATCAAAACATGTATAATCAAAATTGAATCCATGAGAAAACAATACTCAACATTATGTATTCAAACCCTCAACCATGGTTTTCAAAACCACCATTAATGATTCATAAACAATGTTGAAAATATATGATTTTTATGAACTAACAATGAGGGAAGAGTCACATGCCTGAGTTACAAAGATTCATGGAGAGATTTTGATCCTTAAGCCTCTAGATGACCCACCTTGAAGAAACCTTAGCCTCCTTAAGAGGTTTTTAGAGAATTGTGAGTGTTTTGATCTTCTTAAGTGAAGAATGATAGGCCAAAAAGTGTTATAAGACGTGGGGTCTTAAGGGTTTGGTGTGGAAATTATGAAAAATACCCTCATCTTAAAAGCTATAAAAAGAACGCAGGAGGGTACAATTGGAACCCTCAGCTCATATCCACATCATACGAGTGGTACCCTCAACTCGTAACTTGATTAGAAAGTTGGACACCACATTCTGTCCAACATTGACTCCTTAGACTAACTAGTACCATCATTATACGACTAGTACCCTTCAAGTCGTACCCTAAGTAGAACATCAAAGGCTAGACACTGGACAATATATGATTGGGCACTATACCTCTCGTATCAAGTATATACGACTCGTGTGGAGTCTTCTCGTACCTTGAATAGAACTTAGCCAATATCACACTAGCAAACATACGACTAGGGTCCTAGACTGTATCCACATCATACGACTAGCATGGTGTGAGTCGTATAATGTTTAGAAGGCTCAAAACTTGAGAAATTTGCAAGGGCCAAAGTTATGGGTGTTTCAGTCTCCCCCACTTAGGACCATTCATCCTCGAATCATGGGAAAAGGCAATACAAGAACAATTAAACCCTCAAACGTCTCTACTCTTACCTTTAAGACAGAAAACAACATGCCAAGGAATTCACAATCCACCATTAACAAAGATAGAAAACAAAGAGGTTAAGAGCAACACATACATCAAGCATGATTCGAAAATAGGAATGGATACTTGGACTTCATGTCCTCCTCGACTTCCCATGAAGCTTTCTCAGACTTTTGGTTCTGCCATAAAATCTCTACCGAATCCAC
This sequence comes from Capsicum pubescens, assembly GCA_030864215.1. NCBI lineage: Eukaryota > Viridiplantae > Streptophyta > Magnoliopsida > Solanales > Solanaceae > Capsicum > Capsicum pubescens. The sequence goes on along the minus strand of CM061540.1, from coordinate 117,001,870 downwards.
GTCCTTCATTCGCAATCGATGAACTTGCTGATCCAAGATCTTCATTGGGACTTCCTTATAGGACAAGGAATCCGAAATACCAATGTTCTCTAAAGGAACAACCAATGAAGTATCACCCACGCATTTTTGGAACATAGACACATAGAATACCGGATGAATGGAACTCATTCTAGAGGGCAAATCCAACTCATACACAATATTACCAACCCTTCTCAACACCACATACGATCCAACATACTGGGGATTGATCTTTCCCCCCCTTCAAAACCGCATTACTCCCTTCATGGGAGACACCTTTAACAACATATAATCTCCAATCTCAAACTCCAAATGCCTTCATCTCACGTTCGTATAGGACTTCTGGCGACTTTGGGCGGTCTTAAGCCTATCCCAAATCACCTTTACCTTCTCCAAAGCTTGGTGAACCAAATACAGGCCAAACATCTCCACTTCACCAACCTCAAACCACCTAATAAGAGATTTACACCTCCTACCATACAATGCCTCAAATGGGGTAATACCAATGCTAGAATGGTAACTATTGTTATAGGAAAATTCAATCAAAGGAAAATGGCCGAACCAACTAACACCATAGTCAATCACACAGGCTCGTAACATATCCTCTAAAGTCTGAATAGTCTTTTCAGCTTGCCTATCGACTGTGGGTGAAAGGTTGTACTAAGACTCACTTTAGTCCCTAAACCACACTAGAACAAGTGCCAAAATGCGATGAAAACTGAGTACCACGATCTTAAATAATCAAAACAAGCGTACCATGCAACTTTACAACTTCCCAAAGGAACAATTTTGCATAGTCCTCGGCAGAATAAGTAGTCCTCACTGGCAAGAAGTGAACAGATTTAGTTATCCTATTCACGATGACCCAAACAGAGTATGCGGCTACAGAAGGCCGGAAATGAAATCCATATTGATTATCTCCCATTTCCACACTGGTAGTTCAATCTCTTTAAGTAGCCCACCGGGCCTCATATGCTCTACCTTCACTTGTTGACACACCAAATACTTAGCCACAAAGTAAGCTATATCCCATTTCATATTATACAATCAATACATCTCCTTAAGATCATGATACATATTTGTCAAACCGGGATGAATCGTATACCGTGATTCATGGGCCTCGGCCAAAATCCTGCCTCACAATCCATCAATATCGGGAACACACATTCTCCCTTGGTATCTAATGATATCATCATCGCTGATCTTGAAATTCATCACCTTCTGCTTACCCACATCATCCTTGATCTTTATCAATAAAGAATCTAATACTCATTTCTCTTTTATTTTTGAACTAAGAGATGATTGTGACACACGTTGCGCAAACACACCACCAGCCTCAAAGTCTAAAAGATGAACTCCAAGGTTAGCCAAATAGTAAATATCCTTCACCAATTCCCACTTATCCTCATCCACATGTGCTAAACTCCCCATAGATAACCTACTAAGGGCACCAACAACTACATTAGCTTTACCTTGATAGTAATGAAGACTCATAACATAGTCCCTCAGCAACTCAAGCCACCTTCTTTGCCTAAGATTAAGATCTTTGTAAGTGCACACATACTTCAGGCTCTTATGATTAGAAAAGATATCCATATGTACTCTATATAGATAATGACGCTAGATTTTCAATGCAAACACCTTAGCCAAAATCTCCAAGTCATAAGCCGGATAATTCTTCTCATGACCCTTCAACTGTCTAGAGGCATAAGCAACCACCTTACTATGTTGCATCAACACAAAACCTAAACCAACCCGAGATGCATCACAATAGACGACAAAACCTTTGGTACCCTCAGGTAGAGTCAAGACCAGAGCTAAAGTCAATTTATCTTTTCGTTTCTCAAAACTACCCTCGAAAGCATCAGACCACAAAAACTTCACCTTTTTCTGAGTCAACTTGGTCAATGGAGCAACAATAGAAGAAAAAATCTCCACGAACCTCTTATAATAACCAGCTAAACCCAAGAAGCTCCGAATATCAGTTGGAGTCATGGGTCTAGGCTACTTCTAAACCATAACAACTTTCTGAGGATCCATCATGATCCTTTCACTAGACACAACATGACCCAGAAATGTAACAACGTTCAACCAGATTTCACATTTAGAGACCTTAGTATACAACTGATGATCTTTCAAGGTTTCCAATATAATGCAGAGGTGATCGACATGATCCTCCTTGCTCTTAGAGTACACCAAAATATTGGTAATGAAGACAATCACGAATAAATCTAGAAACTGATGGAAAGTCCTATTCATCAAGTCCATAAATACCATCGGGGCATTAGTCAAACCAAACGACATCGTCAAGAACTCAAAATATCCATACTAGGTACGAAAAGCTGTCTTAGGGATATCCACCTCCCTAATCTTTAACTGATGATACTCGGACCAAAGATTAATCTTAGAGAAGAACTTAGCACCCTAGAGATGATTGAACAAATCATATATCCTGGAAAGAGAGTACTTATTCTTTATTGTCACCTTATTTAGCTGTCGGTAATCACTACACATCTAAAGGGAACTATCCTTCTTACGCACAAATAACACCGATGCACCCCACAGAGACACACAAGGATGGATGAAACCATTGTCTAAAACAACCTTTAATTGCTCCTTAAGCTCCTTCTACTCCGCTTGTGCTATCCTATATGAGAGAATAGAAATAGGACAAGTATCCCAAGATCAATACCAAAATCAATCTCCCTATCGGAAGGAATACCAAGAAGGCCATCAGGGAAGACCTCAAGAAATTCATTCCATCGGGATTGAATGCAAAAAACAACCCTTTAAGTTAGAATCTTTTACCCAAACCAGATGATAGAGACACCCCTTAGAGATTAATTTTTGAGCTCTAAGATATGATATGAACTTTCTCTTAGGTTCTAGGGGGTTACCTTCCCACTCAATAAACAGCTTGTTAGAGAAATTAAATATGACCTTACTGCTCTGACAGTCTAATGAAGCATAGCACGAGTGTAACCAGTCCATCCCTAAAATAATATCAAAGTCAACTATTCTAACTCTATCAAGTCTACCAGAGTTTATCTACTAGCAATAGATACCCCACACTTCCCTATAGACTCTTCTGACAACCATAGAGTCTCCAACCGGGGTAGAAACAAAAAAAAGGTCTGAAATACGCTCAGGACCAAAACCAAAATGCACAACCAAAAATAGGGTCACATAAGACAGATACAACCCTGGATCAAGTAAATAATACACATCACGAGAAAAGAGTTTCAACATACCAGTAACAATAGCTAGATATGCCTCAAACTCTTGATGAATAGAAAGTGCATATAATTGATTTCGACCAGTGTCGGAGCTACAAATAGAAGCAGGAGCAGGAACAACACCCTTTGGTTTAGAAGTTGATGAGGTAGCAATAGGGACCCTGTTGGCCCTAGAAGCAACTCTAGAGGGAGAATCATTCTACATATGGACAATCTAATCATACCTAAAACATCGATCCCTCCCCTTCTTATACTGTACACAGTGCAGCTTACCACAAAATCAATAAGAAGAATAAGATAAAGCGTACTGAGCCCCACCAGTCTGAGATTAGGCACTCTGCGTCCTATACCCTCCACCATGCTTAGAGAAAAGATCACCCGATGGCTTCGGGTAAGGAGTACTACTTGTAGATAAAGAACCTGAACTCCCCCATTTCTTCTTAGGGCACTTTCTCCCATCTCTACCACTCTGCTGCTGGCCTCCTCATTGATTAGAAAATCTCATCCTGCCTCTTGTTTTTTTCCTCAACCTATTGCATATAAACCAATAGATGAGAAATATCCATATCCTTGTTCAACAAGACATCCTTACTCTCCAAAATCAACTCATGGGACAACCCAGAATCAAACTTATGCATTTTAGCTCTCATACTAGGCACTAAATCTGGAGAATACCTGGACAACTGAAGAAATTTCAATGCATACTCCTTGACTATCATTATTCCTTGCTTCACGTTAACAAATTCCTCTTCCATGGCCTCCCTCAACTCCTAAGAAAAAAAACAGTCCAAGAAGGCACTAAAAAAGTCATCCTATAATGAAGGATCAACATTAGTTCCCATAGACTGTTCCCACTCTTCGTACCACTAGTACGCCACATCCTTCAATTTTTAGGAAGCGAACTCCACACATTCAATATCAGACGCATGCATAATTCAGAAGATCTTTACCATCTCATCAATAAAAGCTTGAGGATCCTCCTCAACTTTAACAGCAGTAAAAGTTGAAGGACTCAACCTCATGAATTGGCCAACCCTTCTGAACTTAGAAGATGGAGTAATAGAAGCACCACACTCAGACTTAGAAATTACAAACTAAGCCAACATATGAATAGACTGACAAAACTTAGCATTTATTATATTTGCCTGAGGAGCTCGAGGAGGGCTAGAGGGGACCGGTGGAACTCCATCAGAGCAATCAGGGACTAAACCCTAGAATAAGTTTGCACCCTATAAACAGGTTGTGTACCATCAACAGTGTCCTCATATGGAATAGAGGAGTCCCCATGAGCTTTACATCGTTTGGGAGGCATGATTTGAAAATACGAGTAAGAGGGAATTAAAGGAATCTAAGACCATAGAATTTATAGCTCAAAGTAAGACAATAAGAAAGGGAAACATTCCTAAATGTCTCATAGCCTCTATCTTATAAGTGTGGTGCACTACACACCCATAAAAGATACTCTACTTGACATGGCTTTATGGATACCCAATTGACCATGAACTTGGCTCTGATTCCAATTTTGTCACGACCCGAACTAGGGCCTGGCAGTGACGGGTATGTCAAGTCCTATATGGACCAGAGATCACCCCTTTCACCTAACCTAACCAGTACAATAATCATAAGTGTTGGATAAATTCTAACATATAACAAGATAATGAAGAAATAAAACTAATGACAATTCATGATAAGTCTATACTAACCACCGACAATCGGATAACCGTTTGTCGCCAAGTATCAAATCCAACCAACACACCAAAGTCCACAGTAATCCGACAAAACCTCTACAATCTGAAGTCAATAAAATATTGGGACATGTCCCCGACAATAGCCAAAACCAAAGTCTAAACAAGTTTAAGACAGAGAATATAAAGACTATGAAATAAAGCCTTCTAAAGTATGGAATATCACCACTTCAATGTCAACTCATGAACTGCTCGAACACCTGATCACTCCACAGGTAAAGTAGAAGAAATTACAAGACCAGCATCACGTGGGGATACAACGTCCAGCGATGGTTAGCAGTTGGAGAGGTAGCATGTAACTCAGGGATAAAGGAATAAAATAATGGCATCATTTAAAACCAAGTAACATCATCATATGCAATCACATGCATACATATATACATATGTATATCATGTCGGGATAAGGAACAAGGCTTAGCATGCACGTTAAAAACCTTAACCTGGGCTGTGTTGCATAACCATTATATAACAAGGCACCCACGGGCTATATGGGGCCAGTTCTCCCCTAGATGGAAGGGCCCCAATTCCTGTAGCTGCATGAACCAGAAAATATCCATAACTGTATATTCCATTATGAGAGGGTCAAATCTCTCAGCGTAATCAAGGTGCCTTAAGCACCAATGTATACAATATGGGGGACTGGAACCTCCCATTCATATATTCATTCGGGGGACTCAAACCTCCCGGTAATATAGATACCTACACCGGCTAGCGCGGTTTTTAATGTTAGTCCTTTGGACTCCACTTTCATGGACCGTCTACACATCCTACTTTAAAGCCCAATTTAAAACATTCATTACATACATACAGAACTATTAATCCATTTACTTACCAAAGGCATTCCTTTGGTATTGACATACCAACCCCACTTACAAGCGTATAACATGCCATAACCATTATCAATCAACTTTGGGACTCAAACCCATTGTCTAAACCAAGATATTAATGCAATTCAATATTTATGGACACAAACCTATTTAGCCAATTAAACCACCAAGGTTACAATTCAAATCAATCTGTGGCCAATAAGGCCTTCGTAAAACTATTTACCAATCAACAATATTCATAGCCCAATACCTTAGTTCAAAACACAATTCATATGTGACAAGATTCTTCTCATTGACATTTTCACAAGCAGGTTGAGGGAATACCATTATCAAACCTTTATTCAAGCCAAAAACCATCAAGTTAGGGTTAATATGCCCCCTTAGTTTAAATCACAATTCATAAGCACCCATATGTGCAAACTATTATCAAAACATGTATAATCGCAACTGAAACCATGAGAAAATAATACTCAACATTATCCATTCAAACCCTCAACCATGGTTTTCAAAACCACGATTAATGATTCATAAATAATGTTTAAAATACATGATTTTAGTGAACTAACAATGAGGGAAGAGTCACATGCCTGAGTTACAAAGATTTACGGAGAGATTTTGATCCTTAAGCCTCTAGATGACCACCTTGAAAAAACCTTAGCCCAATCTCCTTGAGAGGTTTTTAGAGAATTGTGAGAGTTTTTTATCTTCTAAAGTAAAGAATGAAAGGCCAAGCAGTGTTATAAGACATGGGACCTTAAGGGTTGGGGTGGGAATTATCCAAAATACCCTCATCTTAAAAGATGTAAAAATAACATAGGAGGGTACAGTTGGACCCATCAACTCGTATCCATATCATATGAGTGATACCCTCAACTCGTAACTTGATTAGAAAGTTGGACACCATATTTTGTCCAACATATGACTCCTTAGCCTAACTCATACCATCACCATAAGACTAGTACCCTTCAAGTTGTACTTTAAGTAAAACATCAAAGTCTAGACATTGGACAACATACCGTTAGACACTATACCTCTCATATCAAGAACATATGAATCATGTGGAGTCTTCTCGTACCTTGAATAGAACTTGTCTAATATTACACTGGGCAACATACGACTAGGGTCCTAGATTGTATCCACACCATACGACTAGCATGGTGTGAGTCGTATGATGATCAAAAGGCTCAAAACTTGAGAAATTTGTAAGGGACAAAGTTTGAGGTGTTTCAAGGATTCCTTTTAGATTAGGATTTCATGGGAGTAAGGGATTTCCTCTACTCCATGTTCTTGGCATACGTTGGTGTATACCCAACTAACACACAAAAAAAAGACTCAAAAACTATAACAACCTCAACTCACAACTCTACATCATATTCCCCGGCAACAGCTCCAAGTTTTGGTCACGCGCAAGATATATCTTCAAGATGAAAATTATGTGATCATTGTCAAATATGGTAACCCAACAAAGGTTGGGGTTGAATCCCAAGGGAATACGTGGAACTATGGCTCTTAACTGTTGTAGTTGATGGGCAAAACTGGAAAGTAAATGGTGCATTTGAAGTGACTATATAAAAAAAATAGCAAATATTAACTCTGGTTGTAATTCAATTGTCGACGAACACTAAGGCGGTGTTCCCCCTGGATTCTAACTCAGTTAGCTTCTCTTGATCAATCCAACTATATAACTGTTGTACATGTATAGTTTGTTTAGATAGTTATCACTAACTGCCTCTTTGCACCATTTTATAAATTTCATTCATCTTCTCTCGATCTCAGAGTGCTCATTACTAACCCTTACCTTAGACCCGAGTTACAACTATCTCTTCTTGGTCTCAAGTTGATTAGATGGAAGTTAACAAGCTTAAGAAGATAATAAAATTAAGCTTATACTGACAATAATCCCAAATTACCGTTGTGATTTTCTTCTCCTAATCTCTACCTTTCTCTTAAATTTGTAGTGAATACAGGCTGGATCCTAACATTTGAAACCGTTAAGACAATAATCTAAGAAAAGAAAATCACAATTTATGCAACAATAATACTCTAGAAGGATTGAACACTTCCCTTACTTCGTTATGTAGCCAAGGTTCCCACAACCCTAGCTAAAAGAGATTAGCCGCTCATGATTGTGTAAGGATTAAACGAATTCATGTTTGAAAGCATTCAACAATCACACAATAATCAACAACTGAAAAAACCAAAGCTTTAACTTAATTAACAACCAAACTCATTACAGAATAATTTCAAGACCAAAGATGGATCTCAGAATCAAATATATGTTTGTGAGTATAAAGATTACGTAACTCTTACTAAAAAAAACACGTAAGGGGTATTTATAGTACATGAGGAAACTCTAAAATCAAATTCTGGATAAAAAGGGACAAAAAAAAGTCGATGACCACTTACCTGCGTCTATATGTGGCCTGGACTTGGGCGCATGTGCCACATGTGGCCTGACCCTGGGCGCATGTAGACATGGGTAAAAGCCAAAAAAATTTCCTTCACCTTCTTCTCTTAGGACTTTGGATTTCTGGCACTTACCCTACCCATATATGGTCCACATGTGCTACATGCAATCCGCATGTTGACATTGGTAGGTGTTGTAAGTTCTTTTTCAACTCTACCACTCTCTGGATCTTTAATTCTGGTACTTACCTTAGTCCCATACAGACCACATGTAGGTCCACATATAGACATAGATAAGTGCCAGGCCTTCCAATACTTGAAACCAAGCTTTCAAACTTCAAATTTCATCACATGCATTGGTCATGTACCTCTGAAAAATATCACAAATACGAAAAACTGATCAAATAAGTAGCCAAAAACCCCATTTTTTATATTTTTCACAAACTTAGCATCCAATACCTAGTTTCCTGCAAAATATACCCAAAACACATCATATCTAACAAAACAACCTACGAAACTTGCATATTTTTATAGTTTTAAGCATCGAAAGTGCTATATTTGTATAAAACATCATCCACCATGAGTAAGAGGAGTGAAGATGTTGAAGGATCAGTACCGCAATAACCATGAGACCAACACTGATCCCTATAAAATACTACCCCAAAAAGGTATAACAAGAGTAGCATCAGTATAAACTACACGTATTGGTAAGACTTATCAGTTGACCCCAATCAGAATATACGAATATAAAATAAATTTTTAAAGAATACATACATTCTTTAGACTCATTACCAACCCCCACATGTTTCATTTCACCCTTTCACTAACTTTTAATAATGATACGTGAGACGTCACTCTTTGCTTATGATTCTGCTACCCTAGATCACTAAGTCTGGTCTTACACTAAGGGTCAACGTAACTTTTAAGGACAACTACAACAAAAAAGGCCCTAAACCTAAGTCAAGAACCTAATAAGTTGCCTAGCATTCCTGGAGAAGACCATTCAGACATATGACCCATCTACCTAATTCCCCAAACATTAACTCAGTTTTAGTCCATAACTTACACCCGTTCTTATTTGTATCCCAGTGACATAGATTTATTTAATCATCCTAACTTCCGTAGTCATATCCCCTCCTAAGGCAATACAATAAGTCAGGTCATAACAAAAATTATAGGTTGAATGATAAATAGTCAAGACCTAACTGGAATATGGTACCATAAGTTAATACATGCTCAACCAATACACATGTATCACATAAATAACTTAGGAATTCAATCAGCAAGTTAGCATATTCTCAATTCAGTCAAGACAAGTCAAGAGACAACAAGCCGAATCAACCATGACTGAGTCAACAACCCTGATTCTAACGTTATTCAAGTCAACCAACCATGACTCTAATAAGAGGTCTCTAAAATATATAAGAAATACCCAGATCATATAAGAATCACTAATATGTCAAGTATATAAATAAAATCCTCGGTTCACTCATGGAACTGTCAAACTCACCTACAGTGGCGGAGCTAGGATTTTAATTTAGGGGGTTCAGAAGTAAATATACGAACCAGTCGAAGGGGGTTTAACCTCTACTATATATGCATAAATAATATATACAACCATGTAAAAATAGTATAATTTTTCGTCGAAGTGGGTTCAGATGAACCCCCTGAAACACATGTAGCTCCGCCCCTGCTCACCTAACCCTCGTATATACATGCTATAGGTAATTCATCCATACTCTAGACATGACCTGCTGGGGATAATTTTTGTTCATGTACTAAATCCCAGACACAAGTGTCTTCCAACCTTGTTTCACTAATAACTTGTGATAACATTCCACATTTATCAATAAGGTAGGTCAAATCATACAATAACATAAAAATCCTTTAAATTGACCACACCAAAAAACATGTACTAACAAGTCATACTACAAAGTAGTTAACATACACATATTGTGTGAATTGGATTAAACTCAAATACCATCAGCTACTAGCAGTTAGGGCCTTAATCACAACACCTTCATGATGCTATGTTCCAAAAATTTCAATATGGATCACCACCCCAGATCATTTCTAATCTCTCCACAACATACATGGTATTACCACTTGCTTTACGGTTTAACCAATAACTGGTGATTTATACTTCCCACTACCCTAAATAAGTGTCATATAACAGTGAACCAGTAAGTTTTAGCACAGACATAACATAACATGACAAGGTATATAAACAACCCATAATCATACGTTACCCAAACCCTAACAAATTTTGGCCATCCTAACTCTATCCTCAAAGGCCTAGACATGAAATCTCTTATCCATCTACGTTACAATCATGATCTCTAACTAGGGTCTATGATACCATTAACCTTAGCTTACTTAGATATCAACTAGCTATATAAAAGACTTACGAATGCAAAATTCGACCTTACAAAGATTATGGACATATTAATTCTTAAATATTCATGGGTTTGAACCCATCAATATCATTTTCTCCCCTTCTCCATAGTTCTAAAATATGAGAGGCAACCCTAAGGGGTTTTGGATTCTTTCACATCATTTATTTCAACCAAAGTGGAGAAAGGAAATAAACCATCTTAAGTAGGTATTCTAGTGTGCGCCATCCCGCTACAGCAGTATGCGTACCATTATAGTGGTACCACTATAGTAGAATAAATCCCGCTATAGAGGGCTGATGTTAGCCAGACCCAACTTCTTTTAAGTCCTAAAATTTTAACACACGTGTGCCCACATAAATTTTCTATTGAAATCCCAATAATATCCGTACTCTGCATGAATATTGAGGATTTTTCTTGTAACAATGGCTTAGGTCATTATATTATATATATTTATATATTATATACATACTTACATATATACTACATGCATACATTCATACACATAAAACACCAGCGATGACCATTTGCTAAGTCCTAACGAACTTCGATCGGATGCTTGGGGTTCATTCAGAACCTCATGCACGAAAACAAATTGTGGAACCCTTCCAAATTTGGCATTCCTAATTCAAAGGAACCACTGAAATTTCAATCCAAGGTTGTTTTGATAGAATTTGGGTCCCACACCTAAGGTTTTATTTTTACCAAAATCCATCCAATAGACCAAAATGAGACTAGAAGCCTTAGTACCAAGACCAAGGGTTCCCCTAGCGCAAAATCAATATTTTAGAGATAAATACACTATAAGAATTAGCATCCAAGGCCATTTATCTAAAGTTTTGGCCCAAGACTCTTTCTTTCAACTTCAAAAGCTCTAAAATAGAGAAATAGCTATAAAAACCAAATAAAATGCATGGTAACCGAACTGTCAGTTCTAATAAGTCATAAATGACTTGGTGTAGGTATAAAAAAGCTCTATATATATAAAAAAAAAAGCACAAAAATGCAAAAAATATGAAGGGTCATTACATGCTCGCATTTTCTTAACCTAATTTACACCTTATAAATAAATTCTCTGTCTTTTGGGAACAACACTATTGTGGGTGAGAGATTGAAAAGTACATGATTTCAACTATTAAGGCTGCCTGATATCTTATCAAAATTTTCCACATGCCCCCACATGGCTGGTAATATTTTAGCACAATAAAACTTCTTTACGGATGTGTTTGGTATGAAGGAAAATATTTTCCATGGAAAATGTTTTCCTAGAAAATGTTTTCTTGAAAACCAAGTAGATTTCTTACTTGTTTTCTTGTGTTTGGTTGGTGGATGGAAAATATTTTTCGAAAAATAGTTTGTAATGTTTGGTTGGTGAATGAAAAAATATTTTTCAAAAAATACATTTTAATCTTTAGCTAAAGCGTAAAAATACATTTAAAAAAAATATTTTTTTATCTCAAAAAATATTTTTTGAGGTGTGTTCGATATGAAGGAGGAGAAATATTTTCTAAAAAAATAAGTTGTTTCTTACTTATATTTAGGGGTGCATTCGATTTGTTCGGTTTGATTGTTGAATATCGGTACAGTTTTTTGGTTTTCGGATTGACGAAAATGAAAATCATAACCAAACATAAATTATTTCGATTTGGTTCGATTTTTACAAATTTGGTTCGGTTATTTTGTATTTTTATTTCGATTTTGAAGATTAAAGTTGTGAGCATTTAAAATTGGTGATTTTTCTAGAAAACTAATCTTTTTTCAAACCTATTTTCATTCTTAAATATAATTAATTCAACACGAATGAAATAACCATAAATATCGACTTTACTAAGTCATCACCGTTGGCGTAACGACAATGGCTGCATGCGACAGCGACTGTCGACGACAGTGACGGGGTTGTCAAAATAGGTAGTAAGGGTGGGTAAGAAAATAATTTTAATTTTTTTAAAAATAATTTTTTTTGCGGGGGTGAGAGGTGGGGAGAAGTTGGGGTGAGAGGTAGGGGTAGGGGAGTATGAGTCGGGTAAAAAAAAATTGAAATATGTTTTTTGAATGTGGGTAGTAGGGGGTGGGGGTGGGGGTCGGGGTAAGAAAAAAAATTATTTTTTTTTTAAAAAAAGTTTAAAAAATTTAATTTTTTTGAAGGGGGGGGGGGAGGAGGAGGTTGGTAGAGGATGTAAGAAAAATGTTTGAGTTTTTTTAAAAAAATTATTTTTTTGTTTTTGGAAAGCGGAAGGAAGTAGGGTTTTGGGTAGGGGTGAGGTAAAAAAAAATTAAAATATATTTTTTAATATGGGTGGTAGGGGGTGGGGGTGGGAGATTGAGGGTCGGAGTAGGGATGAGTGATTTTGAGAGTTGTATGAATATTTCAATTTAAGAGTGAGGTTGAAAGAGAGTTTTGAAAAATATTTTCCTTACTTTTTTAAGGAAAGTCATTTTCCTTAGTTTTAAGAAAAATAAGTTGATTTGGAGAAAACTGAAAAATATTTTCCAGTGTTTTCCTTCGTACCAAACACACCCTACGTGTTGATTCAATCAAAAACACCTTTTCCAAGATAGAGTTTGGGCTTGCTTCTTCATCATACAAACTTAACCTATTGGTTTTGACTTCTACCTTTTCCTTTATCTCTTATCTTTCTAGAGTTAAAATTTTATTCTCTTATGCGGTTTTTTGCCTGATATCTACTCCCTCAATGAAAGAGGACACCCCTAACTCAGATCTAATACTTCTATAGTAAAGAAAAAGGTAATAACCCTTCTTTCTTGGGTCCATTATTGACAAAGTAGTACCTAGTTTTTTCAAAGTTTTGGAGGATTTTTTAACCAGCTTAATGAGGATCCCAATGGAATACTTGTATACAGGTTGGGCTTCCTTGCAAAGGAGGACACTCTTTCCTAATTATCTAAGAGTGCAGCTTGGAAGAAATAAGGATTTATTGGGAGATTTCTAAGCTTGGTGATAATATTATTTGCTAAATGCCAAATCTTTTTTGTTTACATATACATGCTTAGTGTAGGCCTTGGTAATCTAATAGACGAGGTGGTCTCTTACTTCTGCAACACTTTTTAACTGTCCCTTGGCCAACTAAACTCGGGAGTGTGTCAAACTATCACCTATATTCATGCACTTACTTTTATGTTGGGTGTTAGTTTTACCTTGACTCATCTTCTTATACTCTATTTCCTATGCTTGCTACAGGGTGAGATAATTAAATTGATCTATTAGGGCACTAAATCCTCTACTGGGGAAATAAGTTAATTATAAGCTGCTTGGGTGATTCCAAGACTATGAGTGGACTGATCACTTTATGTATCCCTTACAGGCCTCTTTGGGGCTTTTTATATATTTCCATGGAATACTCATCTTAAGTGTTTGTGCATTATATCTCTTTTTTTACCTTGCTTCTCATTAGTACCTCACTTTTTAATGCATATTTCATAGATCCACAGTGGCATCTACCTTGAGACAGCAAGCTCTTTGGTAAAACCTAGATGATTTTCCTTTAGGTGGCTTTATTCTCAAATGTGCCACTGTAGATAACCACACCTGTGCTAGTGTATCATGCTATCATGGATGGAAAGCAAAGAGTCACGATAAGGATCTTTTATATTTGAGTAAGCCTTAATTATTTTAAAATATTTAGGATATTTCTTATGCTCTTTTCGACAACATGTTTGAAGCCAGACGCTGTGATTCTCCCATCTTTTGTTGTGTCTCTTAGCCTTGTTGGATGGACTTTTGAGAGTCACTTCCATTCTCTGACAGGCACAAGCCTGGAACTTCTTTCTAACAATTCTCTTGTTCCCCATAGCTCTAGAAGTTTGGGGAATTACTGGTACTATCATAATTAACAAGAGAGTATAATCTTGAAGAAAAGTAGTTTCCATTGGGAATTCTGATAGCTTACCTTACGTAACTTCAAATAATTGGGAGAAATCTCTCATCTTTGTTGAGTATGAGATAGCCAAGCTATTTTATTTTATGGACAATGAAAGGAATGATAAGGGGTCCACCTCGTGCTATACCTATTTTAACTAAGATCATCCCTTGTAGGGCTAGTCATAGTCAAAGGTAGTATCTCCACCTATCCCTGTGTGTGTGAGTTTTCGAATGCTAGTTCTTTCTTCATCTTTTGTGTAGCTAATCCAAAGTCTTGTAGGTATAGATCCTTCTACTGATCATGCTACCTCGTATTAATATACGACCATCTTAGTTGTTCTTAGTGAGATAAACCTTATCTCAAGGCTGATTAAGCTAACTAATTATGTAAATATCGGCATGTCCTCAAAGGACTATCACAAAATGAAAGAGACCTTTATTCAATGCATAAATAAATTATGTCTCTCATTATATAGTGAGGGTAAGTTATACTTGTCCCCCTTTTATTTTTCTTTAGGAACAACTCCTAACATGCTTCTTTTTTTAGGCAAGTGTCTTAATGGTTGAGGTGCTTCAATGATTATTGATGGAGAAGGAAAGTTACTGGTGAGACACTTGGGGCTCAAAGGTTCTCTATATATTTTGCAAGAGTCGAGCATTTCTACCAATATTACCAACCAGGTGGTTATCAGAAATTGAAGTGCTCAAGGCCAAATTTTATGCACTTCAAATTAAAAGGGATAACCATCAAAGGGATGCTTCCCTTCTAGCAGAGCACGTGGCCATTCTCCAACAGGAAAACCTTTTGTAGTCTAGTTCTATCAGTACCCTTCTCAAGGGATAAATACATTTATACTGCCTGCTTGTGCAACCTTCACTCAAAGGGGCATTCCCCATCTCCTTCTACTGAAGAGCCAACTAGGGCCAAGATCCATCATATGAAAAAGAGGTTCAACACATTGGAGAAGTAGGAGCTTGCTCGAAGAAAAGTCCTTGACCTCAAGATGACATAGGACTCTCAGTTTATCTTGGCATTCATCCTTCATGAGTTCAAAAAGCAACATCTAAAATTCAAGAGGGAGATTGATAGGTCCTATGATTTGGCTAGCCATATTGGAAGTCTAGATCTAAGAGCTAAGGGATTTGTACTTTAGAAAGAGGACGTATCTAATTCTAAGGGGTCGTTTGGTTTGAAAATGATTATCCCGGGATAACTTATCTTGAGTACTTGAGCCATGCCTTCTGAAGTTTATCCATCCTCTTGTCCCGTGCTTTCATTCAGGCCATCAACTCCTTGTGGGATGTAGCAAAATCCCTTAGAAGCCCCTGCAACCCTTCTCTACCAATTATTCTCACCTTGTCCTCAAGACCAATGTTTATATATGCCGTGATCATGACAAGGGGAAAATCTTTGTCTTCATGGGTCATTCGTCCACTTGAGCCTGTGGAATCCATCAGTTGAGTCCCAGACATCTCATAAGGGACCACATCCTTCATACAATTACTATTGTTGGCCATCACCTATTATCCTGCAACATAAAATACAAAAGAAAACAAGAAAAAACATGAAACTAAACCCAATTAGTTGCTCTGGCCCCACGGTGGGCACCAAACTATTTTTATCGATTTGGGATAGTTGAATTTGTAGGTAATTAAAGATCACATGTTATGACATAGCTTCGAGTTAGTAAAGAAAGTTTGTAAATAAAAAGTAAATTCTGAAAATAATGTAAGTAACGAACAAAGTAAAGTTAGGGAATGAATCTGAGGCACGACATAGAGCGTATAATCAAGGTTCACTGGCTTTGAGCCGGCTTTTATTAGAATATTAGACTAGACTAAGCGACGAGCAAATTAAAACTTAGACAATATAAAAAACTTAAGGACAAAGCTTAAAAGAATTTTATTGTTTAGAGATATAGTGTTAAACCAGATAATCCTTTACATGGAGAAAACCATCTATTTATATTGTACAAAATTGGTCTATGAACAATAAGAGTGTGCCACTCAAAATCTATATTACCATGATAATGATCAAATGCCATTTTCTGAAGAACCATTAGGAGATGCCAACTAAATATCCTGCATTTGACACATACCTACCGATGATCGTCCGTGCACCTAAGAGTCCTGACACATTGGTCCCTTGTCTTTCCTTTATCCTGCAATCGCTATCTGTCACGACCCAAACTCACAATGAGTGGAAACTACTCTAACTCTTTGGAGGCAGAACCAACTAACCCAAGATATCAACCCAACACTTGAAAAAAAAAGGCAACTAAACCAATCTTATTAATATACTAATGTTCAGCATCTCAAAGAAAAATAAATGCAAAAATATAAATTTGACATAATCCCCCTATACCCGAAATTCATTGTACCAAAACTCTAATAAACGTCAAAAGAAGGGACGAAACCCCCAAACCAAAGTAATATCCTAGACCCAAAAAAATGAACCGGAAAAGAATTGAAGAACTCGAGGTAGCCCAAAAGTGTATCTCACTCTTGAGTTTGAATATGGTCTAATTCACAGTTGTGGCCTCAGAATAGTCGCTAGAATATTCTCTACACTCAATAAAAATAAGAGCACATGTAGTATTAGCACACAAGAAATAATTGTGTATCAAGAGGATCATTAGAAACCTAAAATGAGAAATATGGATACATAACTAAACCATAGTACAATAAGACGACCATGAACCCTAGCATGCAACTCTATTTCATGCTCAAAAAACTTCACCTTGTTAACAAGTACAACATAAAGTTCAATCAATATAAGTCAACAAAGATAACAAGTCAAGTCAACTATGACAATCAAATAAGACTCCAAGTCAACACCCATGAAACAACTACCATATACTTCATGTCCCAATAACAAAAGTAATAGACAACAAAAAGTTATATCACAACTTGCAGTTAACCTAGACCACTCAAATATCGACAAGGACAACAAAAATGGCAAATATCATGTATCTCAATTTACATAAAGAAAAAACTATTATCAATTAAGAACATAAACCCAATTCGCTTACGAAATCAATTTATAATGGCAACACTCAAGTGTGGTTCACTCAAGGAACAAATATAATTAAGAAAACCCATAATCCATAGTTCATACAGGGAACCATCACACTCACATCTACCTTGTACATATATGATAAGGGTCATATGTGTACATCCACTAGTCATGACCTATAGGGGATGATCTTTTGTCTATGTACAAAATCTCAGACACAAGTGTCTGCCAACTTTAAATCAACTAATCCTATAAAGATAACTAGATACTGGTACATTCCATAATAGTGACAAATATCACAACAATCACAACCATAATGATAACAGAACAACACTTGCAAAATCCAACAGGCTTTCATATAAGATCATTACATGCAATTAAAACTTATATATCAAACAGTCATTCCCTTTCTTGAACATGCATTGTACAAAGTAATACTAACAGTTAGTTACTATGTACATACAACATAAATTAGGTTTCAACTACATTAAAACCCATCAACTACCTCAATCCGAGCTTGCACCACTCTAATAAACCTAAGCCTTGCTCTTTCGTGTAATTTTTGCTTACTGGTGGTCTAAAATAGAAATATAGTACATAACCAATAAAATGACATATAATGTTGAGGATTAAAATCTAATCCTTAACCTCAGGTCAATTTTATGATTATTCCCCCCATTCTAGGACTTTCCTACCATAAATTCACCTTAAAACTACCAATTTCATGGTTACATTAGTAAATTATAGTCATAAAAGAGTAATTAATCAATCTATAACTAAAACCCAAAAGTTCTCCACCCAATTAACCCCCTTGCACAAGAAAATTCACTTAGGTCAAGTTAAATCCTCCCTAAGACTAGTAAATTAGTTATTCTATGGTTAATGAATAGAAAAATTAGTTAATGTGGATAAATAACTTTCCTTTACAAAGAGTTTTAGTGGAAAATAGGTAAAAATCTCCCCAAATTGCCCTATCCCAGCCTAAAACATATTTAGAATTAATAAACTATTTTTTGGGAAGTTTCTTCATATACAGTAATTTACCCCGATATCGACCTGATTTTGCAATAACAATATTGTTATTGTGGAATTCGTCTGTGATAATGGGATTGATCGTCTTTGACTCCTACTATAGCAGGATTGACCATCTTTGACTCTCGCTATAGCGGGCAGATAGCCTTAATCTTAGTGGCTTCTACAACTGGATGATTCTTCTATTGGACCGTTACTGACTACTTTTCCTCAAGGTTTGTACATATCGATTGAGAATAGAAATCAACTGTTCCTTATAAGTAAGATCCTTATCTAACCAAACTGAATCCCATTTGGTAATGTAGTGTCACGACCTAAACCAGGGCTTGGCCGTGATGGGTAGTGTCAAGTCTGAGAAAGATTGGAGACCCCCTCTTTGCCTAGTCAAACAACACACAATACAACTATAAGTGGATGAGTTTTGAACATATTACAATATAGAGCTAAGTTTCGAACATATAACAAGATAGTCAAGTAACTAGCTCAGAAAAGAATCTAAGAATTTTAACAGTCATTCCAATCCACAGTAATTCACAAAGTCTTTAAAAACAAAGAACAACCTAAGTTGGGCATGCCCCTGACCATAGACAAAATGAGTCCAAAAGGAATATTCCAAAACATGAATGAAACAAGATCATGAAATGAGGGTCTTACGGAGATTGGAAGCTCACACTTCAAAGTTGTCTCACGAGCTTCTAAGTACGGAAACACTTTTGCTTTATCCAGAAATCACCTATCACTGTATAGAAAAAACAGAAGTGTTTCTGTACCCTGCATTGCGTGGGGATAATATTTGGAGAGAGTTAGCGGAGTGAGCACTAGCATGTAACTCAGGGAACAAATAAAGTAATGTCATGATCAAATCAGTCCAAAACTATTTAAAACCAATGTACACAATCATACACACGCACACATGTGTGTATATATATATATATATAACATGCTGGAATAGGGAACGAGGTTTAGCATAAAATTTAAAACATTAGCCTGGACTATATAGCTTAACTGTCCTAAAGGAACCCACAGGCTATATAGGTTTAGTTTTGCCTCCTGAAAGGGCCCAATGCATGTTAGCCGCACGAACCAGAGATATCCAAGAAAAAATAGGGAATGCCCTGACCTCACGTCAATCCAGGATACATATGTATAATATAGTGTGAACTGTGCACACGGTCATCAAGACCCCCATGACAGCAAATGTAGTTACCAGTGTTCGTCTTCTCTAGGACTTACACCTTCACGGTGAGATACACAACCCTTTTTTAACTCTAATTAAAACAAGTTTCACATAACCCATCCATTTAACCAAGGAATTATTTTTTAAGTCACCAACCATGGGTATCATTATACCATTACACTTGCAGGCTTATAATTATGCCATACCAACTCCATCAACTTGGGGGAATGCTACGGCCCCCTTTAGTTCATTAATCAAGTTAGGGGAATGCCATGAACCCCTTTTTTCATTAAATTAGATTGGCGGAATGCCTCAACCCCTGATCTTCCGGTTTAAAATAAAAAATATGGCCAACAAGGCCTTCAAAACCCTTTTTATCCATTTAACCATTTATACAATGCAATTGTTTAGGGAAGTAAGCCAAATCATTTGATTAACCATATTTCAAATTCAATTATGTATGTGGGTTGAGGGAACAAAATTTTCAAAACCAAATTCCAAAACCAAAATCATTAATTTTGGGAAATGCTTCAACCGCCATCCCATTCACCATACCCATGCACCCCAATGGGTTTGAAATACATAAATAGAAACATGAACACTTGCACTAAAACTATGGGAATCCAATTCAAGTAACTATCATTCCAAAACCCACAATCCAAATCAAAACCCATATTCAAATCCACATGAATATCCAATTAACCTTATGCTTTGAGTAAAACAAGTTTAAAGGAAGAGATACATGCTTGAAAGTATTAGGAATTATGGAGAGAAATCAAACCATGAGCCCTAGATGATGAACCTTGATAAACCCTAGCCTTGTTCTTGCTTTAAGGAATTTGAGAGAAAAGAAGTGTATTTTGATTTCTTTTACAGTGATAATAAGACCCTTAAAGTATTTTTATGTCATGGGTCACAATTGGGGAAAGATGGAAATGACCAAAGTGCCCCTAATTAAAACACTGAAAAAACTATCGCTAGTGACTACGAGTCATGTCATGACTCGTAATGTCTGGCTACGAGTTGTCACCACGGCTCGAAGTCTTGGCACAATCGTGGGGCCTTCTCTTGGTTAACCTTACGAGTTGTATCCAACAACTCATACATGGACCTTATGACTCGTATGATCCTAGTCGTAACCACAAAGTGACTTGGGCACCTACACTATTTTGGTCACGAGTTATATCCTTTGACTCGCGATTGTTCCTCATGACTCATGAGGTTTGTGTCATGATCAAGAAAAAAATAGGGGAAAACTCATTGGTCACCCTATGAATCAAGTTGTGTGACTCATAAGTAGACCTTATGACTTATTAAGTGAGTCATAGAGTGGGCAGTAAGCTCAAAACTCAAGAAATTTTTAGAGGCAAAAATATGGGGTATTACATTACCCCTCCTCCCCAGGATCATTCATCCCTAAAAAGGAGTCAAGCCATCTATTAACACAATTGTAAAATAAAAACACAACCACAATTCCTTTAGCAAAGTCAAAAAATAAAGAGAGTAGGAAAACGCATACCTTGAGCACAATTATCTAGTTTGGGGAACAAGAATGGATATTTGGACTTCATATCCTCTGCATGTGTTCTTAATTTCAAAGGTAGTTGGGATGACCATTTGCTGTTGATTGAGTTTGCTTATAATAACAGTTACCATGCTAGTATTCAAATAACCCCGTTTGCCATTTGAGGCTCTCTATGGGTGGAGATAGAGATCACCAGTTGGTTAGTTCAAAGTAGGTGAGGCCACTTTGATTGGTCCAAACATGGTGTTTGAGGCCATGGAAAAAGTTTAGTTGATTCGAGAGATATTGAAAGTAGCTCAGAGTCGTTAGAAATCTTACGCAGACGTAAAAAGAAGAGATCTTGAGTTTGAGGTTAATGACCTTGTGTATTTAAAAGTTTCACCCATGAAGAGGGTGAAGAGATTTGGCAAAAAGGGTAAGCTTAGTCCCCGATATGTAGTTCCCTTCCAGATTTTGAGTCGTGTTGGGAAGGTAGCGTATGAGCTTGAGCTACCCGTAGATTTGTCCTCAGTTCATCCAATATTTCATGTATCCTTATTGAAGAAGTGCATGGACGATTCAGCCATTATAGTCCCTCTAGAAAGTACAGATATTCAGAATAGCCTCTCATATGAAGAAGTTCCAGTAGAGATTCTTGATCATCAGATCCGTAGCCTAAGGAACAAAGAAGTTCTCTTGGTCAAAGTTCTATGGCGAAATCAATTTGTTAAGGGTGCTACTTGGGAAGCAGAAGCAGACATGCGTACCAAGTATTCTCATCTCTTCTCCACGAACACAGATTTAGCCGAAGGTAATAGTATTCCTTCCTTCAGATTTTTTCCAATCTTAGATTTAGTCATATAGCTATTTTTATGTGAATTCATGCACTCGCAAATCAGTTTAGTAGCTTAGTATGTTTTAGATTCAGTAATACAGTTTATCTCAGATGTGTATGATAGATTATAGCCTTAGGTTCCTCAGTATTCTCAGCTTAACTAGCCATATTCGAGGACGAATATTCCTAAAGAGGAGATATTGTAATACCCCATATTTTTTTCTAGCTCAATTTAGCTCCTAGAACATCAATGGTAAGCTTCAAAAATGAATAACCTTTGTTATGTATGTAATTTTACAGTTCTAGACCCTCTATTGTGTAGAACATTGAATTAGCTTACCATCGATACCGGTTTTGCTTAAATTCGATACTCAGTTGAGAAGTTATGGCATTTTTAATAAAGAAGTATGCCATTTAGGCAAGCACCGCATCACGAATAGGGATAATTTGGAAATTTTCAATTTTCAGTGGACCTTCGTGGTTGGCCCACATCGCGGAGAAGTTCCAGGTCCCAGTCGTCCTTTTCTAGTGGCTCACCGCGATGATGGACAAAATGGGACATGTCCCTTTTCCAGTGGCCCAATGAGATTTCACCACGTCGCGTTGGATCCCCATTTCCAATTGTCAAAATCCAGTGAGTCACCGCGATAGTGGCGCGTCACGGTGGCATGCAAAATTGGAAATTTCTCCTTAATTTTAGTTTCGACAAAAATTTTAAAAAGGACTTTTTGGTCAATTCCCAAGCCCCCAATTCATCCAAAACAAGAAATTAAACCTATTCTAAGCACTTTATGTTTATTTTCATCTATTCTCTCTCAAAATAAAAAAAAAAAAAACCTAGAGCTCAAAACTTACTCTCCAAGAAATCAATTTTCTCCCTTGTTTCTCCAAGAAAACTCAAAATTGAGGATTCCCAAATCAAGATAATCAAGAGTTCATCTTCAAGAGCACAAATAGAGATTCAAGTTCAATATTTCTTAGAAATTTCATCAACTAAGGTATGTGGGGTTTATGAACAAGGATCCTCTTTCATCCTTGTGACCAAACTAGCTTTTAACTATGAATTTACATATTTTTTATGAAATTACATGAGATTTATATTAGGGTTCATACCTATTATTGCTAATTGCAAGATTTTGAGATTTCAAGTGATTTAGAAGTTGAATTGCATGTTTATTTTCATATTTTCATGCCTATTTTAGTAATTTCCAGATTTTGAGATGTGTTATCATTGTTTTCATTACCAAGCATGATTATTATGATGTTTTGACTTGAGATTGATGCATGGGTTATTATCCCTAGATTGAACATTATTATTTCAAGAAAGGGTATGCTTTAAGCATACGATGATCTGTTTATTTTCAGATTTTATGATAAAGATTTGATCTTTGAACTCAGTTTAGATATGAAATCCACTTTACAGTTTCAAATTTCAGTTTAACTTAGCAACTATGTAGTTGGTTTTCATAATAAACCATTATACAAGATTTTAAATTAGATTTTCCAATAGAATGGGCATACAGATTTAAAGGGAGTAGTTTTTAGCACTGAGCAGGAAGTGTGGGTTTAGCGCATCCTACTTCCATAGAACTACGTAGCCAACGTAGGTACAAATTCAGATTATTCCCATTTCTATATGGATGACAAATACAGATATGATCTCTTAGATAAGTTTATACTCCTTGGTAAGAGTATGAAGTTTCTCCCCATCATAAGGTTTTCCCAATAGGAGAACAAGACGTTAGACTCCATGTTAGCTCACATAGTTTATGTCGGTTAGAATAACCTCCCAAACGATATAAGATTTCAGAATAGTTTTAAAGTATTTCCTTACTAGTAATAAACAGATTTTATAAAACCAAGTGTAAAGGATCACAACTTTATTCAGATTATGCTTTACAGAAATATATTAGCTACAGATTTTAGCTTTTAAATTTCAGATACAGAAGTGAGTCCTTTTTACACTTAGGCAGTATGATTCACAGATAGAACACTAGTACGACTTTTAGAACTAAATGTTATGACTCATTTTATTTACAAAGTATGATTTGTTTTTCATGATTACGGATTTCAGTATTTTAGATATTCAAGATTCTGTGAGTCATTTACATTTAGAATGCATTGTTTTACAAATTATGATGACTATTGATACTTTGTTTTACTTATGCATTCCACCCCATATCCTCAGTACATCCTCAAAGTACTTATCCACATACACATCTATGTGTTACATTTTCTCATAATGTATGTTCAGGTGCTCAGTTTTCGTAGAGAGAGTGATTTCGAGCATCTCCATCTACATCTCGACAATAGGTGAGTCCTTATAGTTCGGGGACTTAGTCATTCAGTCTATTTTTAGCCTAATAGATTAGATGATTCAGTATTTTCAGACAGTCCAAGTCAGCTGGGGGTTTTTTCCAGTGGCTTTCTAGATGTTAGTAGTGGAGTCTTGTCAGACTGCTAGATATGATTCAGATTATTAAGTTTTTCTTGGTCGGACTATTGAGACTAGTATTTTTCTGAGAATATGTTAAGATATTCTCAATTAGCTTAGAAACATTTCCGCATTCAGTATGATTTTTATATTTATATTCCTTTATTATAAGATTCAGACTAAGTAGAAGGCAGACAGGGTTGAGCACCGTATGACGTCTTGGGACCAGGTTTCAGGGCATTATAGAAACACTACTTCTTACTTAATTACTAATGAGACTATGCAATTTTAAGCCCGTTTACATGACCAAATAATCACAATGACTTCAAACTTGATTAGCACTAACAAGTAGCTCTCAAGCATAGGTAAAGCTATTATAACAACCCCCTAAACATGAAGCATAATCTCAAAGATGCAAAAGACTTTAAAGAACAACAATGCAATAATCACTAACTCTCTAGCAGTGACTCTCTATCGATAGCAACTCAACTACACTCTTTTGCCTCATTTTTGGAGGATGACAATTTCACCCACCTCAATTAGTCTACATGCCTCCTCGCGAAAGGAAATCCCACACATCAAAGTATTTGTCATGTAACAAGGGATTAAAATTCAAGTTCTCACCTTTATAAAGATTATCTCAATGCGAACAAGTATCAGACCATATGCTTGCACTTATTTTCAATCGCCACAACTTTGAATACACTTGGTTGGAGATCTTAAGGGCTTTTTTCAAGATTGTAATGTAGTCTCAGAAAAGAGTATGATATCATTTAGGAACAAAGTGACTACACCCTCCTTGAACATCTACATCACACTATTTAATCAAAGGACGAACCATGGGCCACTTCATTTGTTTTCATTTCACATATATGCCTACTTTCAATACTTTGATTCATCCATTTCTCTTGAAAGCATTTTCATCTCATGTATTTCCTTTGTGCAATTTATACTTTTCCTTCTTTTGATGATTCCTTTCTTCTTCACTTTTTCACTTGATATCTTTGCTTAGATTTTAGGCATCCACTTACAACACCATGGCCCATGGTCACCTCTTCCAAGACTTACTACCCCTAACTTAGGCTTTTGGCCTCATGTTGCATTTTCAAGTTTAATGAGGGTAGGGTTTAGAAGAGGGGTAAAATTAAAATGGTTCAAGGCTTGCAATATGGTTGCCAAAGAAAGGCTTGAAGGATCAAAATGGGTGACTAGGGATACTATTCTATGTACGGGATGGCTATTTGGGCTAAAGTGGATTTCAATGTTCACAAAGAGGGCCTAAGATCATTTCACCAAACAAGAATAATCACAATTAGCCTTGAGACTAATGGGGAAAGTTCTAGATGATTCAAGAAAACATGAGAGTTAAACAACTACGCTCAGTGTACATGACATGCAAACTTTCAAGGAGGCTCAATTGCATTACCTACTAGAGACAAAAGGAGGTATTTACCATATACTAAACACTAAGGACTTTTGATTCATAAAAAGAGGGAGAGCATTGTTATAAAAAATTTCACATCCATGCCATTGGTTTTCAAAAAGTTTTTGGATGGAGGGGGTGTTTGCTTTGCTTTACACCACACAAAAGTTGCTATTAATGGCACCAAATCAAGCCGCCGTCTCATATTTCGGATCTCATGAGGGCAAACCATATAGATACTAAGACTTCACCATAGGTATAAGGGCGATCCCAAAACTCCAATGCGACAGGTACTTAGACTTCCCCTACATCTATGACTCAAAACCCAAACACGATAATTTTCCCTAAAGAATGTCGTCACTCAATTTATCATAGGGAAAGTCTCATACAATATCATCATGAAGAAAATAAGAATAGAATAAAAATCTAAGAATAAAAATAGACAATTAATCCATGAAATGTAGGCACCATCAAGGTGCCTGAATATTACAATCCAAAATAAAAATATGATCATACAAAAACAAAATAAAAACATCCAAGCAGATATCCAAATTATAAAGACCAATCAAATAACTACGGCTACTAAGGAGACGGTCACCCCCAACACAAAGCTTGTAGTGACCTTACTGCATAATCATGAAGGCATAAGAAAAGAGAAAAGTGTACTCCATGTAACTACATAAAGCACTATCATCGCTCTCAGTCTCGACATCTTCTGAGTCTGACCATATAGCTGGGACCTCATCATCCTCATAAGCCCGAGGAGAACAAAGTTTCTCTTTGGGTTTCAGGACCTTCCATAGGCCCTTCACCCCCTTTCACATCTTCGTAAAGAACTTATCTCTCTTATTCTCCCTCTTCTTCATCTTTTCATGAGACTCCTTAAGTTCCATATGCAATTGTGCTAAGGATGAATACTCCCACAAGCCTAATTATATGGCCCCATGCTTCTATGGATCTGCCCAAAACCGCTCATAGTCATTCTGAGCAACATAAGAATGGTGAGTTGTAGATGGCCCTCTTGGTCCCATAAACAACCCAGACACAAGCTCCTTGATTGCCCTTATCTCAACTAAGATCTCCCCAAACATACATACTGTGGATGGCCTGCAAGAGTCTATATCCTCATTATTGACTTTCCTAATTCAATCTTCCTCTTCTTGCTCTTAACAAGTGCGTCTTCACCCCAAATCTTGAGAGGGTAAACCTTTTTGAAAATACCTAAGTGTCTCTGGGATACTCCTCAACTTGGGATATCCTGTAAGCTTTGTCATCAATGAAGGAAATAAGAGTAGGGAGACACCTCGGTTCTTGAAATGCCTCATGTCTTAAAGCACAAGCTGTCCAACATTCAAAGAAATGTTGTCTAAGATACATGCAACCATCCGGGCTTGAACATCTGGAACATAGGTCATGTGAGTGCATGGGGAAACCCGACTACAAATGATGTCTAACCATATATTCCCCTCAACCATGACATCATGCAATGATATCCTCATCTTGGTGATAGCCCAAGGGACCTCTCTACCAGGACAGAGATTTTCAACCAACCAACTTCTTTGTTTACACCTCTTTCCCTCAAATTGGTCTATATCCTCATTCGGTAGCCCATACAGGTCGTTTATTTACTCGGCCCTAAAGTGAACATTCTTTCCTTGGATCCTTACATCTAGTTCAGAGAAAGATACTCTGCTGAGGTAAGTGTAGAACTCCCTCACCTAATATTTATTCGCCTGACATAGTGCCGGGGTGAAACATCTCCACCTTGTGGCTACAAGTTTGCCATGAAAAACTGGGAGTTTCTCAGGCACCTTATCCAAGCATATTCCTCTCTCTAGAAGAAGCTTTGTTTTGGAGAGGTCAACATAGTACAAGGTTTGTCCCTCTGGGCAATGAAGTGGGTTTGGTCAAAATCACCCATATTTAGATTTGAAAACCTGAGAACAACACAAAAGCATTAATTATCAATATTTACATGTGAAAAATATGCTATGTTATTTAATTCAGCTACAGGGATGGTGTCTTGGTAATTTTTGGGCAACAAATGGACTTGCATGTTTTTTGGTCTTGGATGAAAACAACCTCAGATGTCGTGATCGCGGTCCACTGAGTCGCAATCGTGTTAACGCGATCACACCCATGTGGCAGCGGTCACAGTTACTGAAGCATGCTCGACCAAAATTTTCAAAATTCAAAACTTCCAATTTTAATGTACATTTGTGTTCCAAATCAAAATTTTAGGTTATGAACAAGAAACATAGTCCCTAGATGTCCAATTATGCCATTAGAATATGTGAAAACTATTAAGGAATTGGTTCAGGCATTTACTCAAACACTTGGTGTGCACATGCTAATACTATTAATTTTTTGAACAAATTAAGGTACTAAAGACTTCCCCATCAATGTACATACCAATAACAATAGCTCAACACATCAACAAGCTCATTTAAACTACTGATTTATCATGCAAAACATAATTTAAGGCCATTCCTAAGACATGAGTTCTAAGGCTTGCACATGAGCATAAAAGAGAGAATTTGAAGCACATACCGAATTGAGAGATACAAAGGGTATGCTTATCCACTTTTGGATATCCAATACTCAATCACAAATGGGTGTAATTTGAAAGAAATTTGAAAGGGAGTGTGGGGAAAAGTTTTAGGTTGATTGGTTATTTAGCCTAGTCCTGACTGCAATCTCGATTAGATTTCTACAATTATGGTTACACAGTAATCGCGATTGCGATATCACACGTACCGCGTTAGCGGTAACTGAGGCTAATTTTTGGTCCTCTATTTCCCCTGTTCATCCCTTTATTCAAATTTACCATACTTACCCTTTCTCAACCTCATTCAAAACACCTTATAGTGCCATAATTTCATGTATTAATAACAAAAATATAAAACCTACTCTAACAATTAAAATTCAAAGGATATGGGCCACTTACGTGGCATAGATAGGTTGCCTCTCACCTAATGCCTAATTTATTATTGTGACACAACATTCTTCAATCTTCAAGTTGGATCCTTGAGGGATCCATCATCAACCTTTATGTACACTACATCAATGACGGACACCACTTGAAGTTTCATTGGTTGTTTCTCGGCATTACACATTCGAAAGAAAACTTTGTCATTTTGTACCGAGAATTTCATCTCCCCTTCTCCATATAAAAAATTTCTCTCCTAGTTCCCAAAAAGGGTATCCCAATATTAATAGGTATTTCTTGGTTGATTTCACAATAAAGGACAACAAACCGACCAAATAAAATGATCGGCCTTTACCAAGACATCATACAAGACTCCAACTGATTTCTTAATAGAGCAATATGTCATCAAGAGCCTCATTGTTGTGGGAGTAGGAGTACCCAATCCAAGTTTTTGATAGATTTCATATGACATTAGATTGATGTTTGCAATAACAAGGATTTCTCAAATTTGTGTATCCTAATGATGCAAGGGATTGTGAAGGCTCCCGAGTCTTCTTTCTTTTCCACCATAGTACTAGTCATGATAGCTCTACAACCATGGGTAAGTTCAATGGTTTCACCATACAGATGGTAATTTTTGAACATCGATGTTTTTATTAGCTTAGCATATCCCAAAATCTCTTAAATGGCTTCTAGCAATGGGATATTAATTGAAAGATTATTAAGCTTGGTGAGAAACTTATTGAATTTGACATTCTCCTCCATTTTCTTAAGTCATTGAGGGAAAGGAGGAGGGATTTTCATTGGAGACAGGATCACATTATGTTTCACCACCTTTAACTAATTTTGGAGATCCTTATACATCAACCATCTCTTTAATTATCATTGATTCTTTATCATCCTCTTCTTGAGACTTTGGAGCCTCATCATTAGACTCACCCACATGCTTCTTCTCAGTGTTAATTAGATCATCAATAGACTTTTCTTTGATCTCAACCTCTTGTGCACCAACTTATTTACCGCTTTGGGTGACAATTGCCAATACATGAGCATCATTTTTAAGATTTTCCACTGTACCACTAGGGAGGCCATCTTTGGGCCTAACATTGAGTGCGGTTGAGATTTGACCAATTTAGGTCTCCAATTACTTGATTGAAACAGAGTGTGATACTATTGTTTGGTTGATTTGAGAAAAGTCTCCTTTTAATTCTCGGACCATCTTGTTTATCCCTTCCACTCTCATCAAGATTCTAGCAAGCATATCCTCGACTTTGAACTCACCCTTTGGTTGATTTGATAAAAGTCTCCTTTTAATTCTTGGACCATCTTGTTTGTCCCTTTCACTCTCATCAAGATTCTAGAAAGCACATCCTCGACTTTGAACTTTTTTGGATCCATGAAATTTGACTCCTTGCTATTTACTCGGTCATGGGGGAATATATCTAAGATACTCCCTTTCCTTATCCCTCCAATCAGGATCTCTATTTTTATCACGCCATTTCCTTTCTGGATCACGATCATTTCAACCTTGGTTCCCACCTTGCCTTTGATAGGCTGGGTGGGAACCCCCACGTAGTTTTCCAAGTATCTAATTTCTTCATCAAGCCTCTTGTCTTCTTCTTCATCATATCCTTTGTATGCCACGACATTTACCTTTTTACAGGTGCACCCATCACATGCTTTGTAAGGAGTTCTAATTATGTCATCATTTTTTCATATTTTTCTCCCTCTCTTATTCTTTCTTTCTTTGCTCTTTATCTATATAGGAGGTGGTAGAGGACCCTTTAGTTGTCTTAGTATATCGGGTGTTCCAACCCCTACATTGCTTTGTAATTTGCTCAAGCAAAGTTGAAGCCACACCAAATGACAACCTTACAAGTGATCCACCAATTGCATTGTCCACCACGGTCTTGTTGGGTTTTTCCAATGCCCTACAGAATATTTGTAGGATCATCTTATCTGGTACCTCATGGTTAGGACATTGCACAAGCTTTTTATTAAATCTCTCCCAAACTTCATATAGAGGCTCTCTATTGAGTTGACAAAAAATAATAATTTTTTCCCGCATTTGCAACATCTTTGATAGTGGAAAATAATGATCTAATAAAGCATCAGCAAGCTCATCCCTTGATGTGATGGACCCGACAGGAAGAGACCTCAACCAAAACACTGCCTCACCTATTAGAGAGAACAAAAATAGGCTTAACCGTATGGACTCTTGCGCCCTCATTATTTTTACCCCCAAATATACCTTTCATTTCAAGCATGTACAACATCATACTTGAGACGTGGAATACCTCATTCACTTCATTCAGTGGGATCCGGATGGCACTAGCATGCTCTGCATCATGGAGGTAATCCTCATAATTAAGAGAAGCATCAAAGGACCCAACATGGCTTATATGATCACTCATTATGTCGTGGATACTATTGGTATCTCCTATAAAGAAACAATAAATAACATAAATAAAAAGCACTATGGGTAAACCCAAAGTCATTATCAATACCACACAAGAAAAAACTAAGTTTCACTCCTCGACAACGGGTGCTATTTTGATTACGCTCACCTATACCATTGCTCTGGTATAGGACGATCATTGTCAATATAATAACACAAAGTTGGCCTTAGGAATTTGGCCATACCATCACAATCGCCATAGCTTGATCACGATGGTAACTCCCAAAATTTTGGTGAGCCCATCACGATCACCATCTTTTACTGGTTCTGACCTAGCGCAATCGTGACCCTCAAACCACGATCGCAGTAACTAAGGGTCAGTCCCTACTCGATTTTCTAACTTTTGCACTAACTTTTATCTTTTTGTTCTCTTTTCAGCTCACTTCACTTATATTCTTTTCTTTACTTGTAAACCTACAAACCATGGGAATTAATGTATTTAAATGGAAAATTTGCCTTATTTACATAATTTAATCATAGTAGGGTGCACAAATTTAGATGTAAATAATTCATAAATTTATCACTCATCAGGTATCTTGAGGTACCAAGGTAGGTTGTATGTGATGGATGTTGATGGGCTGTAAGAAAGGATTTTGGATGAAGCTTATGAGTCGAGGTATATAGTTCTTCCCGGTTTGACAAAGACGTATCATGACTTAAAGGAGATTTATTGGTGGAACAACATGAAGAGAGATGTGGCTAACTTTGTGGCTAAGTTTATAGTGTGAGCAAGTGAAGGTTGAGCACTTAAGGCCTGGAGACATATCTCAAGAGATTAAGTTTTCCATAAGAAAATGGGAGGTTATCAACATAGACTTTATTACTAGTCTTCCACGATCTCAGAATCAACTTGATTTGATTTGGGTTATCGTGGATAGGATGACTAAATATGCTCACTTCGTACTTTTGAAGACTACTCACATTGGAGAGGATTTTGCAAATTTGTTTATTTAGGATATCATCAAATTACATGGTACCCCAGTTTCCATTATTTTAGATTGAGGTACACAATTCTCTTCTTGTTTTTGGCATTCAGTTTAGCAAGGCTTGGGCACAAGGTTGAACCTTAGTAGCGCATTCCACTCTTAGATGGATGGACAACCATATAGGAATATTCAGACTTTGGAAGATATGTTAAGGGATTGTGTGTAATTGGGTTGATCATTTTCCTTTCATTGATTTTGCTTATAATAATAGTTATCATTCTAGTATTGGGATGAGTCCTTTGGTAGGAGGTGTAGATATCCTATCCAGTGGTTTGAGGTTGGTGAGACCAGATTGTTCGGTCTGGACTTGGTTCACCAAGCCATAGAGAAGGTAAACGTGATTTGGGATAGACTTAAGATAGCTCAGAGTCACTAAAAGGCTTATGCGAATGTGAGGTGAAGAGAGTTGGAGTTTGAGGTTGGTGATTGGATGTTCTTGAAGGTATATCCCATGAAGGGAGTGATGAGGTTCGGGAAGAAGGGGAAGCTCAGTCCCCATTATATTAGTTCATACTTAATTCTAAGGAGAGTGGGGAAGGTTACTTATGAGTTGGAATTGCCCTTGTGTTTGGGTTCCGTTCACCCATTTTTCCATGTGCTGATATTGAAGAAGTGCAAGGGTGATTCTTTTTTGGTGGTTCCTATTGAGGATATTGGTGTTTTGGATTTCTTTTCTTATGCGGAATCCCTTGTTAAGATTTTGGATAGACAAGTTCGTAGGTTAAGGACCAAGGATGTGGCTTCGGTAAAAGTCCTTTGGAGGAACCATGAGGTAGAAAAGGCTACTTGGGAGAATGAGCAGGGGTTGGTATTATTTTCTTAATGAGCATTCGGGTTACAATCAAGTCATTATTGCTCCCGATGACAAGCAAAAGACGACCTTTACTTGCCCCTATGGGACTTTCGCATTCAAAAGGATGCCATTCAATTTGTGTAATTCTTCATCTATATTTCAGATATGTATAATGTTTATATTCTCTGACATGGTGGAAGATACTATTGAAGTCTTCATGGATGACTTTTTATTAGTTGGTGATTCTTTTGATGATTGTTGCCCACTTGTCTAATGCTTTTCACAGGTGTGAGGAATGCAACTTGGTATTAAATTGGGAGAAGTGCCATTTTATTGTAAAAGAAGGCATTGTTCTATGTTCCACGATCTTGAAAAGGGGCATTGAGGTAGATAAAGCAAAAATTAAAGTAATTGAGAAATTTCCACCGCTAGTATCCGTTAAGGGTATTTAAATTTTTTTAGGCCATGCTGGCTTTTACAAGCATTTCATCAAGGATTTCTTGAAGATTACAAACCCTTTATGCAAGCATCTTAAGAAAGAGGTGAAGTTTAATTTTGATGATGTATGTCTGAAGGTTTTTTAGTGTCTGAAGGAGCGATTGGTGTCAGCATCTATCATTATGTCCCTTGATTGGTCCCTGCCATTAGAGATTATGTGTATTGTGAGCAGTGTCACCTTGGGTGTTGTCCTAGGCCAAAGGTGAGAAAATATCTTTCACCCAATTTACTATGCCAGCAAGGCACTAAACCCTGTACAAAAAAACTACACAATTATTGAGCAAGAGTTGCTTGTAGTGGTTTTTGCCTTTAAAAAATTCTGGTCCTATTTGATTGGGACTAAGGTCATATTACATACATATCATGCAACTTTTAGATACCTAATAGCAAAGAAAGATGCAAAACCAAGGTTGATTCGTTATATACTCTTGCTGCTAGAGTTTGATTTTGTGATTAAGGACCAGAAAGGCACTAAAAATCAAGTTGCAGATCACTTGTATAGACTTGAAAAAGAAGCAATGAAGAATGTGGGGGATGGGCTTGAAATTGATGATACTTTTCCAGATGAGTAGATTTTGGCAGTATCGTAAGACCTAATCCCTTGGTTTGTTGACTTTTCCAATTACTTGGCGAGTGGTCTTGTCCTAGAAGACTTGTACATACCTATTCAGGATTTGTAAGGATGGTGTTATACGCAGATGCATCCTGGAGGTAGAGATGATGTGTATTGTTAGGGCTTGTCATGCTTCACCTGTTGGAGGTCACCATGGAGGAAACCACAAAACCCATAAAATCTTGCAATGTGGGTATTACTATCTTACAATCTACAAGGATGATCATGACTTTCCACTACCCTGTGACCAATGCCAGTATCAAGGCAATATTTCACGACACTATGAACTCCCTATGACCCTTATTTTAAAGTTAGATCTATTCAATGTGTGGGGAGTTGACTTCATGAGACTGTTCGTAAGCTCCTATGCTGTGAAATACATTTTGGTTGTTGTTGACTATGTGTCTAAAGGGTGGAAGCAATAGCGCTCCCCAACAATAAAGGTAGAAGTGACACCGCATTTCTAAAAAAGAACATCTTTTCTCGATTAGAACCCTACGTGGAGTTATTATTAATAGTGGGTCACATTTCTATAATCATTTGTTCAAGAGAATGCTTGAAAAATATGGTGTGAAGCATATAGTGGCTACACCTTAACATCCTCAAATGAGCGGGTAGGTGGAGGTCTCCATTAGATAAATCAAGTCCATATTGGCGAAGACTGTGAATGCCAAAAGAACTGACTGGTCAAGAAAGTTGGATGATGTATTTTGGGCCTACCAGATGCCTCTCTATAGCAGGTTGTGTATGGCAAGGCATGCTACTTCCCTGTTGAAATTGAGCTCAAGGCACTATGGGCATTGAAAAAGCTAAATTTTGAGTGGCATGATGCAACAAAGTTGAGGATGAGCAAAATAAACTAGTTGGATGAATTCTGACTTTGAGATTATGAGAGTTCTACTCTGTACAAGGAGAATATTAAGTTGTATCATGACAAAAAATCAATAAAAGAGTGTTTGAGCTCGATGATCAGGTTTTGTTGTATAATTCAAGACTTCGTTTATTTCCTGACAAGTTAAAGATTAGGTGGAATAGACCATTCACCATGGTGAGGGTATTCTCATATGGTGATATAGAGCTAAAAAATGATAGTGAAGTCCCATGAAAAGTGAATAGGCAAAGGGTGAAGAACTACATGGGAAACACTGAGGAAGTGAAAATGATTGATGATTTGAACCTTGGTGAAGTTTGAGTAACCAAAGCAACTGTGTCGTGTTGCGATGTTAAATCAGGAACTGCATGGGTCTAGTTGGTGATGTCTGAGTATCCAATCTAGCCTCCACGATATTAAATCAAGCGTTGCATGGGAGGCAACCCATGTTTTGTACTTATTTGATTGTAGGGTAACTTGTGTGATCTTTGTGCAGGGCTAGATTTGTAGAAAAAGACTAGAAAAGTTTCTGGTGCCAGGCCCTATGACCCCCTTCACGAGCCGCAGGGACACTTCATCACTCGTTATCAAGGTCATAGGGAGCTGGGACTCAGGCCATCCTCAGGTATTTGATTTTTAAAGTCATCATGACTCTTAGAATGAGTCGTACTCAGTGATTACGACTTGTCTCCTTGAGTCATGATAACTGAAAACCCATGTAAGGTTTCAGTCATTATAAGGGGAGTCCACAACCCATAGTCAGTGGTAACATGTCGCTATAATGACTCGTGACTAGGCCCGAGTCACGATAACACAATATGTTTGTTTTGTGTTAAATACAATCCAAATGATTTAAATTTCCATTTTCAAACTTTGTGACTCCCTCCATTCCCTTAATCAACCACCATAACACAAGAACACTCCAATTTCATCCCTTATAATCGTAATCAACTATGAAAAATCTCCCAAAAGTGAAAATGTCAAGAGTTAGGGCCCAACAACCTTTAAAGAAAAACTCTTAAAGAATCCAAGTCAAGTCAACAAGTAAGTATTTTATGTTAAAATTTCTATGTGCTTAGTTGATACTTCAATGGGTAAGAGTGATTTGGATCTCTTTATTGAAATATGTGTGCATAAAAATAATTGATCCCTATTTTTGAGTAATTGGTAATGCAATGTGGTAATGGGAGTAAACATGGACTTTGTGCTATAAATTATTGAATAGGGATGAAGTATGAATTTTTTATGATTGCTCTAATGTGTAATGTTGTGTTAGGAAGGTGTATCGGGGTCAATTCCTCTAAACAAACATATTATAGTGGCTATGGGACTCATAACGACTCGTAGGGTCACCTTATTATTCATGTAATTACCACTGGTAACATAATTGGTTAGAAGAGTGTAGATTCTGGTAACATCACCACTCAAGGTCACGAGTCGTTTTAACATCATGACTCAAGGTCACGAGTCGTAGTATGACTATACCACTTATGGTGAGGAGTTGTAATTAATGGGAAGAATAATGAACCAACTACTTATCTTTGGTCAGACAACGATTATTGGTAACGAGTCGTAATATGAGTTCGTGACTAGTTAAAAAGACGCGTTATCTTACCAGTGGACAATACCCAGGCACTAACTCACTTCACGGGTCCCATAATAACTCATGACCAGTGGGTACGACTCATACCCTACTGTCGTAGGGTGTCTAGTCCATGCTTCAGTGACACCAAAAATTTTGTTTTTCTTTCTTTCTCTAAGAAATTACTAACGGGTATATTTCAACAGGTACCAATGGCTCCTAAAGAAGATCCAACAAAGAAGAAACCTCCAAAAAGCCTGCCCTAAAATCCACTCATCAACTTATTAATGAGGACATCAATGAGTCAAGTGGCTCAGTCGAGGAATATCAATTGGCAGAGCAGGTGACACCAAGAAATAAGTTACCTCGATGTGCTAAAGCAACTTCAGAGTATGTCATACCCTACCGGGCCAAGCATATAATGAAGAACCCTAGCACCTCACCACCCCATTCACCATCCTAAGAGGATGGTGAAAATAATCATGAAGGAGATGATGGTGAAGATGATGATGGAGGGAATACAACTTTAAGGAAGAGAACAATGAAAGGGGGAAGATGATAATGACGAGTCTAAATTTAGAGATAAGGATGAGGATGAGAAGAGTGACACATCAGTTTAGATTAAACCACCACGAGCACCGGCAACTCCACTATCCATTAAGCCTACTTTGATGTCCATCGTCGAAT
This sequence comes from Capsicum pubescens, assembly GCA_030864215.1. NCBI lineage: Eukaryota > Viridiplantae > Streptophyta > Magnoliopsida > Solanales > Solanaceae > Capsicum > Capsicum pubescens. The sequence goes on along the minus strand of CM061540.1, from coordinate 116,964,527 downwards.
AGTAGGGCTACCAAAAAATTCAGGCCTTATATAACAAAGATATTTCCATAAACCCCTCAACTAAAAAACCACAGAGGGGCATTTATCTGGAGAGGAAGCTGACTATAATAGGCATGGATGATATGCCTACAATTGATGCCTGATTCAGACAATACAACTTTGAGTGGATGACTAGAACTTCGAGAAAATACAGTGCAGCTTTGGTACATGAGTTTTATGCTGCATACCAAATAGAGCTAAGGATATTAAATCCACAGGGGCGACTGTGGAAGGGTGTAGACCCATTATTAGACATGGTAATTTGAGGTGTTCGGGTGAATATCTCAGTGCAGACTATTTGTAGAGTTTTGAATAAGCTTGAGTTCTTACCTCCGGCTAACACGTCAGAGATTGATTTCTTGGTTGATACGATATAGAAAGAGAAATAGATAGGATTAGAGGATAAGCTTATTCATTTTTAGTGGATTGTCGGGATTATTATTGTGGGTACGGAGGAGGTTTCCTGGGTAGTTAGAGGTATTGGTAACTCATCATCGATCAAAAAGGGCATCCTGAACTTTTAGGCTAAGGTTTGGTGGACCCTGGTATGACATAGATTGAGTCCCCACCCTAGGGGATAATTAATTGAGTCTTGACAAAGCATCCCTGGTCACGGGTATTATGGAAAGAAACGAGATAGATGTAGAAAAATGGATAGCTAGGGGGATCAGAGATCGGCGATAAGTACTAACAAAGTCATGGACTTCCTATGCTAATTGACAAATTTTTTCTTGGATGCAAGAGTAAAAGAACTCCCAGAAGTTGATCAGTTCATGAGGCCATGCAGCACTACAAATTTGGGTTTGATCAGCGATGTTGCTAACCCCATATCTAAGACGGCTAAATTGGGAACTACTTTGATTCAAGTGGTATATGAGACCACAAGGCACGAAACAGATACAAAAGGGTTCACCGATATAGGTAAAACCCCTTTAAAGAGTGCCCAATCCAAGCCACTGGCCTCTGCTGATGTAGCTAGCACTTCCCAGACCCAGATTTCACCACCTACCGAGGCACCCAAAATATTTACTTCCAGATTGATTCCATCGGTTATGATTTGGTGCCCCAATCATTTCTACCAGAGGTGAGGAAGAGATTAGGAATGGTTGAGACAAAAGTAAGGCTGATTGAAAAATGAGTTAAGCTGTGGGTAGATAAGAGGATAAAGGATAAGATAAGAATTCTACGGACATAGTTTGATGGGTTCGAGCAATGGATCTGTCAGCGATTAGAGATGATCCAATCCCCAGATTTGGCAGGTGTACAATTTAAGCTTGTTGAGCTCCGTAAGGATATTAAGGAGCAATATGAGAGACCATTCCCATATTTTCCCATAATAGTAGAGATCTAAAAGGAGGAAGAGATCCAATATATTTGGGGTTTTAGAGATTATACCCCTGTGACTGATGTAAATAAAGGCGAGGATGGAAAAAAACAAGAAGAGGAAGAGGAGAAGAGCCAAGGAAGAGAATGTTGAGGATGGAAAAGTGTCTAGTTTTCAGAGTAAGAGGGACCACCATATGAGCTTTTAAGAAATGGAAGTAGGGGATGGTAGTTCTTGACCTACAGACGCTACTGATTTGAGAAGTAGTATAACCCCTCATCTTGAGCTACCATTGAGAGCACCAGCCACTACTGGTGTCACTGTTGCTAAGAGCTTCTCTGATGCTCTTGGGACTACTGATGTTGAGAGTGGGGATCATACTGAGGCCCCACATGCTGACACAGCTTGAGATGGCACCTAGTGTGCCCAGGTATGCCTTTGTCCCTCATTTTATATCCTTAGATACACTGGGGATGGTGCAAAGGCATTTAGTTAGGGGTGGGGGTGTACCGCTTAGCCGCCGCAGTTGTTGCTGCCCTGTTTCTTTTCCCATCGGTTTCCATTTGAATGTTGAACCAACATGTCTAGTTTAGTTAAATATGTGTGTGTGTGTTTTTCTGTGATGTTTTGTGTGATGTTTAATTAGGAAGAAAATTTATACCTAAGGTAGTTGACAATATTTGACTGATTGTGCTGAATTTGCTGAAGTTGTTTGAGAAAAAGATACCCCCAAAACTTTTGACAACTATGTAATTTGTGTATGCATGTAACTACTGTGAATGAGGTAATTACATTAGAATTAGGGATGTAACAAATGTGGCAAACAATTGCATGAACTGGATAGATAGCGACTAGTGATGCGACTCTGTACAATGTGTGTGAGGCGTTACCTAGTTCCCTATATATATGGAATCCAGAAATTACCACCTGGTTACTTTTGACTAGATTTTAGGTAGTAAGTTAGGAGATGATCATAGGCCATTTTTTTGATGAGTCTACTTGAGCCTAAATTGACATACCAAATGAAATATGAATCCTTTGATCCTGATTTTGAGCTAAATAGACCTATTCTTTTGTTCACACCAATTCACCTTCCTATTTTAAACTATAATGAACCTATTTTGACCATGGTTCTCCTTGGAAACTCTGCACCTCAACTCAGGAAAATTACCTAAGTTGAGGGTGGCTATCATAGAGGTGCATAGTATGAAGTGGAGTATGAAGAAAGGGAGTAGATAAAAAAATGAATAAGGTTGGGCATGGTAGAACAATAAAAAGAAATGAAAAAAAAGAAGAGAAAAAAAAGAAAGATTTGAAAAAGAAGAAAAAAAGAATAAAATAAATCACACCCAATATGAATAAGCAAGAAATAGAATAAAAAGGGAGAAATAAGGGTGGAATAGAAGAAAAGTTGGCAAAATAGTGGAACCCGAAAAAATCATAGTGCCAAGGAGGCCAAGTCACTAAAAATCCCCAAATATACCATACCAACACCCAAGCCTATGTTACAAGATTATCAAAGTCCTAGAGTGATCCTAACACGACCGTTTGAAAACTCAGGTAAAGAGTATATGGGCAAGCCTATGGGATTCTGTATACACTAATTAGGATTTCTTTGAGAGTGTAAGTGTCTCTTGATCGTCCTCATAGGAATGTGTTGATCTAATTGAGTGAGAGGAACTTCTTTGAATATGAGGGTGAAGGGGTCTTTATTATATTTCTTATTTATTCGGGTAGTGCACCTTGTATATGTCTAATTGTTCGTTGCTAATGTAATGCCATCACTTGATTCCTGTGTGTCACATTGTTATACCTAATCAGTACACATTTAGTTTGAAAAAGTTAAAAATAGGAGGGGTTAATATGTTTTAAGCAATGATTGATAAGTCGACTACTAATGGCATCTTAGGATCTTCCCAGTTCAGCATCATCTATGTTTTTGTTTTGTGTTTTTACCTGAGGACATGTAAATGTTCTAAGTTGAGGGTGTTGATGAGCCATGATTTCAAGGCACATTCAATTCTTAAAATAGTGAAACTATGCATTGACTTAGTTATTTCATTGGATATGATGTATGTTTTATATGTATTGCAGGTAAGTTAGGTCAGAAGTAGTGTTTCACTAAAAAAAGGAGAAAAAGTTAAATGGTGAAACTATGCATTGACTTAGTCATTTCATCGGATATGATGTATGTTTTATATGTATTGGAGGTAAATTAGGTCGGAAGTAGTGTTTCACTGAAAAAAGGATAAAAAGTACTGAAAGGTTGAAGTAATGCTTAGTCTACGAGTCGTTACGTCACTTTACAACTCATATCCATACTCGTGAAGATAATAGTAGCAAAAGCTGAATTGAAGGGACTAAGTAAAGATAGACCACGACTCGTAATGAGTGACTATGAGTCATGGTATGCAACAATAATGATAACAGTGGCCAAAGCTGAGTTCCAGGAGTTAAACAATAGGTGACCACGACTCATAAGGAGAAGTCGTAATGAAAACAGTGTTGAGAAGTCATAATGAGAATAGTGGATAAAATTCCTGAGGTCCAACAAATAATGCACCAATAGTAACGAGTGAAGACCATGAGTAGTAATGTCAAACTACGACTCATAGGGAGGAGCCATACTGGCAATAGACTCAATAGCCTCGAAAGATGAAGTTCACTAGAGTGAAGACGACTAGCAGCCTACGACTCATAAGGACACATGACGAGTCATGACCATTGAAGACAGAAAAGAGCTACGATAATAGGCAATGAGTTGTGACCAGTCCTAACGACTTGTTGCCAGAGGCGTAACCACTGCCGACATAGTTTTCCTATTTTGTTTTAATTAGGTTTCCTTTATAATTTTGGGATACTATAAATACCCTTGGGTTATGCTTTTATTATGATATGTACTTTAGATATTTTTCACATACATTGACTTCTTGCTGCTCAATATTTTTGTTCTTGGGTTTTCGGTTTCGTAATCAATTGAAGATTTTGGAATTCTATTTTTTTCATTCTTGTGAAATTAATTTTGTGTCTTCTTCATTGATGGTCATGAATTGTTGCATGACCATGAGCAGCTAAATTCCTTAAATAGAGTTATAGGAACCCTGGCAGACTAATAACGTAAGAGAAGTGGGAGATTAATCTATTTTGTTATGACTGTGTGTATTGTGATCTTCTTCGTGTCTATTGTATCCTTATCTACTGTAGAAACTTGGGAATTGCCTATATTCGAGATCATCCTTACAAGGGAGTTCGAGAATGGGAAAAGGGGATTACGATAGTGATTCAAGGCTATCAACCCTTGTCTAATCAACTTGAGACCCAAAAGGTTATAGTCGTACTAGGGTCAAGGACAAGGGATAGTAAGGTGTTGCCATGAGACTCAAATAGTGAAGGGTGAGATTTATCAATGCATTCACAAGACGGTTGATTATACATAGCTTGTCAGACTTGGCATGTGGAGCAGTGGGATAGGTGAATTGAACAACAAAACCTACAGAGTTAGAAGCCATAGTCCTAGTGTTTGTTGTCTATTGCTTATAACATCAACCACTAAAGTTTGGTTACGTGTTACTATGACTTTCAAGTCCCCTCATTTAATTTTCCATACTGCCCGTGATTTTATCAAGTTCGAGATATAATTCCATGCATTCCCTGTGGGTTCAACCCCAACCTGGTTTAGGTTACTATATTTGACATCAACCGCAACATACTTCTTTGGAGGTTAGTTTTTGGGAGACATTATTCTTGTAATTGAATTTTGAGTTTCCCTAACTCTACCCGATCCATATGGTAAAAAGGAATAGAAATTAGGTGAATGCCTAGCTCTAAATTTATACAAAACTTAATATCCCTAACCAGAGACATATTAGGAAAATCCATAGGAAATATATCATGAAACTTGGAAATGACAGTAACAGATGCACTAGAAGGGGACTCCGTACTAACATCCCAAATGTGAGCCAAAAGCCTTCCCCACTAGATTTCTAACCTGGACAAAAGATATAAATTTCACCTGCAGACTTATACACTCACTCCTACTCTAGTTTACCAATCCCCAGTATTTCTAGAGTTGCTTTCTTAGCAATATAGTATAAGACAATATGATATGGAGATAACCAAGGCATACCTAGAATAAATCTCAAAATCAAACAT